>JAGWCC010000266.1:0-593375 GCA_022651775.1 Drusus annulatus
CAGCAATCTCAATTATGTGCACTTTTTAACGAAGTTTTTTAACAATGAATGCACACGAATTTGAAATGTATTTAAAGCAACGTACAGTTTTTTTCTAAATACCACTGCTCCTTCAAAGTTTTTGAAACATATCAATCTCCAGAATATACGACGCGACGAAGTTGATCTGCCCTGCTCTAATAAAAAAGGTTATGGAATGTAAATTAATAATACTTTCAATAATAATTAATGATTTGGGTTTCTGCGCTGTCAGAAAAGTAAGCAAAACGACCAAGACTTAATGACTCAAACACACAATTATAGAAATGTCTGAGTCATTTAGATATTCGCTTAGATTGCATGCAGTGGGTAATTTTTTTCCGCAGAAATGGTAGATATATTCAACTGCACTAAATCTAGTTACAAGAAGGCTAAAACAGCATACCTTTTCCTAAAATACTGATGTTAATTAATTCCATTTTAATATGTATAGTAACTTATTTATGTATTGGTGGGCTAATAATTGACTCCATGTCACTATTAATATATATTATCTATTGCACAGTGTTGTAAAAGCCCATAAATACGTATAAAATAAAATAAAATCTTACGATACCTACAAAATCTGTGGATAAAACACTATGGATAATTAGTTTTTTTTATGAAAGGAAAAGGCGATATCAAGGCAGTGTTCTCTGCGTGGCAAATCATAAAGGAATATTATATCATATTAGTGACAAAGCCTTCATATATCACTGATTAGATACGAACGCTGATAGTACACACCCCTTTGATTATACAAGTGCATTAAATGACCCCCTGTGCAGCAACGTGAGACAGAGTAATCAATCATCCGACCGCCATTATGTACTCCCGATCGTTGTACTTATGTTTTGGCACGGAATTACTTTGTTCTGGATCACTTTTCAATCTGAGGCAACACTTGCAAATAAATAATTATCTCATGATGTGCATGTGCTAATAATTTAGATAAATACTGTATCGTATTTGTCGTTTTCGTTTGTAATTTATGTGGTGGAAGCAGTATTTATGGGCTGTCGTGATATCTCATTATGTTAATGCATCTGTGTGCATTAGAGGTATTTGCATAATATTATAGCATTTGATGAAGTATTCAAAACAACGTCAAATTTTTAGAACTCATTATGCTTAATTAACATCTTCCACAGATATCGATACTGAAGTACGGCGGTGGAGAAAGGAATTGACACATGAAGGACGAAAATTAACTTAATGCTGTTGATATGCTTTCCAAAGGCAATGTGTACTTATCTACAATCATGGGTTTTCTTATAAATAATGAAAATAACTTCAATGTATATAATTTATAATATTTTTCCACATTTAATTATTGATATAAAACAATTTTCAGAACATTTGCGGCACATCCAAAAGGGTAGATACTCACAGAATTGCCCTGGCGAAAGACCAAAATTCACAGTTGAAACATTGCGTGAAACGGATTTAGCCGTGCTTGATGCCTGATTAGTCGATAAATTATCCCAATTGGCGATGCCATAGTCTCACTGGTTCTGGACAGTTAGGACTCTATGCTGCATAAATAGCAGATGTGTGTCACTTCTTATTCCCTCCGTTTACTACCCTTCTACCGAAACAAAGTAAAGGTAGAGGGGTGGTAGAGAAGAGGAAGCGAAATTATTTCGAAAGTTATTTTATAAAGTACGAACTGTAAAATTCAACGCCCATACGAGTACTAAATTACTACCCGGCTTCGCCTGTGAAACTTTCATGGATCATAATACAATAAACTCAAGACGATGGCTGTTAAAATAATTGTGCTTATCCAATAATTCCATGCTAAAAAATCTGTGCTATTTTTAATATGACAAAGCTCACCGTTCGAGTGGACACTTTTGATTCAAACAAACAGATTATCGCCTTTATGGTATAACTTAGGCTTTCATTTCTCGGTTTTCATACGAATGTATTTGTAAAATACAATATCGACAGTGCCTCATAGACAATAGTTTCTCATAATCTGATTTAAAAGTCCATATGCTGTTTGGATTCTAATCTCTGATTACACAATAAAAAATGAGAACTTGTTTTTCAAGTCCCTTTCTACAATTTAATTATAGTATTAAACAACGAGATAATGGTGTGAAGTCACCATGTTTTTAGGCGGGTACCGAATATGATTGCCGTGTAATCAATTTGATTAACGTTCATGAACGGGATTATAATAATAATGGCCATCACTCGGGTACTTCATTAAAAAATGGTTGCCAACAATACCGATTTAATAAATAATTTTGAAAGATTAAAAAAAATATTGTGTGAAATTTGTAGAACTCCATTTTAATTATCACCTTGAAGGCCAAAACAGCTATCACTAAATATAACATTAAAACTAGCAGAACCAAATCATAATAATATTAAATTTGATTAAAGTTAAATTATACAAATTAAAAACTTTTAATAGAACCTCAATCTTATGTCCCATTATAAAATTACGTTTTTTAATTCATACGTATTAAGTTGGGACGATTGATTTTTTTTAAATTAAAAATACAGAAGAACGATTATTTAACAAATAATTTAACGGTCGATTTAAAGATTTCAGAAATCTTATCATAAATCGAACGCAGAATTTCAAAGGGGAAACAACAAACAATAGATATATATGAAAATACAACTGGACTTACTAACTGTATAAAATTCACGTTTATTATCAAGAGATCTAAGATTATATTAGTGGTGAGAGTTTTCCTTATGAAAGGTATAAGATATAAGGTCTATTTATCGGACATTTGAAAAACATATACCATAGTATAGATTCTTAGACCGCAAAATGGATACAAATTATGACTTTCAGCAGTTCTTTTTGCTTATTTATATTTTTTGATGAACGTGTATTGTGGCTTACTGCTTTTTGATAGGGTGTTAAGTTTGCCATAAAGAATGTAGTGATGTTTATATTTAATATACACATGTTCGTAGGACCTTTGAAATAAAAAATATAATTAAATATTAGATTATGCATGTGTGCTATTATATATTAATATCGTTAAATATTTACGTGAAATATGTTTTTTCATTTATTTGTTTATTTTTTATTAAGGAGAAAACACAGATACAGAAACTAACAAATAAATAACATTAAACACAAAACATAAAATTCACCTGCATCCAAACTATTTCTCACAGAGTAAGCACTAATGAGCATCAATATTTGAAGCAAGGCAGATGACGTAATACCTACACACAAATACATTTGTTATACGTATAAAAGTCTTGGTAAGTGTTGTTTAAATACAACAAATCTAATGTTTTTATCATGTTCTTTACAGAATTACAGCCTTCATATTTCTAGTTGAGATGAGAAATGAAACAAGGGGTAAAGCAGAGTACAATAGTGTTATAGAGTAAGGAGTGTGTGCCAAGACCAAGTTGTATGGCTGTCAATTCTCTCTGACTACCACTGCGGAGAAACGGCGTGACGGTTAGTTAGTAATGATCAAACAAATATCGATAATCGATAATAGTTTTGGTAATTTCCTTCTCCTTTTTATTATAAAAAACACTATTCTTTATAAAAATCAAGTCTTTGGATGTCTGTCAATAAATATAATTGCACCGAGAACAACATTGTTATTGATTTATTAGGAAATACGATGGTTTCCTGTCATTTTTAACGGGCGTTAAAATTCATAATTATATGAAAAAGAGCTCTCCAATTTGTTTTCAAAGTCCATATATTTTAATACCAACAAATTCCCATGCAATAAACATGTATTTTTTTTTAAATATTGGCCCTTTACACGTTATTTCCAGTTTAAAATTAAGAATGACCAGTCTAGGCGGAAATAAGTTTTCGCCATCATAAATTATGTTGCCTTTAAAAGTAGATCCCATAGGAAAATATTAATTATAAGTATAAAACCATATCACTTAAGTGGATCGAGAAATTTAGTCTAATGTTAATTACTGATCATTATCAAGAATATTCTGGTACAAATCTCTGCGCAGCATCCGAGCATTTAATATGATGGAGCCAATACCGATGGTTGCTTCTTCTGGAATGCTCTCCGTCTCTATAATAGATGTCGGATACATTATAAAGATATATTATGTCGAGATTAAATAATGCAGGTAATTTATTTAAATTGGTAACCTTAGATCATTTTCAGGTTATTCAATTTTAAATGCGTCATATTTAGATGAAATTTAAAAGGTTAAGGTATAAAAAAAATATTTTTGTTTCGTTACGAATACAGATGTCTAGTATTTTATTATTGAACCTTTATCAGTTTTGGCAAATAACTTCACAACAACCAGACCGCCGAATCATATGTTAAATGAAACAAATACCCCGATATTGTATTTTTTTAATCGACTCTTCGACCTTCTAAGTAAAAAAAAACTGAGACAATTACGGTATTCATTAGCTTATGAGATAAGCGATTATGGAAATCAATGTATCTACTTTTTTGGTCTACTTACTTTATTTGTGGTTGTTAAAGGATTGGTTAAATAGGTAA
Organism: Drusus annulatus; assembly: GCA_022651775.1. Taxonomy (NCBI): domain Eukaryota; kingdom Metazoa; phylum Arthropoda; class Insecta; order Trichoptera; family Limnephilidae; genus Drusus; species Drusus annulatus. Next base: position 4,503 of record JAGWCC010000266.1, read on the forward strand.
GGGTAATACAGAATAGAAAAAAAATCAAGATAGTCAGACCTAATCTTTAAAATACGCTTGAATATAAATTTACCACACACGTGTATTAGAGATCATATATTTTAATTTTTTTAAATATCAAACGCTCGATTTTCACAGCCTACAACTGTTTTTGTTAAATACTTGCTGTGTTATTTTCTTGTTATACTTCTGTGTTGTTACATTTATTGATGTTATTTAATTTTTCTCCTTGAATATATGTTTTAATTTTTCTCTGGACCTGGGTAAATAACTGCATAAGGAGATAACTAACTAACTAACCATCGCGGCGTAGGCAGAAATGACAGACTGCCATATAACTCTGTCTTGGCACACACTCCTTGCTTCATTCACATTCATACATCGTCTCATACATACTCTTCTGTTATTCTGACTCTTCACATGACCCGACTCAAGTATTTGATTTACTTAATCGTGTCATGTCTTCCTCGGGAGTCCTCGACTTCTTCTTCCATTTACTTTTGCATCTATATTCTTTTAACACTCCTTTCTTCGTTCATTCGCTCTACATGCCCAAACCATTTAAGCGTTCCTTTCTTGATCTTATTCATAACGCTCACATCAACCTTGCATTCTTTCCAGATATCCACATTTTTAATACGGTCCTACATGGTTTTACGGCACATACGTCTAAGGGATCCCATCTCACAGCATTCAGTCAACTTTAATCCTTCCTCTGCCAGTTCCATGCCTCACTGCCAAACATCAGGGTTCTTTTTTAAAAATTATTTTTTATAATCCATTGCAATATTCATTACGAAGTGGTAAATACTCTCAGTATCGCTCTGATGAAAAACTACCATTTACAATGAAAACGTTGCTTAAAATGGCATAAGCCATGTTTGGTGGCCAGATCTGAGTAGCCAAGCACTTGGCTAAACACAACCTTCCTCTTTTCTGTTTTTCCCTTTTCACTCTGTTTTGTCGTACAACATGCCCCATTTGGGGATCTCATAGTCCCACAGACTTCGAGCAGTGTGGGCTCTTGTGTGGAGTCAAGATCAACCAATTATCAAATAATTTTGATATTTGTAAGTTCTGGAGAATGATTTAATCCCAGGTGTGAAAATTTTATCGAAACATATCTATCTTCTATTAATATATTATATTATAACAAGTTCACATCCACCAATTTGGAATGAAACGCAAACATAAATATTCCTTTCATGATTTCGTCTCGTCCACACTCTACAATTCACCAACGTGTTTATCCAAACATTAAGTTCAATAAAAAAAGCTACTCACTCAAACGTACCTATTTAATTATTAAAAAAGTAGTCGAAGTCATACTTGTATTGAAATATCACCGTTAGGTGAAACAGGAAACCTTTAATCAAAAGCTGTCTACAAGTGATATGAATACGTACACACATTTTTTGCTCTACACTTTTAATATCGTGTTATTTTATCCGTACGTGTTACTGTGTATATAATTAAAATATATGAAAGTAACTTATAAAAGTAATGTTATGTACCCATAGTCTACGAGTTTCTACTGCTATTTGAAGGGTTGTAACGTTTTTAAGGCTGTATACTTTTTAATACGCAGCTTTGTGTGGAGGACTGATCATACTTAGAGGAAATAATAGGTGCTTACATCAATGGTTAATTTCTCTAGAAATGTTCCCATAAGTCTTCCCTTGGGAGGCTTTGATTGCGGCGGTAAATCACATAGAGCCAACGATGAAACAAATATGGAGGAAAATCGACCCTTTCCTGAATTTGGTTTTCGTTTATTTTGTTGCAAGTTCTAAATCTTTCAACAATCGTTCTATTCATGCAAGATATCAATATCAAACAATGAACGACTTTGCGATATTTCGACAGTGTAAAGAAATGTACACGTTTTGTAAACGAAATAAATTTAAGTAAAATACGTAATCATAGATATACGTCGAAAAATATTTTAAGCTTTCTTTCCAGAGCCGAGTAAACACGTATTTTTGTGTATTCTATCGCTAGAGCGAGGGAGACGAAAAAAAGCGTCCTTACGAAACACACCGGTTGCAGGAAACTTTTAACGTTATTGGTGAAAATTTACCGTAAAATTACTTATTTAAGGTGATGGATTATTTAACATGTAAAGTTTGACCCTGTTATATTTTTAAATAATTCTATTAAAGCCTCCCAAAGAAAGCTAAGAAATACTAAATGACCAGAGAAACGAGGAAAACATTGATGTAGATAGAAACGCTTTTATCTTTATCGTTTTATACACTGACCGTTAGTAAAAAAAATACATTTTATACCCAAAATAAATTTGATATTGAAATGCTCAACACTTTGAAGCCACAGCTTCCGTGATCGAGTGGTTAAGACGCTCGACTAAAATCCAGAGGTCACTGGATCAAATCCTGGTATGCGAGTTTTTCTATTTGTTTCACTAATAAGTGTTATTTCACGATTAATTCATAAAAAATATTTTATAGTACTTATATTTGCCGCACGTTCCAAAATGTCAAATACCCCCCCACCGGTAAAAGACTACCATTCAGAATCAAAACGTTGCTTGAAATGGCTTTAGCCGTATTCGGTGATTAGATATGATTAGCCAAGTACTTCTTCACCTTCCTCTTCCTCATCTCCTTCAGCCTCATATCATACCCCTAATTTTATTTTATTTTATTTGTTTGGGAGACCAACAGTTTACATACATACTAGGTAAAATATTATATGGGTAGTATTAGTATGACCATTTATAGGGTTTCCACTTAAGTGTTTGTATATACAGGTGAACTGATACTGTAAGTAAGTGAATCTAATTTTAAAAATAAAACAAGAAATTAAGATATAATTCAAAAGAAATATAAATCAAATAAAAAAAATAAGAAGCATAAATTTGAAAATTTCATATCAGTATGTTTAAAGGGTTGAGGAAAAGGAAGGATATGAGGGGGATCGATCTAGATGTAGTAATTATGTAAAATGATGTGTGTAATTTAAGAGTTTTTGTTTGTTTTTTAATATATATATATTTAAAATAAATAAAGTTGAAGAAAAATTGATGATACCACAGTCGTACTGGCTCCAGATGGTTGGGAGCAGTTGAGACTCTTATGCGTTATTCACAAAACAAAAAACAAAATAAAAAATTCATCGTTTTTTGTTGTTGTAATATTCACCTTCTGCTGGGTCTTCGTCAGTTCTACAATCCAATCATAGAAACATCTCGGATAATGCAATATCAATACTAATAAAGGATGAAACTAATAACGCACATACGTTCCGCACACACACACACACACGTACAACTATGTAGGAAGTCTGACGAAATCATAGGGAACAAGAAGACGAGGATGAATTAAGCAGCCGGTACGAACTCCTTCCCGGAGCAGGTAATGCACAAGCGCGGCCATGGGCTCAAGCAATAAAGATGGTCATTACCCAATTTAAATGATAGCCGCTTAATGCCATGTTATTAAGCGGAGAAATTACGTTTAATTCGGTATTGCGCGCTGTGCGATACAACGATACAATGTGTGGTTCCTCCTAGTGGAAATAATTGCAATGGGAACGAGTTATCGGTAAACATACGTCCGTCGTCCATCCTTTGACTTGAAAAATATCCCGGAACTTAAATATGAGACGTGAGGGATGGGTTTTCATCACATAAATTTTTTAATTTAATAAAAAAAAAATCAGAACCAAAATCTCCCCACTCTATAATTTTATTTTTGTGAATCATAACACTTCTGAGATAAATTAGATTTTTTTTGTTCTGAGATATAATTTTCTTTGACATTGCAAATTTTTTTAGCCAGCATTATATTTGGAACACCCTTGGAGTAACAATGTATGGAGAGAGAGCTAATCATTTTTACCCAACCCATACAAACTTGCGATAAATCACTTTCTCCGGATTTTTACGACGTATAACATGAGAGGGAAAGAGACAACAGATATAATACACCGCTTCTATGTACTGTCGCGATGATATTGGACTTCTGGCTCACCGCGGGACTCCGCCCACATTTTTATTATGCCACTAAACTTGGCACAACTTGACGGTCTTTTAGATGATATGATATATTTTGTTGATAACAATACTGTGAAAAAATGGTTATACGATTAAACAAAAACATGATGTCGATATGTGCTATGAATGGATGTAAAAATACCCTAGCCTTAGTCTTAGCTACGCCCAGGTCTACCGAGTCCGGTAAAAATCATAAAAAACTGACTACACTGCCTTGGATAGATACCACTCTATATACTCTAAGGGAACATCATATAATTTGAATAACAACAGTCTGTATAATGTATTTTGGGATCTCAAAAAATAGCTTTGTACAAGACCGCAGATTTTATTTTAATTCTTATGACCGATCGGTTTCACTTAGCCTATGCATCATCAGGGTACAAAATTTAACTAAACAAAAAATACAAAGTTTACGGTCATAAAAAAAAACAGTTGAGTGCATCGAATTTCAAATTCACGTTTTTATGTGCAAATATTTGTCTGGAAACCGCTTTTCGAATAATACCGAAAATATATTCTTACCAGTTTTTTTCATAAAGAGTGTTGAATTCTAAAAAGATAAATCTAGTTTTTATTTGATTTGTATTTAATTAATGTTTTTTTTTCCAATAAATTATAAAATATTCGTCACATGTTCAACAGCGTCTAGTATAAAGTTTACGACTACGTATAGCTGTTCCACACCATGGAGGAAATTTCGCTCTAATAATAAAATAAATGTAAACTTAATTATAGTTATAGACAATAGTAAATAATGATAACACAAGGTTTGTTAAAACATAAACAAAATTCTAATAATAATAACTTATAACAATTAAGGACTGTTACGTTGTGAGGTGTAATATTTCAATTTAATCGGAAATTCATGAATACTTTCAATAATTTTTAGATTTGAAGGAAAATTTATGAAGCAAGTTATTCCCCTTTGTCTACAAAACTGCTGCACAGAAAAACACAAATTCATATTTGGTTACTAGTGTATGTGTTGATATTACTTTACAAAATTTTGTTTTTTTTCTGAAATGGATGCTGAGTCATTCTTTATTTTCGTTAATTTAAAAGTCAACGTACTACAGATACTACCTGTAGATACCTGGTGTTATGTACTTAGCAAATTGATATTAAGTCAACTTTAAAAGCTCAATTCCCGCAGCTCTTATAAGGGTATTAATGAGAGTGCTTTTTTGTTTATGAATACGAACGAATGACTAATGTACACTAGAAAATAGACACGTAAGTGGCATAATGTAACAAATGTATCTGAATATTATTATGATGATCTCACACGCATGGCGCCAAGCTTTTATGTTACCGAAGAAGTCGAAGAGTTACCTGCAATTTCATAATTAGACAGCAACGCGCACAAAACTCTTATGAACTAAACGCGAAAACATTAATGAGTTTTATTTAATTTCACGGTGGAGTTTAACCTTTCCGGGAGTAAGTTTTGTAATGCTTACCGTGCTCTGGGGAGTGAGTTTTTTTAACATTTTTTTTTATTTATCAAATGTTTGCATAATGGTGACATGAATCACCAAAAAAAAACAAAAAAATCCTACTCACCATTTTCAGCTTTTATCACGAAAATCCGGTTTCGTTTTTCAGGAGTCACAAACCATTGGCAGATGAACAAAAACAGCAAAAAATTCTATGTTACACAATTATTTTTACTTATTACTACTATTAAATGTTATTAAAACGTAAATGGGAAACAACTTTATTTATGATTATGCAATCGATATTTAATTAATAATGTTTTTTTGTGTAGAAATCCATGAAACACGGATGTGCACAGAGAGCAACGTCACACTCATAGCACATGTATTTTGTTTCTTTTCTTTGTGGTTTCCTTATGGTTGTGTGTGTGCACACAAAACAACGAAGCTGTGTTTTACTGCCCTTACACTCTGTCTGGGAAACTGGTTGTGGAAAATGCCTTCCTGAAAGCCTGATTGGATTACTATTACTTCGCCTTCCCCCAGATGATGATGCCCGTGGGGTGTGGTATTTTTCAACCATTTGTGAAACAAGCTTTTCTTTGTATTCTTCAAACGTTACTTCTTTGGAATTCACTGAACGATACATGAAAAATGCGTTGATTATTGCTGTCTCTAGCAGTCTGAAAAAATATTTTTTGTACCATTTTATTGTTTTACGGCTAATTGCTCCCAATCCTAGAATTCAGTCTACGTTATCCACACTCCCCATATTCTTGCTTCTTCCCGTCTCCGTTTAGGCACTGGTTGGGATTCTGCTGTGGCCGGTTCCTCGTCATCAGAAGAAGAATCGTCAGAGAATATTGATAGGTCATCGACATTTTCAATATTTTCATCTTCATCAAAATATCGGCGATTTCATCATCTCCTAAATCTATTTCAAAGGATTGTTTTCGGTCACAAAAATCACGGAAATAAAGTCACAAAAAAAATAAATTAAATAATAAATTAAATTTTCACCAACAAACACAAAACACAAACAATAATGAAAACAAACAATAAATATATGAGTCAAAATGCAAGAGATTTTACTAACCACGAAAGTAACTTTCACGTTGTTGAGAAACGGTTCTCTCAAAAGAAAGGTTAAAAGTTTCAAAACTATAGAAATAATAGGTTAAACACAATAAAGTAACTTGCTATGTTAATAATATCATATTTAAAATACATATAACGTTAACTCTAAAACACACATAAACGAACAAATTATCAAAAAACTCGCAATAAAAACATCGAAACACGTGCGCGCTAAATCAACAGTTTGGCATTTCTGAATATGTACGAACTTGTACGGGTGACGTCATCTGAAATAAACAACAGCACATATCACGGTCAATAATGAAGGTACATGATTAAAAGTTATGAAAGGTTACAGGAGTAGGTCCACAGATGGCTGTACAATAAATATTTACAGTAAATATGCGCCAAATTCAAATATACGATGTTTGACGTGTATGGCCGTCCATACTCCTTTAGCAAAAGCGCGCGGCGACGTTCTATTCCGTCCATACTCCCGGAAAGGTTAATTAATCTATCAAACTAAGATTTAGATAAAAATGATAATTCATTTTGAGATTTGATTTTAATATAGAATATTAGGTTTACGGTTTGGTACTAGTGAAAAATATTTAAAAAAAAAAATAATTAGATAGAAATTACGTTGGAAATAAGATAAAGGTAGGAAAATAATTTAAATTTTCATTGCAGAAATTCAACTATTGCTCATCAGTTTTGTAACCTGTAGAAAACTTTAAAATATACCTTGTAGAACATTTATTATAACGTTATATTTCTTATTAAGAATAAAAATAAAAAATAAAAAAAAGAACGTTACCAAATAGTATGTACAAAAGATAAAATAAAACACCAAATATTTTTTTTACAATTTCGAATCAATTTGGCTATTATTTAAATCGAAAAGATGGTATTATGAAAAGAGTACGTATGAGACGATATATGAATACGAATGAAGTAAGGAGTGTTTGCCAAGACAGATTTGTATGGCGGTCTATTCTCTCTGTCTACCCTTGCGGAGAAACGGCGTGATGGTTAGTCAGTTAGTTCGAATATTTCTCGCAGCCAAGTAGCAAAATTGTAGTTGATGTGTTCCAGAAAAAAAACTTTTTATGTTAATCAGTTTTTTGTTTGACCTTAAACGTAGGTTCTATATCAATTAAAGCCGTTTTAATGGATTTATCTCCGTTTCGTGTTTGGTAGTATCAAGTTTTTTATTTGAGCAAAAAATCTATTGCTTTTTGATGACTACATGTTTAACTAAACAATCAGAAACTTGTTTAAGATTTTACGGAATATTTTTTTCTTGAAAGCCTTATGATCTAGAATATGGAACCGATTTTATTTGTACAACATTAACAACAGCTAGATTAGATGCGATGTTATTTATATCTGCTTAAGTAGAGTCATAGTTATCATCACAATCAAGGTTTGATATTTTAATGTTTAATTTGTAAACATGTCTATGTACTTAATATTGATTTGGATAATTAGCTTTTGTACCCGGCTATACAAATATATCAAATCATTCTACCAGTTACAATGGACGAAGCTTTGTTGAATTATTTTCTAAGCATTTTAAGTGTATTAGCTGTTCTATTATATATATATATCAAGACATAAGATTCATCACAGTAGAACCTTTTTGAAGTCAATTTAGTCACATTCAGAGTCTCTCCGATTTTTAATAATATACTTAGGAAAATTGTATGTCTAATTATTGCCAAATGAAATTGACAGAATAAATGAATTTATTATTATTTTTAATTTTGAAAATGTTACTTCGTGGCAGAATTCCATTTTTTGATTTAATAAAACCATATTTTAAACTTCATTTCACTATTTTTTATAAAGACCGGTTTTAACTTATTACGGACATCTTCAGACTGTTATAAATACTAAGTCACAGATGTTGAATTTGACGTAGACTCAACAAGCGTCCATTCTGAACATTAATAGTATTTTCACCATAGATTTAAGTAAATCGTATCAGTCTGAAGATGCTGTTTTTAGCTGAAATCGGTCTAGTCTTGATAAAAAATAAAAGTTTAAAATTTTGTTTTATTAAATCCGTGAATTAATTGTAATCGTGTTTCAATCATTAATCGTACCTGCATGCTTTTGGTTCAATTGGAAATATTAACGAATTATTTTTCGATATCGAACCAATATGAGCTGATAAAATAATCATTCATTTAGTAAAAAATATCTACATTTATCGCCAGAGAAATGTGCAAGCCCGTGGAAAAAGTTCGAGAGATATAGTAGAGATAGAAAAGGTTTCGTTTATAGAGGAGTCAAACGTAACACTTTCTACACAGTTGTCAACTGCTTAGAAAATATTGACGTGTTATGTAGGTGCATTTTCAATACACAGGTTTGTCTCACTAACCAGTATTTTTTGTTGTTGTTTAGATATGATTTTAACACTACGTTAGGTTTTATTCTAAAGAGGTAAATAATATTTTTTACGCACATTTTTACACTTGCCAACTCAACGATTATCTCATAACATGTGTATAAGAATGAACCTCTCTTATATCTTATCTTTTTGTTTTTCATTGCTAACATTATTTGTGTTATTATTTCATAAATAATGCGTCACTCTACATCAGTTTATTTTCATATAACTCCTTCGGATATATAATACCTTGTCAATATGCGAGGTGTACATAAATGTTTAGTTTATTTTTTTACACTGCATGTATCTGCAATATTTTTATATCATTCATCTCTTAATGTATTTGGTGAACAACTGTTTTCATGAGAATTTTATTTAATAAATAAATAAAATAAGTGAAAAAATAGCCCAAGCATCATCAGGGTAAAAAACTTAACTAAAAAATGTACAAAGTGTACATACAGAGGGGAAACAAAATATAAAATAAAATAACAGAACAATGAGAAAATGACGATGCTTAGGCTAAGCGAAACCGGTCGGTTGGTATTTTATGTAATGCGTCATACGTTTCTTCATGAAAGAAAAACTCTTCGAAATTAATTAACTAGTAATCATTGGTGAAATAAATAATGAATGATTGCACTCACTTAATCGGTGTTTGGACTGTGCTTCCCTCAGGCACTCCCAGTGCAGGAGGTGATACCAGGAGACTCCTTGAAGGTCGGATTTGTCCCATCCCAAATGCCACTCTCCGCTGTGAAAAAAAAAACTTTAGTGCTCTATATTTTTGGGGGATTTTAGTGGCATAAAAGTAAATTGATAAATAAATGTAAGAAGAAGAAAAGAGTATGAGATCCGAAACTTTTAACATGCGTAACTAACCATCACGCCGTTTCCCCATAGGAGAAGGCAGAGAGGACGGATCGCCATACAACTCTGTCTTGGCACACACTCCTTGCTTCATTCACATTCATACATCGTCTCGTATATACTATTCTGTTGTTATGACTCTTGACATGGCCTGACTCAAGTATTTGATTTCCTTGATCGTGCCGTGTTTCTCTCGGGTGTTCCTTAATATTTATTTAAAATAAAATAAAAACAGATACTACTAATTTAGGGTATAATTTTCCAATGTCCAGAATGTCAAGACTTGTTATACGTCACTTGCCATGGTCTTAAAATTTTTGGTAGCAGTCTCAATGTTACGTAGTTACCTTGAGTCCTTAACACCCAAGTAGATGTGTTTTAAGTTTGGAATGACATTCAAAGATTCACCACTTTATAATAGGAAATAACAAAAGTAATCAATTAATCGCGTGGGAATATGTTGCTAACGTCACGCTTCTGCGCTCGGGTTTCTTAACCTGAGTTCTGAATATCTGTATTCAGGGGTGCCAATTCGACAGCCTCGGCATTTCGTACGGCCTTATGCGCACAGTATAACACTTACCATTCGACTCGCAGACGGACCGGACGTCTCCGGCGGCGCTATATCTCCCCAATCTGCATCGGTTCCGTATTACATAACATTTTATATCGTGTTGTTATTCCTTTTGAACCGTATTGATTTGATAATTATTCAATTTAACGTAACAGTTACCATCCGACGGGCCTACTGGCCAGACGTCTCCAGCCGAGCTATATCTCCTCAATCCGTATTGGTTCCGTATTGCATAATATTTTGTTCATATTGTCATTCCTTTTGAACCGTTTTAGTTTGCTAACTATTCAATTTAACGTGATATTTCTTTTCCGACGGCTCTACTGTTCAGGCGCTACATTTCATTACGCCACAGCGTACTGTATTACATAATATTTGTATCATATTGTCATTCCTTTTGAATCGTATTAGCTTACTAAATATTCAGTTTAACGTGATACTTACCTTATTGCATAATATTTTGTTTCGTGTTGTCATTCATTTTGAACCGTATTGATTTGCTAACTATTTAGTTTAACGTGATAATTCTTTTATTACGACCTGTTCGGGTGCTACACTTTTCATTACGCCACAGCGTTCCGTATTGCATAATATTTTATTTAGTATCGTCATTCTTATTAAATCACATCGTTTTTGGATTAGTGGAATAAATTCATAAACATGATATTACCATGAGGTCGCCTCTAGGCCTTCTTTGCCGCGTCATCACACGTGCGGGCACATATCACGTCCTTTTCTCGTCCATGGTTACATACACGGGATATCACGATTCGTTAGGATCTTACACGTAGCCTCTGTGAGCCAGCTTGGTGTGCATCTATTAGCATGCCAGTTCGGCCGGGCCAGGCACATCGTGCCACACACGTAGCCTCTGTGAGCCAGCTTGGTGTGCATCTGTTAGCATGCCAGTTCGGCCGGGCCAGGCACATCGTGCCACACACGTAGCCTCTGTGAGCCAGCTTGGTGTGCATCTATTAGCATGCCAGTTCGGCCGGGCCAGGCACATCGTGCCACACACGTAGTCTCTGTGAGCCAGCTTGGTGTGCATCTATTAGCATGCCAGTTCGGCCGGGCCAGGCACATCGTGCCACACACGTAGCCTCTGTGAGCCAGCTTGGTGTGCATCTATTAGCATGCCAGTTTGGCCGGGCCAGGCACATCGTGCTATGTATTTCTTGTTCGTGGCTACGAGCTCAAGAAACATTACTCGTGGCGACGAGGAACGCGGGCAGTTTGGCCAACTGACCCGTGGGGACAATCAGTATCCCTGACCCGGGGGGATAATCAGTATCCTCACCCGGGGACTATCAATATCCCGGAAGCCGAATATACTCGGCTCGCACTATACTATTTACACACACACCCATACATAGTAGATACTCATAATACATCTTTCTTTGTACTTATATTAATAAATTGGGTTTTTTATGCCGAAAGGCTTTTTCCCAGAATATGATGTTTTTATTTCCTAAACTTGATCTAGTAACATTACCTTGATATACCAGCATTAATCCTTTTATTTTTTAGCTTCAGAATACACAAAATTGGGAGAGCGATTTACCCCTGAATCTTACTCTCTTTTGTACGACATAATACGTCGTACGCATACTACAAAACACTCAATGATTTTTGTCATTCTCAACGACTCTACAAAAACATTGACTAAACCATGGCTTGAATGTTCTCTCTTATATTTATTTGGCATTGTTTTTGTCATCGCTTCATTTATTATTATGTTTATGCTATTCCTTCTCTGTTGCTCTTTTTTCCATTTCGTGTTTAATGTGTATTTTTTTCAATTAGACTTAAGTCTGTTAATTTATAAATAAATAAATATACTGTATTTGCCGCATGTCCCAAAGTGGTAGATACCCTAGACAATGGTATCGCCCTGGTGAAAGACCACTATTCAGAATCAAAACGTGGCTTGAACTGGCTTTAGCCGTGTTTGGTGACCAGATCTGAATACCCAGGTACTTTCCTTTAGTCTTAAAACATACTTCGATCGGGAATGCCATAGTCTCACTGGCTCCAGACACGGTTGGGATTGATGTATCTTCGTCAACGGGAAAATACCTCCCATGTGGTGAACTTTACAAAAATGAGTTAAATATGACATTGCGTAGAGTTTCAATTTGTACTTTAAGTTTCAATGTTTTTCATTGGTGAAAATACATTATTGCATCTAAAACTACAAAGCTTATTTTTGAAGTCTCAAAAAACAATCTGTAACTCAGTTTTTAATTTCCTCCCGAACAATTACATTTTTGACACATGGGAGGTATTTTTGCGTTGACGACGATATACATATCTTTCTTCCTGAAACGAGTTAAAATTGAAAAATGAACGAATTAAATTATAATAAAATCAAAAAACACTAAAGTTTTCAGTATTCTAAACCTTTTCAGTTATTCAGTTCACAAAGAGCACCCTTTTCTTCCAACTTTGTATTTGTGTGAAACACCATTTTATTTTATATTATTTTGCGGCTACTAAATAAACCATCATCTGGTTTTAGTGTTCTTTTCCCATTGGATACGGCCACCTCCCTGCTAACACGAAAGGCAAACCCGTAAAATAAGGTAGCGCACATAAATTACACTTAGCACGAGCCGGAGAAGATTCAGGCTTTCACCAGCCTCGTATAAAATGCATAAGATGACGCACTTTGCATAAATAAATACGCTTAAATAATAATGACAAAAGTCATGTAAGCAACATACAGTCATCGCGAAGTCCTGCTCCATTGTATGCTAAACCAGGTATGTGACAGTTTTGAATATTTCCCTTAATACAGTTCCTCCGAATTACTTAGCGACTCTGCGACTGTTTTCGGAAAATGTTTGCATGCTTTTTATCGACATGTGAGAATGACGACAATTTCACGCGATCTTTCTACACGAGTGGAGTCGAATAACCTTTTTGGAAGTAGTGTTTTATTTACACTGCCTCACATTGTCGTTGATAAACAGAGGAGTGCAGTGATTTTTTATAATCGTTTATTTAAATTTTATTTTGCCATATTTGAGCCAGTGAGACTATGGCATTTCCACCTGAGGTATGTTTTGGGGTTGAAAGTAGTGGGTAGGAGAAGGAGATGGAAAGAGAAAGGTTAAGAAGTACCTGGATATTCAAATCTAGTCACCAAACATGGATAAAGCCATTTCAAGCTGTTTCGATTCTGAATGATGGTCGTTCACCAGGGCGATACTTTGAATATCTACCACTCTGGAACCCGGCGCAAATATGCTATACATTGTGTTATTACACATATTAATTGAATAAAATAACCCACGATCTCTGGATTCGTAGAAGAGCGTCTTACCACTCATTTTTTTTTTTTAAAAGGTTTTTTTATAAGGTATGGTTATGAAATTTCAATTTAATAAATTAGGTGAGGATAAAGAAAGCATAAAAAAGAAGTTGACAGGAAAGAGATTGATTATTATAGTTATTCAGTTTTGGTGACTTGAAAAAGCTATAGCTATTTAAAATAAGAATCTGAATTGGTTAGTTCTTGTTTTTTAAATTGAGAGTGTCTTCCTCGAACGAGTCGCAAACATCCTTTTTTTATTTATCATAAAACCTATTTTTTAACGTATTTTTTACTTCACTGGGATTTGAAATTGAAAACCAGGAATCTGATCTCCCGGCCACGCTGCAAAGCTCTACAAAATAGTGGCTCCCAAAAGAGCAGAAAGCTGAACGCGAGTATAAAAATAGTTTTCAATTGGAATTTTATGCCTACGTGAAAGTTTTTTGTTCAGTGTGAAACTATAATTTTTGTAACGAATTGAAAAAAATTACTTTGTACAAGACTACGAATATTATTTTAATTGTTATTGCCGACCGGTTTCGCTTAGCCTAAGCATCATCAGGGTATAACTAAACAAAAATACAAAGTGTGCGGTTATATATACATACAGAGGGAGAACAAAATATAAAATAAAATAACAGAACAATAAAATGACATTTAAATTATAACAGAAGAACAGAGAGAAAGAGACAGATAATATGAATGGAAAAGGCAAAACGTCACCTACGAAGGTGATTAAAGAATAATGAGACATTTTATGAATTTACAAAAAGTATACCTGATATCATTAAATATGTCAAACCACAAAGTGATTGCTATCTACGAAAATGTGTAATTTTTGTATTTCAATTTTTACAAAAGCTCAAATAGAAAACTGGCCACACCATGAGCAATTCATTCATATTATACCGTGGTTATGGTTTTAGTGAAATTATTTTTACAAAAGCTCAAATAGAAAACTGGCCACACCATGAGCAATTCATATTATACCGTGGTTATGGTTTTAGTGAAATTATTATTAATCATAAATGGTCCATACCCAACGGCCACCATGTTCGAGTGGTAAGACGCTCGAATACGAATTCAAAGTTCGCGGGTTCAAACCCGGCGTGCCCCAATAACTTTTATTTAATTAATACGTGTCATGACACATTTAATTAATGTAAAACTAATAAAAAAGTATATTTGCGGCACGTTACAGAGTGGTAGGTACTCTAAGTATCGCCCTGGTGAAACACCATCATTCAGAATCAAAAATGGCTCAAGCCGTGTTTGGTGACCAGATCTGAATAGCCAAGTACTTCCCAACCTTCCTATTTTCAATCTCCTTCCCCTCTCCACTACCTTCAGTCTCACAGCATACCCTATTTGGGGATGCCATAGTTTCGCTGGCTCTAGACGGTTGGGAGCATTTGAGACTCTTGTGCGGTATTCACGTAAAAAAAAAAAACAGTGTACCCACTAATGACCTGATGTACGGAAGATTTAAATAAAATTTTAATAAGATTGTTAAGAAAGTCACTTTTCAATTTGATTACACAATTATAATTACTTCTAAAGACGGGTCAACAGAGTAGTAAACGAACACAGTGCGCGGGTACCCGAGACATCATTTGACAGTGTTTTGATAACGAGTAAAACATTCACTAATGTTGTTTTAATGCCCTCATATATCACCTCTGGGTCTTGAGCGGCGTCAAAATACATTTTTTGCTCTTCAGCCGATGGAAACGGATAAATGCTCCGTCCAGCGTGATGCTCTGAAAGTATTTTTTATCAATCACTCTGAGCAAACCGCAAAGTACCTTCCCAAAGTGCTTTTAAAGAGTGTGTTGGTTAGGAACCTAATCATGTTCTTTCTTAATTATTATTTTTAATAAAAGTTTTTTTTTCAATTCTCGTTAAGAGCCTACTTTGCGGTAATTTGTTTTCGCTAAAACCTTTACTTCTCATCGAATAGGCTGCTTAATTAGAAAAAAATATCGAGTAAGTAGTCAAGAATGGTGTGAATTGTCTTATTTACAAACAAAAAATACATAAAGAATACTTTTATCACATTAAGTTGACGTGAGAAGAAGTCGAGGACGGCCGAGAAAGACATGGGACGATTAAGTAAATCTTAAATCGGGTCATGTGAAGAGTCAGAATAACAGAGTATGTATGAGACGATTTATGAATGTAAATGAAACAAGGGGTGTGTGCTAAACCAGAGTTGTATGGTGGTCCGTCCTCTCTGCCTACCCCTGCGGGGAACGGCGTGATGGTTGGTTAGTTAGTTAATTAAGTTGACGGGGAATCTTTGAAGATGCTGTATGGAGGGTCTTTTTGAGGAAAAGAAAGAGTAAAGCTGGGTCTTGCAGAGGCCTATTTTGTAGAAGGAAGGAAAAACAGAATCGTTCCACACCCGAGCTATTGAACACAAGAACGAGTTGTAGAAGCGACCCGTTCTCTTACATTGAATTTGAACGGTGTGCAAAGGTGGAGTTCGCGTTTTGCGAGTTTCCCGGCTATGCACCTGTGCCAAAGAGATCGACGATGCAAGTTACTCGGAGCATCTTCCGTTGAAATACCGGCAGAACACAGATATCATTTCCACCAAATCTGACGTCTGTGTTCCAAAGATTGAAATCCGTTTGTTAAGATAGAAGAATCTATCAAACGGACCGCCCATTTTTGCACAACGTTTAGGTTTTTTCAGACTCTTTTCGGGGCTTAAGACTAGAGGTGGCTATCAAATTCAACAGTAGGGAATTTTTTTGTTTTTTTAATACCGCACAAAAGTCTCAACTGCTCCCAACCGTCTAGAGCCAGGGAGGCAATGGCATTTCCGATAGGGGTATGTTGTGAGGCTGAAGGTAGTGGGGAGGGGAGGGAGATGAAGAAGGGGAAGGTTGGGAAGTACCTGGCTATTCAGATCTGGTCCCCAAACACGGCTAAAGCTATTTTTAAGTAACGTTTTAATTCTGAATAATATAATAAAATAAATATACTATATTTTATTTTATTTCAATTAAATGTAGAGCATTTGTGTACTATTAAAGTATCTGCGGGCTTTGTATAGTACGCCCAACTTCTAAGAAGCTACTTTAACTCTGTCTTTGATGGAGTCCCCGTGATTCAACTGGTCACTTAAGGTTACACCAAGCATGTAAATAGCAAACTTCTAATACGACAAAGCTTTAATAGAAATTGTAAAATCGTCGTCATCTAATAATAATAACAGCGAACTTATATAGCGCAGTTTTGTGATATTTCACCACAAGGGCGCTTCATATTAAATGAATTATGCTAATAAGATTAACTAACAAGGAGAAAATAATACAAAATATGTATACAAATTAAAAGTATCTAAAATCATGATCGTTATCATAAATTATGAGAGGAAAAGGTTCAGATATGGGTATAACAGTGCATGTGTACATCAACAGATTAAAAAAACAATTTACGAGAAGCTAAGGGTATAGAAATTCAGATGAAACGTGTGAATTCATATTAACATATTTGTCAAATCAAAGAAAAGGAAATTAGATTGAGGACAGTTAATATGTTGGTGCTTAAAACATTAATATTCAAGAATTATAAGTAAACGATTCTAAAAATGCAAATAGTATAAAAATAACAAGCAACAAAAACAAAAGTTAAAAACAATAAAAGAATCAATAGAAGTAGGGCATGGTAATTTAATGTGCAGTGACTTTTTACCCTTTTCCGTATCAAACTAATCATTATACTAGTAGCCAGATTGTTTGTAGTAGTTTTTGATCAGTCTAGTTTTTGGTGAAGGTATCATCGGAGTATCACGTAAGTAAAAAGAGCGCGTAAGTCTCTATGTTCCTGATGACTATCTAAGACAGCGTCTTCATAGATTATTCTATCTTCCTGCCTGCAGGACCAACCTGCCAATGGTTCTGCCGGTGGGAAGGAGTATTTTGCTCCTGAACAAAATCTCTTCCGATATCGACTTATTTCATGTCAGTGAGGAGAGATTCAGAAGTGAAATCCTATTGATTCTTGAAAGAGTTTCTCCCCATTGACCTGATCATCACCACTGCCTGAAATTTTATTTTTCTTGTGTATCTATATGGTACTTTCATTTGTAATTATTTTGTAAAAATTTAAATGTATTTCTTATATGCATTAAATTTAAAAAGTTTGTCATCTATAAGAAATTTAATAAAAAAATATTATTATTATTATCATGCAAGTTTGGTTCTTATATCCGGTGCGCAGTGCACACCTCATGGTGAAACTTACTTCTTGTCGATGTGTTTGATCTTCATGTCCATGGAGTGTATGGTGGTGAAGACGTTGGTGGCCCCTTGCACCACGCACTCCCTGGTCTCGGGCATGGCCACGGGGGAGCAGGCCGCCAGGAACACGGGCTCGTTTCGGCTGCACAGCGGCAGGAAGGACAGAAAGTGACCTCGAACCAGCACCACCTGACAACAACGAAAACATTATAACAGCTTTCGTAATAATAATACGCTATCCCCATAGCCACAAAAGTTACTCCAGCATGCGAGAAGTTTGAAGAAGGTCGGAGTCAATAGCATACAGCAATGTTAGAAGCACTTCAGAGCAATAATATTTAGGAGGAATAGCTTTGCGAAACAGTGTAGTCGGGATTGTTGATTTTTTTCGGAATAGTTTTCGTGAATAACCACTTTCTCACAGTTTTGTTATCAACAACATGACGGCCTGCATGGTCGAGTGGTAAGACGCTCGACTACGAATCCAGAGGTCGCGGGTTCGAAACCCGGCGTGCGCAAATAAATTTTATTGTGTCACAACACATTTAATTGATATAAAATATAGTATATTTGCGGCACGTTCCAGAGTGGTAGATACTCTAAGTATCGCCCTGGTGAAAGACCACCATTCAGAATTGAAACGTTGCTTGACATGGCTTAAGCCGTGTTTGGTGACCAGATCTGAATAACCAGGTACATCCCAACCTTTTCCTTCCTCATCTCCTTCATCTCCCCCCACTACCTTCAACCTCACAACATACCCCTATTGGAGATGCCATAGTCTCACTGGCTCCAGACGGTTGGGAGCAGTTGAGACTCTTGTGCGGTATTCACGAAAAAAAAAAAAAATACAGAATATAAACTCGAAAAGCGTTGAGTTATGTCGCATAACAAAACATAGTGGGCGGAGACGCCGGAGACGCGGGAGACGGAAAACATGTTTACATACCTAAAAGTTGTACAATATTATGTGACAACTTGTCTCGTCTCTCTTTCTCTCACGGTTAACGACGTAAAAATCCAGAAAAAGTGATTTATCGTTAATTTGTATAGGTTGGGTAAAAATACTTGGCTCTCTCTCCGTATATATTCTTACTCCAAGAGAAGAACGGCTAACCGCGGTTATTTTCATGTCGCGATGTCCAGGAGCATAGAAATTGAAAAGGGTTAGCGTTAATTTCTAAAACGAGTAAATGCATTATTTTTATTATTATTAACTAATCCAACTACGTCGAGAAATATGTCACCACTATTGCAGAAGGCTGTTTTTGGAAATAATCCCAGTCTAAAAAACAAAAAAATAACTAACTAATTATCACACCTTTTCCCCGCAGGAGTAAGTAGAGAAGAGAGAACGCCATACAACTCTGTCTTAGCACACACTCATTCACATTCATACATATCATTCTGTTATTCTGACTCTTCTCATGGCCCGTCTCTATTATTCGATTTAATTGATCGTGTCATATCTTCCTCGGACGTCCCCAACTTCTTCTACGATTCACTTTCACGTAATATATTATTTTCACACTCCTTTGTTCATTCCCTCTACGTGCTTAAACCATCTAAGCGTCCTTTCCTTGATTCTAAAAAAAATCTTTTGAATTTTCTCGATCATTAGTACATGGGCGGTGTCCTCTGGCCCCCATACCTGAGATTCACTCTCGAGAACGCTACGCACTAAGCTAAAGTAAAGCAGCCTTATCACTGCAAGATTTGTCAACTTTTTTGAATTATGAAATAGTTGAATGATAGCCACCATGATTTTACCCTTTGCCTTAAGTGTGCAATATTTAAGGCAGTTAGTGATAATCACATAATGAATGTTCTCGTGAAAACGCGTTGTGAGCATAACACATACTGTGAAAAATGAGAATATCCATATCGCGAATGCCGATCTAGTTTTAATAGGTGTAGGCACATTTAGCTTGTCATAAGGTTAAACCGATTAATAATCGCCTCGAAGCAAATAACTTCAAAGGCATTAAGAAAAATGAAGTAACAATTAATAAAATTTGTGGAATTTACCATCATTTTTTTTTCCTTTTCATTGTTGCAAAACTAGACACATTTAAACAATGCTTGTTTTAGAAAGACTTTCAGTATACTACACATTGATTTCTCGGGTCAGGGTCTAAGGGTCAGCAACCAAAAATACATTTTTTTGTTTTTCTAATACAAGCAATACTGCAAATTATTTATCTGTTAATTCTATACGAGTGGAGTTTTTAAGTAAAACGTTCAAAAATGCATTTGCTGGTTTTCAAACTGCACCTTGTAGTGACATTTTAGTATGTTTTTCAAAGAATTTGAAATATTTATTTGTTTATATTATTGTATACGCTCGAGAGGGTTTTTACATTAAAGGTTTTCAATTTTTTACACTAAAGTTTTTACATTAAAGGTTTTCAAGTGGGAATGCTGGGTATCTGCAGCCTTAGTTCGAGGAGGGATATAGCATTACTGATTTTTGTTCATAAACTCCTGAACGGTGTATTATTAATACTTGACATCCTGGCGGAAATTGGATTTTATGTCCCTGATAATTTCACGCATGGCCGCCAACACAGGCTTCTGTTTCTTCCCAGGTGCAGAACTAACTTACCAATGGTGATGCCCCTGGGAAGACTAACTAGGTTAATTAACTGCCTCGTAGGAAATTTGGATATTTTTCACACGAGCTACAACAAGTTTAAGCAAGAACTAGCTATTAAGTTCTAACTATATTATGTACTTCTTGAAAACTATTCTTTTTGTTTTTAAACTTCTTTTTACTTTAATCTTTGTATAATTGTGATTACCACTTTTTGTGTTTTTTGCAACGTTTTGGTGTAAAACTGTTTTTGCAAATATAAAATAAACAAATAAAAAAATGAGAATTATATGCACAAAAAAACAAAGAATAGTGTTGGAGTAGTAAAAAAAAAGTGTCTAAATATATAAAAATATTATTGATTGAAGATGTATGAAATTATAACCTTTTTGTATCTACATTCTGTGCAGGTAAATACATCAGCCACCTCTGCGTATGTATTACCAACTGCATGCAATCTGGGTACAAGCGAGTATCTGAAAGACTCAGTCCTGATGTTATTGTTACAACTAAATAAAAATTTGGATAGAGTAGTTCTCGTTGGTATGTGAAAGGAAATACGGTCCAACAACTCAGGGCTGTCTATAATACCATTGACAATTTTATAATTAAAAGTCATGTCAAATATTATAGCTTAAAATTTTTCTTCAACTGGCCGTGTAGAATTTACAGATAAATCAAGTGCATTATTGCTTTTATTAGAATGCTACAAAGTTACGTTTAGCGTAATTTTGCGTTCTGAGCCTTAATGAAAGTAAATAGGCTTTAAAAAAAGTTTTTTTTTATAGAATTCATATTGAAATGTATGCAAGATGTTTTTACGAATCTTTGCAAGCTTTTTGAAATGCGCGATAGCGTTATTAGATGTCAAAAGGAAAGTAAAAGCCAGAAATCTTACAGTAAACATGTGGAATCTACAGGTAAGGCATGTTTACTGATCTTCAGGTGGAAGCGACACGGTGGAATAACATATTTTAATAAATCTTATCGATGCAAATAAATTCAAATTTAATGAAACGAAACACAAAATACACATTTTCAATAATTCATGTCTTTCTCCAAGTCTTTTATAATGAAGGTTGGATTTCATTAATGCCTTTTTCTGTCTTTATATAGAGAATATCGCATAGGGGTCCCAAAAGCTCCCAACCGTCGAGGAGGCTATGGCATCCCCAATTGGGGTATGTTGCGAGGTTGAAGGTAGTTAGGAGGGAAAGGAGATGGGGTAGAGGAAAGTTAAAAAGTACCTGACTATTCAGATCTGGTTACGAAGCATGGCTAAAGCCATTTCAAGCAATGTTTCAATTCCGAATGGTAGTCTTTCACCAGGGCGACACTTAGAGTATCTACCACTCTTAGACGTGCAGCAAATAGACTATTATTTGATACGAATGAAATGTGTTATGACACATATTGATAAAATAAAATGAATTTGCGCACGCTGGGTTTGAACCCATGACGTCTTGATTCGCAGTCTTACCACTCAACCACACAGGTCTGAAACAAACGAAAAACTTCACTTCGTCAAGACATGCAAGTTTTAATCTGATAGTATTAATACGCTAAGCCGTCTTCTGTACATGATTCTTTAGATCGCCGTGTGGGGCACTAATGTATGCAAAAACAATACTGGTAATTTTCACTCATACGTAAAAAAGTTTGAAATTATGTTCCGACTACGCTTCTTCAGGATTTACTCACTATGTCCCTTTTGACGTGTGTATCAAGCCTAACTGTGCCTTCGTAGTTGAGTTAGCTTCTTTTTACGCCTTTGGTTACTCCTAGAATGCGCAGTTCAAATTTTGTACATTTTCTACAGCCTCTAAACAACGCCATAACAATTTCTTCCAGAGTCCCATAGTGTCTCGAAGGTACCACAATAAGGTTCACATGACCGCTTGGTCGTCATCGATTAGCGTTAGCCTTCGATCCCATTCCGGGGCGCTGACGTTTCATCAGTTTCATCATCGCGGGAGACCAGAGACCAGAGGAGGTAAGGCATACACTATCAGCATACTGCACACGGCATTAGGCCAGAACAATAGATCACCCCACCATCTTGAGAAATAACAGACTTGTCTTCGCTCTAGATTACAAAAGCTTACTCTCGACACACATCCGACATGGGGACCGTTTGTCAATAATTATCTAATTTATTTATTTAAAAATTAATACTAATACTAGTTCAATTACAAAAAAACACATAACACGAAATGGGAAAAAAGAGCAACAGAAAAAGAACAGCACGCACATAATATATAATGAAGCAATGACAAAAATAGGAAAAAATATACATTAGAAAAAACATTCAAATCAAAGCCAAGAAAGTCAAAGTCTTGGTAGAGTCGCAAAGAATGACAAAAATCATTTAGGTTGGTATGTTTCAAACTTTCGTCACATTTCAATGATTAGCACCATGTTAAATGTCGATTGTCCGCCCGTTTCAACTTTTGGACAAATCGTGTTCAGCTGGAATGCATAACAGCCATGTATTTATGCTTGTCAGTTGACTACAATGTGTTCAAAAGCTGAAATGGACCGACAATCGGCGTTTAACGGGGACCGGTCAAATGTAAAAAATAAACAAAATGGCGCTAATCATTAAAATGTGATTAAAATTTAAAACACACCGACCTTAGACTTCTACCAAAAATTTCAAGACCATGGCTTGAGTTAACAAGCCCCGACATTCTGGACACTGGAGAATGATACCCATAATTAGTTAAGTGATGATTGAGGAACAGAAATTCATTGTTTCTAAGTCTACGGCAAGGAATGTTGAACTGGATGAGTTGTAACAGAGAAGGTGAGCCAATAATACAATTAATAATTTTGAAAATGCAAGTCTATCCTACGCTTTTATAATGATTTTTTTTTTCAATAATTGTTAATCAACACACACTCATTGCTTCATTCACATTCATACATCGTCTCATATATACTCTTCTGTTATTCTGACTCTTCACATGGCCCGACTCAAGTATTTGATTCACTTGATCGTGCCATGTCTTCCTCGGGCGTCCCCGACTTCTTCTTCCATTCACTTTCGCGTCATATATTCTTCTCCCACTTCTTTTTTCGTAAATTTGCTCTGCATGCACAAACGATCTTAGCGTCCCTTTATTGATCATATTCATTACGCTTACATCAGGGTTGCATTCTTTTCGGATATCCACGTTCTAATCACGATCATACATAATTTTGCCGCATGTTCGCCTCTGGGATCTTATTTCTGCAGAATTCAGTCTACTTTCATCCTTTCTCTGCCAGATTCATAATTAAGCCTAGTATATCTGAATAATTGATTAAAAATCATCGATGACCAGACCGTACATGAAAAACTACGCCATCGTATTATAATTGATGACTCTTGTTTCGGCGGAAGATAAAAATGCCGGGAAACAATGGCAGGGGCCGTTCGCTTCATCTGCTTTCGTGAAACTCACTTCACTATATACTATGCTATGCAGAGCTTAGAGAAGGCATCGCAAACGTATAACTACTTACCATGGAAGTGTTCTATAGGAAACACCAAGACTAGAACGGGGTCGGCGAAGCATGTGAAAACAGAATACTTAATTTTTTTAATTTTTTCTTTAATCTTTCCTTAACTATGATGTGTAACGACTACACATTGCTTCTAATAATTTGAATATCTCTATAACCATCATTAATACTGGCTTCAGATTTTAGGTTTTCCACCATATTACATTAACGCATTAAATGAAAAATTATGGTGTTTATTAATTAGCACTTATCGGGCACCTACTGTGTAACGATTACACAGCACCGTAACGCGAATAATAATTTAGCACAGTAATGGGAAGGTTAAAAAGAAAGACAAACCAACCGGGTTACGAATAACCTGACAATATTTGCAAAACTCCAACTTTCATCATAATAATAATAATAATACTTATTTGTAATGTATGGGAACTATTATTATTTTGTATTTTTTTTTGCTATTCATTTCTCAAAACGTTTTACAGTATTATTTAATGTATATCTTTTTAAATTGTACTTATGCACTTACTTAAGTTAAATTACTATGTAAAAGCCCATCAGGGCATTAATAAATAAATAATAAGCGGAAGATGTCGCTTGTGCAATGATAGAGGACTTAGTTAGCAGAGGAATTAAACCCGCGATGCCCGGGTGGGAATCTGACGTGTTTGTCCACTCAGCTACTAATCGTTGAATTCATAAACCTGTCGCACTACGAAAATGATTAAAAACATACATATATGTCAGTATATATTTTTATTTTTGACTTCGAGTACTGATAATATTTGTAAAGTGTATTTTTTTTAAATTTAATGAAATGAGACTGAATTGGTTTCCTGATATGGATGGGTTTGTCCATGAACGGAGCTTTCAAGATATGTTCCATCTTAATATTTCCCAAACTTTTTTCCTCCCTTATTCTTTCGGTTCCCAAAAAAATCCTGTTTTATTTGGTGATTGTCGCTCCAAAACAGCATGAATATTATTACTTACCCGCAGAGTTAACATTAAAAAACTAAAAAAAATATTTAGAACTTCTGTACTGCGCAATTAAGTCATCGAATCATTATCAAAGATAGGTTTAAAAAAAAAATGTTTATGTTTAGATGTATGCAAATTGTTTTTGCACACATCTAGTAAGAACAAAAAATAATGCATTTCACAACAGTAAAACTAAGCACAAAGGGCTACCATATAAGTAAATATAAATTGAAATCTTAGTATGTATAAAAAATATAGGTTTTTCTTTACACATTCAGCACAAATCCTTCGAAAAGTGCAAATACCTTAGGCTTTTTTTTGGGTATTTCGAGAGGCTGTTAAAAAGTTTTTGACCTTTGTAAAACACGCTGTTTTGAGAACACGCAAGTTTTGTTTAGGGAAGCCTAAAATGACAACTTCTCGAAGGATAATTGTGAACGTTTGTATTAAATATAATATTATTTAGCAAATATTTAGGGAGCATATTATTTTTAAGCTTTAAACCATGTTCACTGGGAAAAAAAGGTTTGTTTATGCAAGTATCTTGAATACACTCAGTTCTCACTGAGCTCCGAGGTAGTGAATCCCAGCTTAAGAGTTTGCCTTTATAGTCAGTCTGCATCATCTGATGAATTATGGAACAGACTCCATCCATTGGTCCATATTGCGCGCTGCACTTGTATTCTGTGTTCTGGGTAACCTCTACTGCTGACTGCTGGGTGCATTCAAGGATGTTTACTAGTGATTATTAAACTGTATTGAATTATGAGATGAATATATTTAATTTGTTACGGTCTACTGACGTAACGAATGAATATGAGAAAATGTTGTCCTTTGCGAAAGAATCATTGAAACTAATGATACAACAAAGGCTTCTGTTTATAATGTTATAAATGAATACGTATATTATAATGATGAAGTATGGCTAAATGATTTTAGAAAAATAACCTCTCTAAGCAAAAAAGTTTCGTTGATCTATAAATTTGAAACAAGGTTCTGTAGTATTCAAATGTCAGCGGGGGACAAAAGAATGACTTTTATTTTTTGATAAGGCCAAGCTGTGATAAAGTCGAAAATAAAATTTCCCAATCATTTAGCTGCAATTTAGTATTTAAACGTTTTTTGCGATAAATCAACGTTTGTAGTGAACAAAACATGAAAAAAATGAAATCGATAAATTGGTTTCTTTTTTTCAAAGCGTATTTGAAGGTTGCTGTTGGATCCGAAGTTACGATAAATTCAGCTTCAGATGAATTCCGAAAATAGTGGACTCTAAAACGATAAACTAAACTACTTTATGGAAGTGTCTGATTATGGATGTGGGAAGATTATTGGAAATTAAGGGAAAATGGGAAACCATTCACTCACCGATGTTGTTGAAGTAGAAGTTTTTGATTCTTCTTAGACAGTTATTTTGTTAACGAAACGAATCACAACAAAACACCACAATTAATTTTATGTTATTTTATATTACTTTGACGAGTCAAGTGGTAAGACGCTCGACTTAAAATCCAAAGGTCGCGGGTTCAAACCCGGCGTGCGCCAATTACTTTTATTTAATTAATATGTGTCATAACACATTTAATTAATATAAAAATATATTAATTTTATTTGCGGCACGTTCCAGAGTGGTAGATACACTAAGTATCGCCCTGGTGAAAGACCACCATTCAGAATCAAAACGTAGCATAAAATTGGGGTTAGCCGTGTTTGGTGACCAGATCTGAATAGCCAGGTACTTCCCAATCTTCCTCTTCCCCATCTCCTTTCCCTCCTGACTACCTTTAGCCTCACAACATACCCCGA
Organism: Drusus annulatus; assembly: GCA_022651775.1. Classification (NCBI taxonomy): domain Eukaryota; kingdom Metazoa; phylum Arthropoda; class Insecta; order Trichoptera; family Limnephilidae; genus Drusus; species Drusus annulatus. The sequence continues at coordinate 31,326 of JAGWCC010000266.1, forward strand.
ATTGGGGATGCCATAATATCACTGGCTCTAGACGGTGGGGAGTAGTTAGGACTCTTGTACGCGGTATTCACTGTAAAAAAAAGAACAAAAATAAACCGACGAACAAACGAGAGACCAACAAACAACACGAAACACGTTTTTTCACATAACTCTTCTGTTTTGATTGTCACTTGTTTTGAACACCAAGTTGTTCCATACGGAATTTGAAATTACGAAATGATTGGATAAGGTAGGAACTGGATGAAAGACATGAAGGCAAAAATATTTCAAATTATCACTTTGAAATTCAACAGTTGCCCTCTAAGTTCAGTGGGTCAGAGTAGCCGTGTGGGTAGCGAAAGGTTTCAGATTTCATATCATTTTCTAGTTAACTTAATACATAATAATAATAAATGGATAAATTTTATAGCGCCGTTTTTGTGGGAAAATCACCTCAAGGGCGCTTTTTAACTTAAGTGGCTTTGTTTATAATGCTGATAATTAAATAATAATAATAATAATAATAATAATAATAATATTTGGATGATTTTTATAGCGCCGTTTTTGTGGAAAATCACCTCAAGGGCGCTGTACAAAACTTAATTTCTACTTAATATTAATTCTTAGTTTATATAAATATACCTACAGCAACATACTTACCTGGCAGGACAGAATCACCATATCATAATAAACTAAGAATGTACACCTCTCCAGTGACGGATCGTGACTTTTTAGTGTGTTTCAGTGCTAAGATTTAAAAAAAACGTCATGATTGATAATGTTGTAGACAAAAACGTTTTTTTTTTTTTTTTTCAAAAAGTTTTTTTGGTAAAAAGATTTTTAAGTTTTTTCAGTTTTTGTGGGTCATTTAATTTAAAAATACATAAAAATGTCTCGTTTTAAAAAAACTAATCTTAATTTTATTTTCCGAATGCTTTGGCTTTTATCTTGTTTTTAGAAATTTTGTCACCAAGAAACTGTTGGAGAAACGTGGGACGTTGAAGCCAAGGAATGCATTAACGACAAGTGTTTCCAATATGTAAATGTAACATCTCAATACGAGTAGTGGTGCTGGTATGGTGTGTGTCGGTGCGGTTTGCTATTACAATCAGCTTGATTTACATTTCATAAATATATTCAGGCTCCGGACTTCCAAATCTTGCAAACATTGGGATTTACCTCGAAGTGATCGAATTTCGAATTCTACCGCTCGTTTTGAGAGGCTATTTTGAAAAATTATCAGATACTCTAAGGCCAGGCGCGCACAGGTGACTTTTGTCACGGCAACAGTTTCGTCACTGTCACTGTCTTTCAATCGAGCACACACACGGCGAGTGACTGTCGCCCGTCACTCTTTCATTCCGGTAATGGATTTCGATTTTCGCGGATGAGTCACCGAATGACATTTTGTCAAAAGTACTCTCTACAGACAGACACGGTGAGAGTTTCGTCACTTAAAAGTCGCCGACCAGTGGAACTAAAAAGTCACCCTAATGTCACGTCGCTGCGTGCGCGGACTTCCATACACTCCAATAGATTTGGAGATGGCGACGAAACTGTTTCCGTGACAAAAGTCACCCTGGTGATGGACCACTATTCAGATTTGAAACTAATTAACTAACCATCACGCCGTTTTACCGCAGGGGTAGGCAGAGAGGACCGCCATACGACTCTGTCTTGGCACATACTCCTTGCTTCGTTCACATTCATACATCGTCTCATACATACTCTTCTGTTATTCTGACTCTTTATGTGGCCCGATTCAACTATTTGATTCACTTGATCGTGCCATTTCTTCATCGGGCGTCTCCGACTTCTTCTTCCATTCACTTTTACATCATATCTTTTTTTTACACTCTCTTACTTCGGTCATTCGACATGCATAAACTATCTAGCCGTCTCTTTGTTGATCCTATTTATAACGATTACATCAGCCTTGCATTCTTTCCGGATATCCACATTTTTAAAACGGTCATACACGGTTTTACCATACATACGTCTCAGAGATCTCATTTCCACAGAGTTCAGTCTACTTTCATCCTTCGTCTGCTAGTTCCATGCCTCACTGCCATACATCAGGGTTGATATAAGCATTCCGTTGTGGACTGCTAGATTCGCTTTTTTGGACATTTTTGTATTAGTGCCAACAGTGATTAGTACTTTATTAATGGAGTTTCCTGCATTCACCCTTCTTTCGATATCCTTATCAGCCTTTTTATTCAGATTCGAAACGTTGCTTCAAACGGCTTTAGCCGTATTTGGTGACTACATCTAGTTAGGCAGGTACTTTCCAACCTTCCTCTTCTCGATCTTCTCCCCTCCTCTACTCATTTCAGTCTCAGATCATACCTTAATACGCAGTTATGCAGAAAGCATCCAACCCCAAAAATATGAAACTGAGAAAAAGTTAAAATATGATGAAACAAAAGCATATAACGGCATTTGTAAAGTGAATATCAGTGTTTTTTATTTATAAAAATTATTATGAATAGGTAATTTATAATCTATCAATGTATTTATTAAACAAGTAATTGTATTTCCTATGTTTTCCTACATTAGAATGATTTTAAACTCTAATTTAAGTCTGCAATGTGGGTCAGTGAGAAATTAAATTTCCAAAAATCTATTGCATTTGGAACCTTGATGTTTTCAGCAGATATAAATCTTGTATTTATCTATAGGAAACATGTCAAACACGATTTTGACACAGCTTTGAACGCTTTGTGCGTAACTACGTCAAATTGGGGATGCCATAGTATCACTGGCTCCGAACAGTTGGAAGCAGTTGTGAGGTATTTACATTAAAAAACTAATTCTTTAAATTCACCTCCAATCTGCTCCCGTCTTTCTTCCTTTGTTCCATTCCCATGTTCCCTTCCACCCTCCTCTCCCCCCCAACTTAGTTAAGTTACTAAACTAAAACTGTATATTGTCACCCTCTATTTTGTTTTGTTATCAGCCGAGGAATGTTTTGTTATAGGCCTGATTTTTTTATTATTTATTGTTATATATATTGTATTAATTATTGTTGATTTGCTATTAATTTTCCTAAAAATAAAAATATATATGACAAAAAATATTAAAGTTTAACATTCTTCAAATATAGATAATTTGCAATATTTCCGCTGAAAGCGCTATTTTTAATTATTCATGTTTACTACAGCACAGAGTTGTGAAACATTGCCACAAATCAGAAGAATATTTTAAAGAATTCGCATGGTGTTAATTTTTTACGCAAGTTACACTATATTATTATCAGGTATTTGTTATCCTGGTTTGTAACCGCGTTGATTTATTACCTGTTTAACACCTCGTTAGACGGGATTACTCTCCCAGTTTAAATATTGCCGAAAGTCGGTTCAGAAGCTGGACAAATTAACACGGCTGTAAAAAACCACGAAAAAGTTTAATAAAAATAATTAGTGTCACTACGCAAGAATGTGAAATTATTTACAGAATAAAATTAGAGCAATATAATACTTCAAATTTTTGGGCGGTCAACTACAGGGCCCATTGAAAATGTATGAAGGAACCTGGGATCATAACAATAAAGACGTTGGAAAGATTAAAGGCATTACGTCCCCAAACTTGCGATAGTCAATTTTGATGTTTACTGGCTTTACCATCGGCTTCACGTTGGACATATGGCCGCTTCCACCTTATAGGGTTTTCTATGGTTTTCCCTATTACCATGGCGAATGCGGTGGAATTCCTGGACATAGGCCATAGCCGAACACCTTCCCAATCCCAACTCAACACATACAGACTTATTTATATGTGCTGTGCCGTGAAGGAGAGGACGCTCTGATGATCCGGTAATTTCATGCAATTTTTGTAGGGTTTTTAGAAACATATTTTTTCCCTACGTAAACTCCTGAATTGAAATTCAATAGTCACGTAAAAGCATTTTTCCCCCCACATGAGGTGACATGGCATGAGTAAGGCGCATAGCGCCGTTCTATCGTTATAAAGAACAAGAATTAGAGTTAGTAACTTTAAATGATTCATCACTTAATGATAAATAGAATCTAGAAAATGAAAAGAAGAAAACCATCGGCTTTCGTCTGAGATTACAATTTCATTTATTTCTTGAACAACTAAAAAATTTAAACGAAAAATTAGGTGCCTTATTTCGGAGGCATGAAGCTTCATGGCTCATGACGGAAATTAAATTTTTAAAAAAATGCGTAGCTCTAATAAAGTCATTCATAAAAAAATATGTTAATCGCAACAGTTTTGCTGTTTCAAAACAAACGATTCGATAGTGATAAAGATTTATTCTTTTCTAAAATTCACATTTCCTTTGCAAACTTATTACATAATATCGTCGCTGGAAAAGCGAAAGATTTTAAGCGACACTTTGGTCAAAAATGAGTTAAATATGCAGTTTTAATCAGTTTTCTTTAATGCATCGAATGCTCTGACTCTCGTTTGATTCCAAAGACTTGTGACGCTGCAGCCATCTAAAATAAATTTACCATTTGGGAGAAAGCTCGATTCAAGTGACACAAGCTTGGGACTTTTTTAGATTTTTGTCGCTTCAGGTAACTCACTGAGAGCATTGAGTTACCCGAGCTAACTATTGTTTATGAAATCCATCAGGTACTGAAGAATTATTAATTTTATTGTAAAACAAAAAAAAACTTGAAAAAAAAGTGCTCTGGTGTAAACATCCCAGAATGGCACTTCAGCCCTTTTGCCGTTCTGACTATGATATACTATCAAGACAGAATAAAGCTATCCGCATTTTTCCAATGGCATCAGATAATTGGTTGAATAATCAGCTAGGCGACTAAAAACATCTTTGGATTTCAATTTTTATTAACATAACTCAGAATTTAACCGATCGTAATTATTTTTACAATTCATATGAAAACTACGATGAAATCCTAAAATAAAAGTTTACGACTTTTATTAAATCACACAATCATTATGTGTTATTCCCCTCTGCCTGTTCGCAGTTGAAATGTAAATATTTTTTACAATGACGTGTGTGACTTTCATACAAAGTTATCGATGAATAGACTGCTTAAAGATTATTGGTAATTCATTATCATAATTCGACCACACAGGAATGCCGACTCCCCCGTGCAGGGCTAACAATGGCCCCACCAGTACTGGATGACTTTTTGAGATGATCTTAATTCGTTTCCTTATTAGTTGTAAATAATCCCATGTTTACCTTGGGTTTAGTATGAGCTTTCGAAATAAAATTCTTCGTTTGTTTGAAAGCATTACTAAATATTACATGATTTCGTGTAGGTACCGCGTTATGTCCCGAAGGCCAACATTCCGAAAGCGAGCCAAGTCCCGAATGAAAAAGTTTCATCACTAAATTTCTGAAATAAACTCATTTTTATATAACTGTCTTTTTCTGTGCGTTTAGTGGTTGCATAACTGCCTCCGTGGTCGAGTGGTAAGACGCTCGACTACGAATTCAGAGGTCGCTGGTTCAAACCCGATGTTTGAGAATACTTTTTATTTACACATTCGTAAAAAGCATTCACTTTGTGGCTTGCCATATTTATATATAAAACAGATAAACTTTGATTAAAACCACTTTTATTTTCAATATTTTGTCGACCGGTTTCGAAAGCACCATCTTCAGGACAATATTAAAAATGATTTTTTAATATTATCCTGAATATGGAAGGGTGGTTTTAAACAAAGTATATCTGTTTTATCAACATTTTACTTAATTAATATGTGTCATAATTAATAATTTCCTTCACATCACAGGTGAACTCCAAGCGTGGATGATAATGTATGTACAATATTGTAAATAAACACGATTTTATAAAAAAATATTTTTTTAAATAATATGTACTAATGGCTTTAGCCGTGTTTGGTGACTAGATATAAATAGCAAGGTACTTCCCAACCTTCCTTTTCCTCTACTCACTACCTTCAGTCTCACAGCATACCCCAATCGGCATAGACGGTTTGGAGCAGTTGGGACTCTAGTACGGTATTAACTATAAAAAATAATGTTTTTGAACACTCCATAGTTCTTTAGTTTTTAAAGAAATGCAGGATTTTTCACATAGTTTTGAAAGAATTTTTTTCACTTGTTTAGAATGTGAGTGAGTTTTGTGTATAGTTTACTTTGGTAAATTCAACCCAAAGTTATACTTTAAAAGTGAGTTTGAAATTTATTATTGAAATTCAGATGTCAAATCCAAAAACACATTTTATTTAGCAAAGCGATAAAATTATCATGCATTGTAATATCTATTAATAAACGTTTCTATACAAAAAGTTATTTAATAAAAAATATTTCCAATGTGAGCATTAAACCATAATATCAAATTGGGTGGATAGCGTAAGAGTCAAATTAGGAATTTCTATTGGCTGTTTTTGTTATTTGATCAAGAACTAAACACTTCCATTACATCCTCATTGAAAATTTCCAAAGGTCCCAATGTTATTTCAGCCAAGTATGTAACTCAAAACTATTTCGATTGTTTAAAAATGTATTATCAAACCGGCTATCAACTATCAATCATGGTCAATTTATTTATACTAACGACTCACTTGAATCAACAATACAATAATGGACTAGTGTTGTAATAGCATGACTTCGACAATTACAGCTGCCATTTGAAACCGAATAATATTTATTGTACCGACTTTAAGTTCTCATAATATTTTATTTGTGCGTTTGACAATATGCTACAAATCTACAGAGATGAAGAATGAAGTCTCCAAATAAGGATGCTTCACAATAACAAACAATCAACCTTGGAGGAATTCGTAACACTGCCGCAGTTGGTCCATGGGAAAATCGCTCTCAGTGAATGGAAGATCCGGTAAAGCCTCACTGTGCAAGGCTACATCCACAAATACCATAGAGTCTATAGAGTTGGAGATTAGTCATGGAAATAGCTCAGAGGAGCATTTGTGTTTAAGCTAAGCCTTTTACGTTCGCGTTTGCTCAATTATTAGATCAGATCATTAAGACACGCAATAAGTATGATTAGGTAATTGGAGCATGTGAGAAACATTACGCATTTGTAATTAATTCTGCTTCATCTTAGTGACGATGTATTTAATAATGGCGTAACAAGATCATGTAGATTATTCAAAATAGCACATGTAAACATGCCCGTCAGGAGTTTTATTTTCAACAAGCCAGAGATGACGCACCAATTTATTTCATTGTATCAATGAATTTGTCTAATTATTTTTTTTAAATCTTCGCGTGTTAGATAAATAGCCCGTTTGTATACACACAAGTATGCAGAGAGGCTAGACGATGAAGAAGAACTTAAACTCACCGCACACAGTAGCGGGCGACTAAAGGTACGCGACGCCGACCTTCAGAGAAGCAGATAGAAGAATTGTGAGATCCAATTGCTTTTTTTATCCAAAGTTCCTTTGTGATCTGCTAGCTTCGCTACCTTTAGCAGTGTTATTACTGACAACTGGAATCATTTTTCAATTCATTGTTTCACATGCATTAATCTACAATATCACATTAAATCGTCGTCTCACGCAAATACAATTGGACAAATGGATAGATGCCACAGAACAATATTGTAATATTTTTTGTCCTTATAGAGTTATGAAATCGCAATTTATAATGATAATACTAAGAACCTCACCATTTGACAATGACAAAAAACTTTGGTCTTTGGTCAAATCGAAAAATAAAAACATTTTCACTAGAAGAAATCACTGTGTGGTTTAACACTATATTACATAGAACAATAATTATTTGTTATACACCAAGAACTAATTTTATTTTTTAACGAAAACAGGTTAAGCATACACCTAGCTTCATCGGGGCAATTATAATAAATTATTATAATGTCGGCGTTAAATATTATAAATTCGTGGTTCATCACTAACAATAATAAGTGATTGAAAAGTAATTAGTTTCATGGTGGATTTTTTTTACAGCGAATACCGCCCAAGAGTCCCAACTGCTCCCAACCGTCTAGAACCAGTGAGACTAAGACATCCCCAATTGGGGTATGTTATGAGGCTTTGGAAGTGGAAGGAAATGCGAAAGAGGAAGGTTGGGAAGTACCTGGCTATTCAGATCTGGTCATCAAACACGGCTTTAGCCATTTCAAGTAACGTTTCAACTCTGAATGGTGGTCTTTCACCAGGGCGATATTAAGAGTATCTACTACTCTGGAACGTGCAGCAAATATACTATATATAATTTTATATTAATTGAATGTGTTTTGATACAAATTAATCAAATTAAATTTATTTGCGCGCCCCGGGCTTGAACCCGCGACTTCTGGATTCGTAGTCGGGCGTCTTACCACTCGACTACAGATACCGTAAAATAATAACAAAGTGATTGAAAAATAATAAGATTCATGGTGGATTTGAGGGGCCTTTTATGTAAAATTCTAGACAGCTATCACTGCTATTTTAAGCGAAAAAAGTCTCAAATTATGAAATAATATTGGCCATAACACAGTTACCAACTTTGCACTGTTCACATTGTAACCTAGGACAACAAAAATATTTGACCACGCCATCGTGAAATCAAAAAAATGGTCCATTGATGTGTTACCTCAGAGCAATAATATACAAGAGAGAGCGCTGCTGTAATCAGTTTTGATTAATTTTGCCAGACTTAGCTAGACCTGGACGTGGCTAGGACTAGGGATAGGGTATTTATACATCCATTCATAACACATGTCAACATAAGGTTTTCGTTTATTCGTACAACCACTTTTTCACAGTATTGTTATAAACAAAAATATAGCATATAACCTAAAAAAAACCGTTGACTTATGTCGCATATCAAAACGTGTGGGTGGAGTTAACGGAGACGCGGGACATGAAGAACATCCTAACAATACTTTAAAGCGGTGTGATAATTTGGGAAATTTTGCTGTCTTTTTCTTTCTCATGGTGTACGACGTTAAACCCGGAGAAAGTGATTTTTCCAAAATTTGTATAGGTTGGGTAAAAATAATTAGCTCTCTCTCCATATATTGTTAATCCAAGTGTGTTACTATAATATATCCATAAACACAAATTATGCTTTACCCAGTAGGTACCTTCCATAGACAAGACGTTTCTCCGGATTCTAAATAAAATCCAGATTGTCTATGGCCTGCAGACCTACTGTACCTACCTCGGGGCTTTGGGTTCTCATGCGAGTTGGCACCGCTCATATTTATGTAAATCAACACTACCGTTTATTCAGCCGCAGAGCTGCGCTCTCGGCCAGTGACTGCAGATTACCACAGATGGATAAAACCAGGGGATACTAAAATGGCAAGCCTGTATAATATACGTAGCAATCATAATGTTCATCTTTTCCCGGTACAGCTATGTTATGTCAAGCGAATTGAATTTATATTTATACGCCTTTAGCTGTTGCCTGAAACTGAAAGACAGCCGCCACTTTCATCAATTAAAACAGACCGATCGATAAAAGAAACAACTCACCCCCGTTAAGGCTTTTCTTAAATTCAAGTAACCGATATTTTTTACCTAGTGTTCGCTTAATGTTAACAGAATTTTGTTTAAGTATCTAAAAGAAAAAGTATTTCATATTTTCAATTGACAGAATTTTATTTTTATTTTTATATGAATACCGCACAAGAGTCTCAACTGCTCCCAACCGTCTAGAGCCAGTGAAACTATGGCATCCCGAAATAGGGTATGTTGTGAGGCTGAAGGTAGTGGGGAAGGGAAGTAGATTGGGAAGAGGAAGGTTGGGAAGTCCCTGGCTATTCAGATCTGGTCACCAAACACGGCTAAAGCCATTTCAAGCAACGTTTCGATTCTGAATGGCGGTCTTTAACCAGGGTGATACTTAGAGTATCTAAAATATACTTTTTTTAAATTATTTTTGTCTGGATTAAATGTGTTATGACACATATTGATTAAATAAAAGTTATTGGCGCACGCCGGGTTTAAACCCGCGACCTTTGAATTCGCAGTCGAGCGTCTTACCACACGACCATGGAGGCCGTCAAAGAAATCGAAGAGTCGCTTAATCATATCCTCACCTGAAAGGCAAAAGGGATAAAGCGCCCTTTTGGGAAGTTTACACCGGAGCACTTTTTTGTTTTACAATAAAATTCATAGATCTTCAGTATCGTAGAAGCCAAGCGACAAAAGGACAAAAAAGTCCCAAGCTTATGTCGTTGGAATCAAGCCTTCTCCCAAATGGTAAATATATTTTAGATGGCTGAAGTGCCACAAGTATTCAGAAAAAATGGAGTCAAAGCTTTCGATGTAGAAAAAAAAACTGATGGAAACAGGATATTCAACTCATTTTTTATCAGTGTCGCATAAGTCCTTTTGTCTTTCCAGCGATGATATGTAATCAAAAAGCGGAAGTACCCTTCGACGGCCTCCGTGGTCACGTGGTTAAGACGCTTGGCTACGAATCCAGAGGTCGCGCATTAAAATTCCGGGGTTGACAAATACAATTTTAAAGTAAATATCTGTTATTTCGTATTTAATTAATTTAAAATAATGTATAGAATATTTGCGGCATGTTCCAGAGTGGTAGATACTCTATGGCGAAAAACCATCGTTTAGAATTGAAAAGTTTCTTGAAATGGCTTTAGCCGTCTTTGGGCAAAGGTCGCGGGTTCTAACCCGGCGTGCACCAATAACTTTTATTTAATTAATATGTGTCACAACACATTTAATTTTTATAAAAAATTAAAAATCATATTTGCGGCACGTTCCAGAGGGGTAAATAGTCATATCGCCATGGTGAAAGACCACCATTCAGAATCGAAACGTTGCTTGAAATGGCTTCAGATGTGTTTGGTGACCAGATCTGAATAGCCAAGTACTTCTTAATTTTCCTCTTCCCAATCTCCTTTCCCTCCCCACTACCTTCAGCCTCACAACATACCCTATTTGGGGATGCCATACTCTCACTGGCTTTAGACGGTTTGGAGCAGTGAGTCTCTTGTGCGATATTCATTTAAAAAAATAAAAATAAAATATAAGTTTAATTATTAAATAAAAAAATAAACTTTGTAAAACACCACTTGATTTGAGTTAACCGTCCACCAGGTTACACTTTTCTCAAGCTTCTTCAGGGCTTTTACATCAACTAAATAGCATTACATACAGACAGATATTTATCTCTACTATATCTTGTATCTCTCTCTTTCATAACTGTCCCATATATATATATATGTTTGCATGTAATGTTATTTGGTTGATGTAAAAGCCCTGACGAAGCTTGAGAAAAGCAAAACCTGGTTGGCGGTTAACTCTAATAAAGTGGTGTCATACAAAGTTTATTGTTTTATTTAATATACAATGTCACACCCCCGAGTTTTTGCTTCCTTCGAAAAAAAAAAGTTTAGTTACCATAAGTATTGTTAAATTTTTGTAGATATAGTTATAAAAAATGTAGTAACTCATGTGATGTACATTTGTATTGTTCTAGAGAGAGTTTTCTTAACTTATTAGGATTTCTATGTAGCGCGATATAATAATAAAAAAACGATGGGACTTTATTAGGCAGGTACGTTACGATGGAGAAATGCATTTAAAGATCTGGAGTGGATATTTATCTATAGCATTCGAGCAATCAAAGTCTTTTTTATGCTATGTCAATCCCTAGCACGAACTATGAATCAGTTCTAATTCAACGAAAAATAATAATTTGAGAACCACATACATAATTCAAATCAAGTAAGTATCGTACTATACTCGTACGTACCTGAAACATACTTCGAAGCCCTGAACTTTTCTATGGCTACCACCTCTAGCGATGAGAATAAATTTGCATCAATTTTGAATTACAATATCTGAGCTAGCCGGTATAACCGTAAGTAGAATAATATAGGAATTCAGATTTGTGTCGATCTCATGCATTTAGGAGCCTGGGTTTGTTGTTTATCCGGCCTTTGATATCTCCAGAGATTTCATAGCGAAATTCATATTAATAACCTAACATTATGATATCTCATCGTATGATTACACTTCGTTTACAAATGAAATAAAAAGTAAGCTGATGAAAAATAAGTAAAGTCAAATGTAATTTTTCTTCAGTATACGAATCAGGCTATTACTTTTAAAGACAAACATTTCCGTGTTACGAGTAACCTGACAATATTTTAAAAACTCCTACTGCCATCATAATAAACGAAATATGTTGTTTGTGCAATGATGGAGGACTTGACTAGCAGAAGAATGGAACCCACTACTCCCGGGTGGGAGTTTAACGCGTTTATCCACTTAGTTACTAACCGGTTGATGCTGTCAACTTGACTGATGACAACTATTTGCTTCTGAGAGGACATTTGTCGAAAATAAGTTCCTTTCTCCAAAAAAGAAAAAGACCGAAGAAAGAGGTAGTATTTTCTTACTGAAAGATTAACTAGTTAATTTTCAAAAACACATGCCAAAAATGCTGAATACTTTTAGGGTTTAAAAAATAGTCACGTGGTAAAAAAACATGTTTCATTTTTATAAAAAAAACGAAAAGGGACAGAATTACAAAATGCACTGATATTTACTGCGTTTAGTATCACACAAATATTCGTTTGACAGACAAGTTGTCAAGTCAGAGTGAATTACAACATTGGGTACTTGTCTACGTTGACGGTCCAAAAATTTGTTTTGATATCATCACTGCCAGCGAGAGATTCAAATAACTAAACTAACTAACCATCACGCCGTTTCACCGTAGGGGTAGGCAGAGAGAACAAACCGCCAAACAACTCGGTTTTGGATTACACTCCTTGCTTAAATTATTTTCATGCATCGTCTCATACATACTCTTCTATTATTGTGACTGTTAACATGGCCCGACTCTATTATTTGATTCACTTGCTCGTGTCATGTCTACCTCGGGCGTCTTGATTTCTTCTTCCATTCACTTTCACGTTATACATTTTTTAATAACCATTATCAATATTATAAATTTCAGAATGATCATTCAGCTTTTACAGCAGGATCCATGTAGTAAAAAAGTGTAAAAATAATGATTTTTTAATCAAAAAAATTAAAAAATGCAGCCGGGTGTCGAACTATTGACCTCGCATAGACAAAAATATACAAAATTACAAAAAATACCGTTCAACTCCTACACAGATTTCATTGAACTAATTAGTGTTAAGGTGTTGGTCATAAATTCACAATTCTGATGGTGCCAATTTTATAACCTGAGTTCGCCGATGGATAAACAACTGTCGTATCGTCACAGTCATGCGACTGCATTCCCGAATGATAATACTAACTTTTAACAAAACATGAACATGTTTACCGAGAGGTTGTTGAGGAGCGAGTTTGATCATTATGATTTCTGTAAACACCATGAATATTCAATCTGAAAATGTAACATATATGTCAGCATTCTGAAATGACAAATTGTTAAGATGCCTGCGTCACACATCACTTACCTATATATATGTGATGTCAATTTATATTAAACTAGCGCAGACACGTGAAAAATCACGAGATATAAAAGTTAAGAATTAAATAATCTCTTACTTCTTTTACAACAACAAATATTATTGTATAAAATAAAATAAAAAATAAATATATTTTTAAAAGTAAATTATATTTAAAAAAAAATAATATTTAAAAAGTTTTGCCATATCCTAAACAAGCAGCTAGAGACACTGCTACGAGATAGAGGCATTAAAAAAAATCAAAACATTTGATAGTGTTGCATTCCTGTAGTTTTGATGCAAATCAAATGTGGTGCTCCTCCCTTTTCATAAAGTTTAATACCTCAAGTTAGATTTAATGACTTAAAATTTACGTGAATCCATACAAAAAAACTTTATCCTTCTGGAACAATCACTTTCTACGTAAAAATGACAAACATTTCAATGAAAAAAGTGAAATTTTGAGCTGCCGCGCTCAGTGCGGCGCGCGCCTGGTCATGTGACTCCAAATAACGCGCCCGGCAGTAGGTTAAAAACGCATTTTTTAATCTAATCAAATGGAGCGTGCTACTATGTAGAACATTTGATAAAATGCCTTACTTTTCCGATTTATTTGACATTTCTTTTCTGTCGTTATTAAGCCGAGCGGTGCTTCTGACGGCTGGTTCTCCCGCGGTGGCGGGTTCCCGAAAGCTGTCGATAAAGCGTGACTTATGGCGATATTCCCCGGTGTCATTGTTAGCGCGGAGTGAGGACTTCATTATGTAAATGGCCGCCGCGGTGCCACACGGCGAGGCAGGCGACACCCGGATTGTCGCGGTGGACCAGATGTCGTGATACTAAATATGCAGCAACTTCAAACCACCAGACCACCGATGAAATAAACCGGTAGAAGTGGGTAAGGGGCGGGTCTGGGGTTCTCCAAGTTAATTCAATGAGCCCTTACTTTGTTTGAAATTTATAAAATGTCAGCATTTTATTGATATTGGAGGTGACCTTTGGTTGTCAAAAGTAAAATAAAAAACACACTTTAAACACAATATACTTCCTAATATTAGGGAATGACTTTTTAATATAAGATGAAGAGAACGGTAATTTACAAATTGAGTATGTTTGTTTTGGTAAAAACGTATTTTATATTTTTTGTCCTCTTGAACGATGAAAAACGTCCGGAATGTTAGTCGGGACACCCCTCCTCCCCCGGCGATGGTCATGCCGTGGAGCAGTTTATACTGCAGTGGCTGGCGTTATAAGATGGCATGATGCATAATGCAGAGAATGATCTTGGTCTTGGGGTCCCTGGCGGTATTGCCCGTATTTTAAGCACCTTGGCGTGGTCGCAATTACTCAACTGTCCGCCTTTTCGAGAGAACACACTTCTCTTTATTCAGACTTCCTGGGTTCCGATCCACTGGATCTAACCCGTTAATTTTCCTCCCTCACCTCTGGGAGTGTATCAGCAGTCAATTCCCCTCTGTGAAAAAAATCTTTTTTCAGACGTTCAGTTATTTTTCGACTCGTTGCGCACCGATTAGATTCTTACTTCAGTGCCTCTTCTCGTTAGTAAAGTCCTTGCGAAATAGGGTTGTTCGTATAAAACGGTGTAATGCGGAAACTACTTATACAATTGTTTTACAATTTGTTTTGTTACAAGTCAAAAAGTCTTATGTAAATTGGTGCCATCAGATTTCTTTCAAATCGGTTTAAAACACACTTCTATGGATTTTCAGTTCAGTGCAGCAGATAATAAATTGTTTAGTGCTACATGCAACAAGTCGCTAATCAAATATTGCCCCAAGAAGCGAGGCCAGCGGTCCACAACAGGGTGTTGAGTTCGGAAATAACGCAGGTGAAGTGAATAAAATTAAGAAAGGGACACAGGAAAGATGGTTTAGACATGTAGAACAAAAATGAAGTACAAAGAAAATATATAACGCCACAAAGCATGGTAGAAAAAGTCGAGGATGCCCGAGGAAGACACGGGTCATGTCAACAATCAGAATAACCTTGGAGAAACAATGTACGGAGAGAGAGCTAATTTTCTCCGGGTTTTTACGTCGTACACCATGAGAGAGAAAGAGACAACAAATATAATACACCACTTCTATGTACTGTCACAATGATCTTGGGCTCCTGGGTCACCGCGGGACTCCGCCCACATTTTTTATCATGCCACTAAACTTGACACAACTAAACGGTTTTTTAGGTTATATGCTATATTTTTGTTGATATCAATACTGTAAAAAAGTGGTTATACGAATAAACAAAAACATTGTGTCGATATGTGATATAAATGGATCTATATATACCCTAGCCTTGGTCTAAGCCATGCCCAGGTCCGCCGAGTCAGCTAAAAATCATCAAAAACTGACTACACTGCCTTGGGTAGATACCACTCTATATACTCTAAGAGAATAACAGAAGAGTGTGTATGAAACGATGCATAGATGTGAATGAAGACAAGAATTGTTCAATGGTGGTCAATCTTCTCTGGGTACCTCTCCGGAGAAATGGCGCGATGGTTAGTTAGTTACATAAAGCACCATCAGCGCTATTATTGAGATTATTACTATTATTTTTCCTATGAATATGTCGGGAATGTAATTTTCAAATATTCCCATTATCAGTTAAAGAGAACACTTTATCGGTACAAGTGTTTTGGTAAGCGTCCGTTATTCAAGAGATTTAATTTATTTTCTTCGGCTGATACCCATTTGCGCATGCGCCGGACAGTCACTCGCATCCCTTCCACACATCACAAACATAAAATATGCATCTTGCAACGGATTGGTCCAGCCGAAAATAAATAAATAGACAATTGCTCTTCTCATCCTATATGAACAAACCAAAATCATAATAAAAAAGTTATGATTTATTAATGCGCATGTTCATACGTTTTTTAGAATGCCGTTTCATTCGATTCGCTATTTGACAAAATCCAAATAATCACCGTACGCCTTGGAAGAAAGATTTACTTCGATCAATTTACGAATGAATATTTTCATTTTATTCAGGTTAATAAATCCATTAATCTTGAAATAATGCGTGAATCATCCCGTGTTGTAGATAATTTCGCCATATTTCAAGAATTAAATATTCATTGATCTTGTCCGATTAAACAACGAACATAAAAACAAGTGTTGGTAGATTTTAGGTGGAATTTCGATAGTCTCAAGTGTTAAGTGCTAACTGTGATGTCAATGATATAAATCTGTGTCGGTTATTACTGTCACCATAAGTTACAATCCCCAATAGTTTTACTTTTGTATGTTATCTGGCAGTACGATATAACTGTCGAGGTTTCAGTCTTACTTTGATTAGCAGCTCTTTTCAGGGAGAAAAATATTGTTTTTTTTTTAATACTTAATGAATTTTTTTTTTTTTTCAATTTTTATTAGTTGGTAAATTGCCCATCCCACTAGGCATAAGTCTGTGTTGGAATATCAATTTGCAAAAGTGTTTTTTTAGCTACATAGTAACATGTCAATATTGAAAATATAGTACATACATAATTAAAAAAATATATAAAAGTAAATGACAAATTTGAAGATGTACAATCTACATATTTAGAACTAAATTAAACTTAGTTTTTAAGGTGAGTAATGATATTGCTTTTAAATGAGCTTTTGGTTTGTATATTTCTGATGGTGCTGGGCAGATAATTGAATTGCTTAGTGGCGTTGTACTTAAAACTTTTTTGTCCGTAAGCGGTTTTATAGGCTGGGATATTAAAGAATTTTATGTGTGACTGCCTTAAAGTTCTAGAAATTTTCCTTTTTACAAACATATAAATGAATAACTTTGTATAAGACCAGAGATTTAATTTTATTTTTGCGACCGACAGGTTTTGTTTAGCCTAAGCATCATCAGGGTACAAAATTAAACTTAACGAAAAATACATATTAAAAAAACATTAAATAAAATATTGTTATTTTGTAGATATATATAAGGATATACTCGTATATCACTGTTTTATTTTATGTATATTTTTAAAGTTATTTTTTGTATTATATTATTGTCAATTATGAAATTTATTGCGTTGCACTTCCATTGAATACTTACTTGATTGAATTATTATTATTTTACCTTGCTAATTTTAGTCAACACTTCTGACCTGGAGCTTAAAGCTGCCTTAAAAACCTTAAACTGTACAAAAACGGGTAATCGTCTGAATAACTCTATTACCATCGCTGAAACACCATACAAATGGGAATTCTGAGTTTATTTTACAAGTCTTTCTATACAAGATGCTCTGGTAAAATAATTTCGCTCACCCCTTCAGCAGTCAGGAAATACACCTAACGTAACGAACAACGCAATAAACGTAACCTGAGGTAATTTTTCACAAAAACGGCGCTATACAAATCGTCCAAATATTATTATTATTATTATTAACGTAAATTAACGAACAGGAAATACACCTAACGCACACGTACATAAGACACACGAACCATATTTGTGCACAGGAGAACGGGTCGTTTTTACAACTCTATTCCGTGCACATTCTGCTGTAAAACTATATACATGTATAAGCATTATAATGTCCTTCTTACTACAACATGGGTATTTAAAATACCTTGGTTCATTTCATTTTAAGACTCCTGACAAAGCGTCGCCAAAGATTTTTATTTTTTTTACAGTGAATACCGCACAAGAGTCTCAACGACTCCCAACCGTCTAGAGCCAGTGGGACTATGGCATCCCCAGTTGGGGTATGTTGTGAGACTGAAGGAAGTGAGCAGGGGAAGGAAATGAGGAAGGAAAGGTTGAGAAGTACCTGGCTATTCAGATCTGGTCACCAAACACGGCTAACGCCATTTTCAATCAACGTTTTGATTCTGAATGGTGGTCTTTCACCAGGGCGATACTTAGTGTCTCTACCACTCTGGAGCGTGCCGCAAATATAATATACTATATTATTTTACATCAAATAAATGTGTTATGACACATATTAATTAAATAAAATTTATTTGCGCACGCCGGGTTTGAAGCCGCGACCTCTGAATTCGTAGTCGAGCGTCTTATCACTTGACCATGCGGGCCGTCGAATTAAAAAAAAATGATAAGGAAAACCATACGTCCTCCTGTTAAAATCTTTGAAATGTGCACTATCACAAAACTGCGCTATATAAATTAACTCTTAATATTATATTACTATTTTCAACATTTCATACAAACTGTTCTTGTTTTCTATTGTTATTTGATCATCGATTCTCTCGATTACCTATCCGCTGTTCATTATTAAGTCGTTTGCAATCTCGAAAATAATGGTAATCGAAGAATTCATGATATATTTTCACTGAGCTTGACACTTGGACCATTATTCACGCCAACGCATTGTTCCAGAATCTCTAATAGAGCCATTTGTAATTTGATCTCAGAATTTATCGCGTTGCCGTTTACACAGAATTAATGTTTTCCATACTACCCATTTTTATTCCCTTCTTTATTTTTATGCGGAATGCTAGATTTTCACACCCTGCAAGCCCGCCGGAAGATGTTTTTGGGTAAACATTTTAATAGGTTAATTTCTGGAGGTATTTATGGCCCATACATACTAAAGGAGATTAACTTGCTTGCCCCAAGTAAGTACATTCGTGCGAGGCATCATGTGACGTTTTGCTCAAAGAAAGTCAGAACTTCCTCATACAAAAAACACGCCAATATATAAAACGATGGAACTATTCAATGAAGCTGCATCTACCTTAGATATATTTGGATGCACATATATGGAGTTCTGTCACTATCTCTTGATGTACGTATAAGAGTGTACGTTAGGTACATAACGATCTACATACTCTTAAATAATAAAAAAAATTACACACATTTTCACACACACCAATTCAACGATTATCTCATAGCACGTGTATAAGAATTAACCTCTCTTATATCTAATATTTTTGTTTTTCATTGCTCAAGTTATTTGCGTTTACATAATGCGTCACACTACTTCAGTTTGTACTTATATAACTCCTTCGGATATATAATACGATGTCTATATGTGGGGTATAAATAAATGTTTAGTTTATTTTATTACACTATGCATTTATTGACAATATTTTTATATAATTTATCTCTTGACGTATCTAATGAACAACTATTTTTTTATGAGGTCTTCGTTAAATAAATTAATTAATAAAACTAGTAGTTACTACCCGGTTTCTACAAAATTTCAACAGTTTTATGTCAATATTTTTTTCCTATTGAAAAATCAATCAAAATAGCGTTATGTAGTATTTATTGATTGTTAAATGGATTTTTCGAAGCTCCATAGCACATAATTGAAATATTAATGCGTTATATCATATATTTAATATGAAAATAGATCTTTTGAAGCTCCAAATGATGATGCAGTGTTTTGCCGAAATTATTTTAAAAGATTTTTATAGATTCTTCAAACCTCCATAGCACACAATGGAAAACTACGGTGGAAGCTAAAAATAGTTTCGTTAGCCTAGAAAGAAGTGTGAGAGTTGTTCGAATTTCATGCCGCCAGACTCAATGGTCGGGAGATTTTGCTGTTTAGACAAATTGCTTTTTTATATCTAACGAAAAACGTTATGACGTATTTAGTGCAGTTTTAGATTTTAATGGGATTTGATTCAGCAATTTTCGTCTCCGAAGGCAGGAAAGTGACCTCTATACCGCCGAGGCCTTCTAACTACTACTACGTTCACTGCACTTGAATAAATATAACTATGAGACATAATAATAATGTTACGAACATTCGTGATTTCTTAGCGCAGTAGGCTATTGGAACTCGAAACTTACGTGTTCATTATAATACTACGGTTTGAATCAACAATGTTTGCCAAAGTACGTCACTCGCACGTTAATTAAGAGCACTGAACACCCGCCGGCCTCACACAGCCTAGATAATGCAGCCTGCGCATTGCATACAGCCTCTCAGTTCACAGAACACAGCCTCCGAGAGGTGCAGCACCCTTGGTTCGCAGAATCCACCGTGCATGGCTTATTCATAGGCCCGCCCAAAGATTTCATCTAGATCATTCATATTGCCCACCTATGTACGAGTATGTGTCACATTGTAATTCCAATTCAGTGGTGTATTTTCACGTGCTTTTTTAAGGAGTATTCAATTATTTTAAGAAGAACGCTCTAGGGGTCTGCGTTACATAAAAAAATATTCTGAATTTAAAACTAAAATACCCAACCAAACTGAATTATGCACTTTTCAATAAAAAATATGAAAAGATCATAAAAGTAGATCAGTAAAATGCCGGGCTTTTATTCCAGAGGTCACGAGCTCAAAACCCGTTATGAAGGAATAAAATAATATTCTAAATTTTCGTAGAAATCAATCACTTTGTGGATTGACATATTTAATGAACATAAAATAATACTTCTTAATAAGACCACAGGTTTTATTTTATTTTTTATTACCGACCAGTTTTGCTAAGCCTAAGCATCATCAGGGCACAAAATTAAACTATTGGTACGTATGATGCTTAGGCTAAGCGAAACCGGTCGATAATATATTTTTTTTATCTGTGATCAGAAAGTTATTATTTCATTTTCATAAAATAATATTATTTTGTTAATCTTTTAATTTTTTTCTTAATGATTTGAAGATACCGGCACTTAAAACTTTGTTGAACTGTTTTTTCTGTTTTTTGCGTCTAAATTAACGTTAAAAATCTGGTTGGTATCAACACTATACAATTTAATATAGTTGAAGAAACAAATAGAATTTCATAACCTTGTGAGCTTAGGCACAAATATAAAAAAAAAATCGTGCCACACTTTAACTCAATTTGCCACTTGAAACAATACAAGCACACCCCAAAAAATATTTTTAAATAGAAGATTTTATTTTTCAAAGTGTTTTTACAGCCGTGTTTGGTGACCAGATCTGAATAACCGGGTACTTTTTAACCTTCCTCCTCCTCATCTCCTTATCTTTCGCACTACCTTCAGCCTCACAACATATCTAAATTGTAAGTAGTTATGTAGAAAGCGTCCAACCCACAATATGCCAAAATCGAGTTTAACATGATTTGCTATTTATAAATGCGAGGTTTCTATCTGCAGAAAACATTCAAGCTCCAAATGCAATAGATTTTTGGTAATTTAATTATTAACTAACTCACATTGCAAACATCTGACTTAAATAAAGGTTTAAAAATATCCAAATCTCGAATAACATAGGAAAAACAATTACATTTTTAATAAATACATAGACAGATTATAAATTACCAATTTATAATAATTCTCAAAAAGAAAAAACACTGATATTCACTTTACAAATATGCTTTTGTATCGTCATAATTTCAAACACCTTTTTCTCAGTTTCATCTTTTTAGGGTCGAATGCTTTCTGCATAACTAGTATAATTACGCCTAATTGGGGATTTCATAGTATATCTATCTGCAGACAATTGGGGGCAGTTCGGACTCCTGTGTAGTATTCACTATAAAAATAAAAAAAATAGCCCGGAAACTTTAAAAAGGTTTAAAATAACTAAAAATAAGGCCAATAAAATCATAAATAAATAATAAGGTTGAAATAGAGGCTATTATATTGTGTTCTACACTATTTCATAAAAGCTTCCATGCTTGTGCAATGGTGGAGGACTTAGCCAGCAGAGGAATTGAACGCGCGTCGGTTTCCCACCAGGGCGTCATGCGTTCAATACCTCTGCTGGCTAAGTCCTCTATCATTGCACAAGCAACATCTTTCGCTTTCTATGATAGCAGTAGGAGTTTTTTTAATTTTGACAGGTTTTTCGTAACCTGGGTATGTTTGTCTTTTTTTAAAAATAAATAA
Organism: Drusus annulatus; assembly: GCA_022651775.1. Lineage (NCBI taxonomy): Eukaryota > Metazoa > Arthropoda > Insecta > Trichoptera > Limnephilidae > Drusus > Drusus annulatus. The sequence continues at coordinate 53,438 of JAGWCC010000266.1, forward strand.
TTTCTAAGCGATCACATTTTCAAACTTGATTTTGTGTTACTGCACAACGCCTCCTATTTTCTCTATCTATACTTTTTAATATACGGTAGAAAAAATACTTAAAAAAAGTTGTGCTTACGTATTTTTAAAGAGTTGAGACTTTACGGTTTGCCTAGTTTAACATCTATATTAGATACGAGTGCATACAAGAAGTTCAGGTACTGATTATGTATTGAGGCTCTCATTATTCACATAAAAGGCATACTCGTATATACACAGACGTGGGTAAGCATTAGACAGCTTGTTCGTATTTACAATATTATTGATGCGAATTGATAATTCATAAACCTTTCCACATGTCTCAGATTACGATCGGGTTTACAATTCATCGCAGCAATTGCACCGTTTATGGATAATAAAATAGTTTAATATCTGCCATTTTCATAAAAGGCATCTTCATGACGTTTATTGTAAGTACTGCCACAATAAAAGTCAACTCAAAGTACGGATTTAATGTGTTGTTTATGTTTAATTCATGGACATAATTACACATTAGGAATTCCACAGGTCTTATTTAATATTTACGTCTGTTTGTGTATTCTAATGGATGATTGATTGAAGCTTTCGTCAGGATGTTATTATCTAAGCCCTAAGCAGAATATCTCTTTAGGTAATATCTGAAACATAATTTTCATTATAAATTTGTTTGTGAATTTTTAGGGATCATAATTTAATAATGATAGACGCAATTTTATTGTGAGATGAATTTATTAAAATCGGTTTCTCTAGATTGCATAGGAATGAATGTGAAAAAACTTAATATTATGAAAAGTGTTGAATATTAAGTCGAAATGATTTTCCACCACCGTGGTCGATTGGTTAAGACGTTCGACTACGAATCTAGAGGTCGCAAGTTCAAACCCCGAGGAGCACCTATAAATATTGTTTAATGATGTAGTATTTCACATTTAATTAGCATAAAATAATAGGTAATATATTTGTGAAACGTTCCAGAGTGGTAGATACCATCAGTATCGCTCTGGTAAAATACCATCATCTAGAATCGAAACGTTGCTTAAAATGGCTTTAGCCATTTTGGTGACCAGATCTGAATAGATAAGCACTTCCCAACCTTCCTCTTTCTCATATTCTTCTCTTCTCCACTACCTCTAGCCTCACAACATACCCTTTTTATGACATAGTCTCACTGATTCTAGACGATTAGGAACAGTTGGGCTTCTAGTACGGTATTCACTTAAAAAAAACTTTTATCTAGCTGTTTGTTCATTCAAAAATAGTTTTATTTACTAAAATGAAATAATAAATGTTTTGCCTTGATTTTTCAAATGCAGTTAATAAGCCGTCGCGTTTCTTGAATTATAAATATTATAATTATACAATCTTCAAGAATATTTTAAAACTTACCTTACCATATTTATTTCATTTTATTCTTCTCTCTATTTATATTTATATTGTACCTACAAATCTTTTTTTTTAATAGTTACTCTACAATCTATGTTAAATTGGGTGTTAACATGTCTTTCTAAACACGAAAACTCCTCCCAGTGAGACAGGAAATAAAAATCTGAAAAATGGCTCGAATTTTGAGCAAGGAGCGTAAAATCAATAATAATAATTTGAAGCGTATTTTAAAACAGCCTACCTTCTGGTCTCCAAATCTCATCTGTCTCCTGGCGTTCCTGGAGACGTTCATCCTGCAGAGGAACACACGATCCTCCCCGTCTGCTGGAGTCTTGCACAACTCTCCCTGCACCCCCTGGTGGTCCTGCTTATCGATGATGTCATACACGCTGTCTCCGTGAATCAGTAGGTCTTCCTGGGGAGGGGAAAGAAAAAGCTCTATCATCAAGTATTCAAAAAAACAATCATGGTATTACTACAAACAAAGTCTAGGCTACCGCAAACACGATCACACGCCTTTATAAAATCGCTTGTTTCATAGTTTGATTTAAAGAATTGCTGTCTTATTTTCTCAATTACGACGTTCAGCGCCCAAATACACGATTTTCGATTTGATTTTTAATTTGAATACCAACTGGAGCGAGTGAGACCATGGCATCCCCAATTGAAGATTGTTAGGAGGGGAAGGATATAGGAAAGAGGAAGGTTGAAAAGTCTCTGCTCACCAAACATGGGTAAAACTATGTAAACTAAGTAAAGCTTCGATTCTGAATGCTGATATTTCACCATGGCGTTATGACTATCTACCACCCTGGAAAGTGCCGCAAATATACTATATATTATTGCATATGAATCAAATGTAAAATAACACATTAATTAAAAAAACATTTGTGCTCGTCGGGATTTGATCCACTGTATTTGTAATCGAGCGTCTTAATTACTCGACTACGGAGGCCGTCAAACGGCGCAGGAACTTTACTAAAACTATTTTTACACACCCGTAAAATCATGTCACTCCTGGATGCGATTACCCAGTATTTTTTATAATTAATTTACAATGCCCCTTCGCTGTCCTAGGCAAAATCTAATTAAAACTCTGTCTTGACACACACTCCTTGCTTCATTCACATTCATACATTGTCTCATACATACTCTTCTGTTAATGAACTCTGACTCATCATATAACCCGATTCAAGTATTTGATTTAATTGACCGTGCCATATCTTTCTCGGGCATCCTCGACTTCTTCTTCCATTCACTCTTGCATTATATATTCTTTTCATACTCCTTTCTTCGTTCGTTTGCTCTACATGCCCATACCATCTAAGATAATAGTCATAATACTAATAAGTGATAACACTTTAATAATAGTCCTTGAAAAATAACCTTTTCAACTATCAATATCATAATATGTACTCGATACGGGCACTTGTTCTAAAATATCACAAAACGGCGCTTTGGAAATGCAATAATATTATTATCACAAGATCAGCGTGTCAGTTATTTGAATTTGTCATGTCGATATTAACGGAATCTGCTTTGAAGTAAAGTGTTACACACGCAATGGTTTAATAGTATACTCGTATGGTATTCTTCAAGAATAATCGACTACTTCTGTATTCGTTGTTTATTATCATTTATTCATTAAAATAAGGGATGAGAGTTCCCTAACATGCAGAATGGCTTTAATTTTCATTTTTTTTGTGTATTAGCTATATCGTCACCGGGAGGCAAAAGGGCAAGTTTACCCTAGAGCAGCTTAAAGTTTTTTTTGTTTTACAATAAAATTCATAAGTCTTCATTCAGTACCTGGTTAGATTTAATAAAAAGTTAACTCAGGGAATTTAATTCTTTCGCTGAGTCACTTAAGCGATAAAAAGATAAAAAAAGTCACTTACTTGTGTCGCTTGAGTCAAGCATTCTCTCAAATAGTAAATATATTTTAGATGGCTGAAAGACCAAAAAATCCTTCAGAATCAAACCAGTCAGAGCATTCGATGCAAAAAAAAACCTGATCAAAGCTGCATATTTAACTCATTTTTGACCAAGGTGTCGCTTAAGCCCTATTGCCTTTCCAGCGATGATGTGTTTTTTGATTTTTTGATTTTATGGATTCTTTCGTAATCCTCTGCTAACTAGCTGGGGCTTATACAAATACCCCTCATAATGTCTATCTAACTAGTACTGCGGCTCATTAGGCCTTATTAATATCACCATCTGATGGTTGTATTTAATTGACTGAGTTTATGCTTACATTAGTGAGTTCTTAGGGAAAAGGTCTTTACTGGATAAAAAACCCTAAAACGATGATATGTTAATGCTTTATACTAAAAGTGTTGCAAACTAAAATAATAGCAAAATAAATTCCTACGACAGCAAGATATAACACGAAGCTTTGTATATAACACGGGGCTTTGTACATAACATACAAAGTAATTGCACATTTCATTACGCTGTAATTTCAGAGCTTTATGAAGAGCTTTCATCTGCCAAGGAAGGTAAACATTCGTGTACTCCCGCAGCGACCTCTTCTACCCTCCACCTTACAGACGCAGACGGAATGAAGAAATAATTATACATTATTACCATCAGATGTGGACGTCTGCAGCGGGTCCAGCCCGGGATGCTGCCTGCTTCTCGGCTGTTCTCGCTGTTCTGGGTGGCTTGCACTTGATGCGGTATACAATAATGCAGCACTAATTATGACTTTAATATATCGAGTAATATTTGCGGTGGAAAACAATAGTGGTGATGATATAAATATAGAGGTGAGATATTTACGTAAGAAATTAACTGTTTTATAAGGTTATATGTCTCACGTGGCGCTTTCGGAGCAGCCTGACGTGTTTTAGTCTTTCTCGTTATTTTTCGCCAAATAAGTAGGATATTTCGCTAATTACTTCTTTAAAATTTCATTAAAATTACCGTTGTTGTGTATAGATTAAGTGAACAAACTCTAAATAATTTTAAAGTGACTAGTTTCGACCGAATTTCGATTTTTAAGAAAATATTTTAATCTTTAAATATCAGTGTTTTAAATGCAGTGCCATAGCCCGAGAATGGTCACATGCTTTGAAGACCATTGGCCACATGTTTCGTCTCTTCGACCGCCGGCCCGGGAACCGGTAGGGGGGCGGAGGAGTGCCGATCTCGACCGACTGTTCCCGAACACGAACGAACCAGGCATCCGACAAATCACCCAAGTGACACCCTTACAACAACCAGATGACATTTGCCCACGTTGGTCTAAATCTGTTAGGGCTGCCGCATTCCATCTTACATGAAAATTACAATTTAACAAGATCTGTGCTGCGCCCTTGAGGTGATTTCTCACAAAAATGGCGCTATAAAAATCATCCAAATATTATTAATATTATTATTAAGTAGTTATATACCAAGTTTTCAAGGAGCAATTGGGCAGTCAAATAAGAGAAAATCATTTAAATAAACACTCTAGTTACAAGATGATGTTATTACTGATTCTAAAGACAACTTTTAATTTAGATACCTTTAAAAAGAGCGAAGTTATATGGCTATTATAACATTTAACCCACTAACTATCATGCCGCTTCTCCGCAGGGGTAGGCAAGGAGAACGGACCGCTATACAACTCTGTATTGGCACAATTTCTTTGCTTTATTCACAATAATACATCGTCTCATACATACTATTCTGTTGTTCTGACTCGCGACATGTCCCGACTCAAGTATTTGATTCACTTAATCGTGCCATGTCTTCCTCGGACGTCCCCGACTTCTTCTTCCATTCACTTCAGAGTCATATAATCGTCTCACACTGCTTTTTTCGTCCATTTTCTCTACATGCCCAAACCATCTAAGCGTCCCTTTCTCAATTCTATTCATCATTTTCATTCTTTCCGGATATTCACATTTTTAACACGGTCATACACAGTTTACCGCACATACGCCTCAGAGATTACATTTCTACACCATTCAGTTTACTTTCATCCTTCCTCTTCCAGTTCCATGCCCCAGTGCCATACAGCAGAAAGTGGAATCTATTAATAACATTATTTTGCGGATTCCTATATTCTTGACGAAGAATAGCAAAAGAATAGTGGATTTTTTTTCAGAAGAAGTTTTTCAGAATCTATGCCTGGCAAACATGCTAAAGCTTCAAAACCTATTGATTTATTTTACGCGAAATGACTTCACTGAGAATGTAAGAAGGATAAAAGATGACCAACTCCCAAAAAGGCTCTATATAATATGCCTGCAAAACGTAGGAGAGCTTAAAATTTATCATTGGTGGTGAGATAGTTTATAAATACGGTAGTTTTCTTAATTACTTATTTTTAAGTATTTTCAAAAAAGATTTATTTATTAATCAAACATATTGTAGATAATAAACAACGAGATAATACATTATATTTCCAAGTGTTTAACAATTTTTATCAATCCAAATTTTCATTGTAAACATGTACCAACAAAAATCTGTGCATGTGTGTATATATAGTTCAACAATTCGCAAAATAGTTATCAGGAAAAATAAGCTCAAAAAGATTTCACGAACTAGAGTGTACTCCATTATGAGTGTGCATTATGTAATCAATACGATATGATGACATTATTCATTCATTGTTTTTCCAGTTCTCTTTTTCTAAGTCTTCAACTCCTTTTTTTTTTTACGAGAATACCGCACAAGAGTCTCAACTGCTCCCAACTTTCTAGAGCCAGGGAGACTATGGCATCCCCATAAGAGGTATGTTGTGAGGCTAAAAGTAGTGGGGAGAAGGAAGACATGAGGAAGGGAAAGGTTGGGAAGTACCTGACTATTCAGATCTGGTCACCCTACACGGCTAAAGCCATTTCAAGCAACGTTTTAATTCTGAATAGCGGTCTTTCACCGGGGCGATACTTAGAGTATCCACCACTCTGAGACGTGTGTATGGTGAAATATAACATTAGTTGATAATCAACGTTGAATCTTCATTAGTCAATGTTGTGATTGCTGTATGGACTTATCGCTATCAATTATATTTAAATAGTATTTAAAAATACTAATTTTTGCAAGTTTCATTTGCGTTCTTTATAGTTTTGTATTTATTATTAATCCACTACACTTACAATCTCACATAAAAACAAGCAAAGAGTTTTTCCAGCTTAATGCCAATCAATATGAGACTTATGTCATAATTCGCCTTGAACGTTGCATTAATCATATGCTGTTACTTATGTCAGGAATGATTTCTTTTCGCAAAGAACTGCTGTCAAATATATTCAACGCAAATATTATGTTAATGTGAATTTGTTTTCCCCGCGGACTATATGCAAATTTAATGGATTTTTATTAGACCTTTCACTCCTGAACTGAAATGAAATTAATTTAATAGAAATATGCTAAGAACGCAATCATTTTTAAGACTCATATTCATAACAACAAATGATTTTTTATTATTGATATTAAACAGCTCGCGAAAAAATGATTGAGGTAATGTAATAATTAATTAAAAAATACACGGTTTGACTAATCTTACAACTATGTTACATGTTATTCGCTATGTATTTTTTTTGCCATTAGATTTAGTCAGATGAAAAATGTTACTTCTGTTTGATAAAATAAATACAACTATAAAATACGAAAAATAAACATAGCGAAAATGCAAGATAACAAGATTACTACAGTAACAAAGTTAAGTATTTTTTTCACAATTTTTTAACTAAATTCTTTTAAACTGCCACAGTGCACGGATACCATAACAATGTTACAAATTGACCGGTCGGTAGCTGAGTGGACAAACGCGTCGGATTCCCACCCGGGCGTCGTGCGTTCAATTCCTCTGCTAGGTAAGTCCTCCATCATTACACAAGCAACATCTTCCGCTTCTTATGATGGCAGTAGGAGTTTTTTTAAATATTGTCAGGTTATTCGTAACCCGGGAATGTTTGTCTTTCTTTAAAAAAAAATGTATTTATTCAAATTGTTATATTTGTAGTATATAAAAATCTTGGTTCGTTTTTCAATATTGATCAACCTAGTTAAGACGGAAAACTTCAAAGACCATTTTCATAGTTCAACACATTTTGACATGCCTACATACTCGTACATTGCGGTGGTGAGATTAAACCATCCTTAATGCTATGCAATTGAAAATAATGCAAAAGCATGTGTTTTTAAATTAAAAATTAGTCGCCTACAAATATTGATACTTTAATGAAATATTGCAAGTAGAACATATCGTCTCGGGAAAAGCAAAAAGGCTTAAGCGACAATTTAAAAAAATGAGTTAAATATGCAGTTTTGATCAGTTATTTTTTCTGCATCGAAAGCTCTGACTCTCGTTTGATTCTGAAGACTTTTGTGGGCCTTAAACCATCTATGTATTTACCATTTGGGAGAAGGCTTTGCTTAAGTGAGACGAATTGAGGCTTTTTTTAGCTTTATCGCTTCAAGTAAAACTCAGTGAGAGCATTGCGTTACCTGAGTTAACCTTTTTCAAAATCCAACCAGGTACTGAACACTTGAATTTTATTGTAAAACAAACAAAAAAACTTTGAAGTGCTCTGGTGTGAACTTCCCAAAATGGTGCTTCAGCCTTTTTGCTTTTCCGCCAGAGATATCTTGGTCTTTGCTTTAACTGGACATTTTATGAGCGAGGCTTTTTATAGGCTTAGAGAAAAATATGGTTTCAAGCCCTCAATGATTCTTTGAGGTGTAAAATGTTTATCGTACGAACCTATTTTCGGATTTAGTTTTGTTGTATTATGCGACAAATTAATTTATAAACCTCTGAAAATATTTCAATATTTGTGCATCGATTTCACAAAATAAAAAAAAACATGGTTTTTTGCAATGTTTTTTTGTTGTTTCATAAATTGAAAAAGGCGGCCGATATCAAGTGACAATTTCATCCTCACGGTCGTCATCGAAAAGAGTGCGCGATTCCGTTTGAGTTGGTTGAATAGGACTGCCTTAATCAACTTTCTTTGAAGATTTAATTACTATCTTTTTGTGCAAAAAATGACGTAAGGGGAAAACCTTTAATCGAATTTGCGCTAATTAAAACTATCGGGCGAATTATGGACGTTTTGTTCCTGGTTTTTATGAAGATGGCAATCTTTTGTGTTTCAAATTAATTAAACGTAATTGAAGCAACTTTTAATAATCATCAAATGGAGTCTTTTGTTAGTGGGACAAGAGAAGAATGTCATTTTTTGTGTCTTGAAATTATAAATAAACGCGCATGACTTTACGTGAAGTGACGAGATAATCTACTAGATTCATATATTTACAACATGTGTACAGTATTCAAATGGTTTTCCTTTCTCTTCCTCATCTTCTTCTCTTTCTCCTCCCCACTACCTTCAGCTTTAAATCATCCCCCGATTAAGGATGCCATGGTTCCGCTGATTCCAGACGGTTGGGACTAATAGGGACCCTTGTAAATAAAATCTTATAAACAAAGGATCTTATTTCCACAGCTTTCATCCTTACTTTGCAAGTTTCATGCCTCACTACAATACATCAGGATTGGTATCAGCACTCCGCCGTGGACTGCAAGCCTCGATTCATTTGACAACTTACTTCCTGGCGACTACCGCTTTCAGTTCTTCATTTAAAACGTTTTCTGCATTCACCCTTCTTTCAATGTCCTTATCAGCCTTTCCGTCTTTCGTAAACATACTTCCCAAATGCACAAACTCATCTTGCTCTAAGTATTCATCGACAACTATATTGCACATCCACCACGACTGAAGACTTACTTACACACATTCATTATTAACTCATGCGGCATACATACTTAATTCATCCTAGACACGTGAGGCTGTAGATCTTCCATACTGTAAAAAATCAACACCGCATCATAAGCATACAACAAGCAACATACTTTCAGATTGTTTCTCACTATCTTCAGCCTCACAAAATACCATTAGGGATGCTATAGTGCCACTGGGGTTCTTTTGTGGTATTCACATGTCTTCTAAGTATCATATTCTTTCACCCTTAATAACCATCATTGAGATATGTTTCATTGCTCTTAAATACAACAATAAACGTACATAATACGTTAAATTCTGGAGCATTTCTGAGAGATAATCTTCGCAAATATGCACTGAGAATTGAATTCAAGCATCGCTTACCCGGGTATGTTATTATATCAGAATGCGCGTGGGAGGGTCACTTATGCCAGTTCTGCGCAGGGCGGGATATGACTGGGGGGCGGAGGCGAGGGCGGGGGCCAGGGCGGGGGTGGACAGATTGCAGATGGCCCCGGGGGCTTAACGATATCACAAAACGCAGGACTGAACGTTTGAAGGTTGAAGGTTCTGCGGCAATTTAAGGGCTGATTGTGGTAGATATTAAATTAAATTTAATTTTTGGACACGTGCCATCTCTAACAAATAAACTAACCATCACGCCGTTTCCCCGCAGGGGTAGGCAGATATAATGCACCGCCATATAACCCTGTCTTGGCACACACTCATTATTTCATTGACATTCATACACCATATCATACAAACACCTCTGTTATTCTGACTCTTGACAGGCCCTTGGACAAAATTTTCCAACCTTTCTCTTCCCCATCTCGTTCCCCTCCTCACCACCTTCGGCCTCACAATAAACTCCAATTGGGGATGCCGTAGCCCCACTGAGCAGTTGGGACTCTTGTGCGGTATTCACTGTTAAATAAAAAAAATTGCCTGAATTAAGTATTTGGTTCACTTGATCATGCCATGTCTTCCTTAAGCGTCCCCGACTTCTTCTTCCATTAACTTTTCCGTAATGTATTAATTTCACACTCCTTTTTTCGTACATCGAATATACATGCCCACAACATTTAAGCGTTCCTTTCTTAATTCTATTCACTAAGCTTGCATCAGCCTTGTATCTTACGTTTTTATTTGTCTTTGAACCCACTACCTCTGTATCCAGATTCAAAGAACTTACTATTATACCACTACGGTCACTTTATAAAATAAAATAAATCAATACTATGCGAAATAGCAAATTTAGAAAACCTTTATGTATTGCTCAAAAGCCTTGAAACAATTAAAGCACATATAACACACAAACCATCGGCCGTGGCCTTAATATGAAACCAGAACTGAACTTCACAGCCAACAGAAGCAAACTTAAATCATTTCATAATCATGAATTCATTCTCAATCAAGAGGATTATTCGACATTGTGATACAGAAGGAACTAAAAAACACACCTTTAGAAATTCCTTCGTTAATTGGTCCAAATCGCTTACTACACTCTAAAACTAAATATATCTTTCAATGCCTAATTTAATAAGCCTTCTTGGCTTAAATTCATTAATCAGTGCATCAATAGGCATTCAATTTAAAGATAGTTAACTTTTTTATATACCTGTACTTAATTATTATTTCGTACTTTTACAACGTTTGAGATGTGTTCGTTTTTATTTTATTTTTCTTGTTACCTTTTACTATTTAATAATTTATTATTCATTCAGTGGACAAATGTCAAAGGTACTTCATTAGTGTAAGCTTGATAGATTTATGTACAATTAGTATGCATGTAAACTGCATATTTAACTAGGTAATGCAAGTCCACTGCTTAAAAACATGCACTTACATGCTATGTACTTAGTTTATTCGTGTTTGAGGAAACCTACTAAAAAACTGTTCAAGTCGTATTTAAATTTTAAATAGTAGATTATTATTATTAATGCGTTAACAGGGACGGTAGGTACACCAATCTCCACGCCATATGCCACGTCACTACACGCACCACGTGACGCCATGCACTACGCGTGAACAGCATGGTGTGTTATTTTTTTGAAAACATGTATTTTTCGTTTTATACAAGTTTTTATACTTAATTTTTTTAACAAAATAATTTAAATGAGTCCTGTGGCTAGCCACAGTTTGATAATAGTCACTAAAAATAAAAACTAAAACTAGCCGAACTAAATAATAATATTTAATTCAATTAAAATATAAAAAGCAAAATTGAGTTCTATAAACAAAACACAAAAACTGTCATTGAAAAAAATGTTAATTGAAAGATGCAATGAGTAATTTTCGTGCGTTTAAGTCGGTAAAACATATGAATAGGTATGTAATAGACGATGTATGAAAGTAAACAAGGGGTGGTATATGGGCGGATAAGTAAATATTTATAGCACTTCCTTGAAGGTTTTTGTTAATGTATCAAGCCTTGGTACGCGAGTGGAACCTCATTTTTTCATGTCATCGTTGATCGGGCTTTCGGCTCGTAATCTAATTACAGCTAAAAATGAAATGATTGCATACCTAAACAAAAAGATGGAAATTCCAAGGTCTAAGAGCACTAACACATTCCGTCAAGCGCAGACAGGTGGGTACCTAATTTGGCTGTTCGTCTAACGTCTATCCAGTGGAGACAATTACTCGGACAAAGGGAATAAGAGGCTTTGTCCATTGTCAAAATTATAACACATTAGATACTGGACACATTGATGGCGAATTTTCATTGCATTAAAAAATATGTTTTTACACATTATTAAAAAAACACCACAAGTACGCGTGGCTATTATATATTTGTAAATTTGAAATTTATTTATAACCGGTCTACTGCCACCGGTCCCGATCGGAACCGTTCCGGTTTAATTCCCCTACATCCTCAAAATTGAGTGGCAGCGAGCCTGTTAACAAATAATAAAACATAAAGCTTGACACCAGCGAAAATCTTATGAATATTTTGAAACTATATTGTTTAAAAATCCTAAATACAAAACGTAACTTATTAAAATTTAATTTTTTTAAAAACGTCCTTCAATTGCTTTGTTTCAGTTTTCTCCTTACTTGTATCCTTACAACTAAATGTCCTTACTGTCTACTGAAAACCATATACTCATTGTCATAAAATATTTATTGTTCTTTTGTTACTTATTATATCTACACTATTTGCATCTTTAGAATCGTTTACTTATAATACTTGAATACAAATGTTTTTAAGTACCAACATGTTAACTGTCCCCAAGCTAATTTCCTTTTCTTTGATTAAACAAATATGTTAATTTGAAATTATAGGCTTCACCTGGATTTTTATACCCTTAACTTCTAATAAATCATTTTTTTAACTGTTGATGTACACATGCACTGTTATATCCATATCTGAACCCTTTTCTTTCGTGATTTATGTTAACGATCATGATTTTAGATAGTTTTAATTTATATACATATAATTTTCTCCTTATTAGCTTGATGTATTTAGTATGAAGCGCACTTGAGGGGAAATATCACAAAACCGTGCCATATAAGTTCACTGTTATTATTATCATGTTTGTGGATTTTTTAAAACAATATTGTGAGTATTTTTTACGACTTAATTGTTTTGAACCGGACCAGTTTCATCTTGAATGGATATCTTCAGACTGAACTAAAAATTCTTGGAACAGGGTGAAATGGATTCACCTACAAATAAATAAAAGGAACAAAGTTATACAGTTACGAAATCATAATAAACAAAAGGTGTTTCAATGTGAGGTCTATCTAATCATTCAGCCCGGTATAGAACTATTATTATTGTTATATATATATACATAAACCTGACAAACGTAAATTTGACTGTTCAACGACAGATGTATTTATTCATTTATTTAGGGTCGATTACCATTTAGAAACATTATTTATATTTACATATATAAATATATCAGTAGATTATACACAAATCATTATTCTAAGCACACATTAGACACAATGATTGCCAAGAAAAAATAAAAGAGCATGCAGATAGGAACTTACAAGACAAAACATAGGAAAAAACATCATAATTAAATTAGGTACGAGAAGTAGAAATTGAAAAAACAACATTAAATTTTTCAAGGAAGTATGACTTCGATTGAAATGCCAGTTTTTTATAAGGTTTCGGTATCTCAATCGGCAGATACGTTACTTCCGGATAGAGTAGATGTTCCGAGTTCAAGTCTCGGTCGCGACATTTTTTATTTTATCTTCTGAGGTTTTCTGTTTTATATTTTCGTTGAAAATTATTAACATCATTTCAATAATAATTTAGAATTAAAATGCTTCGCATATTTAACATAATATACGTTTGACAGTCGAACCTTATTTATTTATAGATAATGTTTTCTGCACAAAATAGTTTTTTTTTAAATCACCTTTAATGATTATTCCATTTCATATGGAGACAATTTGCATAAATTCTACCCAGAAAAATATGTTTTGTTTATAAAGAACGCTCAAAACATTTATAAAACCGATTGATTAGGATAATAATATAATTAAAAAACATTTTTTATTAAACAAGTCAGCATAACTCTACCTAGCTATAAATCATACATTCCATAACACACACCGCCTTAATCTAGTCTGAAAACAGTCAGACAAGATTGCTTGAAATTGACCACTTCGAGATTAAAAAACAAACGAATAACATACCTGTAGTTGCAAAAATGGCAGCGGTAGTATTTTCTTGTTAAAAATAAGATCATACAATAAAGTGATGAACCGAAATGCTGGATGCAATTGTTTTCTGTTTTTTGTGGTGAGTGGTTTCAGAAAAACTATTTTTAAGGCTACCAAAAAAGCGGCCGGGCTGGTCGTCAAAGCGTTGAGTCCATTAGGAAAAAAAAACACTTAAGCGAGGCGTCTGCCGCTACTGTTGTATGTACTGTTTAGAGTTTAGAAAATTATGATTAATGTTTTCTTTGATGTAAAAGGCCATCGTCATGCTTGATTCTGGACGAGTATTAAACTCTGGGATGACGCTGGACCAAAATTACTTCGGTAGCTCACAGGAGAGCGCAAGTCGGAAGAGTAGCTTTTTTCTTTCTTCTACCATCAAGGCTTAATGCGGCAGAATGACTCAATGTTGGTGTAGAGTGTTCAGTTAGTCTCTAATCATTTTAAAAGCTTTCGTAGATTCGTTAAATATTAGACAGTTTTTGAGGGAGTATGAAAATAATGATTACGATTAAACTATGAATATACAGTTACAAGACAGTATCTACCAAATTATTGTGACAATTATATTTCAACCTTGCAATATTATATTCCTATGCGACGAATTCAACATCTAAGAAACAAATATTTCGATGCTATTGATATATTTAGTACGTCAATATCACAATATAAGCATACCTTGGTACAGTTTTTCCATCTAGCAGAGCTTTTTTTATTTTTTTAGTGAATACCGCACAAGAGTCCCAACTGCTGCCAACCGTCTAGGGCCAGTGAGACTATGGCATCCCCAATTGGGGTATGTTTTGAGGCTGAAGGTAGTGGGAGGGGGAAGGGAGATGGGAAGAGGAAGGTTGGGAAGTACCACACTATTCAGATCTGGTCACCAAACACGGCTAAAGCCATTTCAAACAACGTTTTGATTCTTAATGGTGGTCTTTCACCACGGGCGATACTTAGAGCATCTACCACTCTGGAACGTGGCGCAAATACGCTTTTTATTATTTTATATGAATTGAAATGTATTATGACACATATTAATTTTAAAAAAGTTATTGGCGCACGCCGAGTTTGAACCCGCGACCTTTGGATTTCGTAGTCGAGCTAATTTCTTTGATGAAACTATTTTTTAACTCTGAATAGACCTGCCATTCAAAACAATTTTTTGGGCATTATTTTTGCACTGTTGTATATATTTTCAATAATGAACATGATTTATTTCGCAAGTATTTTGTATCATTAGAAATGAAAATTAAATCAATATGTAAAGCTCTGATTTAGAAATTATTTCAGTATACTTTTTTGTAATGATCCTTCCAAGCTATCTTTGTTGAAAAATTTAAAAGAAAACTAACATAATAATTTGGAATCTTCTTTTTCGTATGATGGAGGAAAGTTGGTGAATGTCAAAGTGGGACGCTAAGGTTATTTAGCCAGTCGATGGCATCGTGAGTCTTTTGGTTCTGCGATGTATTTTGTAGTTTGTTTCTGTCCACATTCACAAATATCAGAATTCGTTAGGCCTTATTTGTGCATTTTACACGCACAACGACTGTGAATGCACCGAATGGGGTCAAATGAGGTCCATTCCTCCGAGGAAGAGAGAATCCCGGCAAATTTATAGTTGGATCCACAATAAGGTTCTAGTCTTGCACGTCCGAGGTCTATACTGAGTTCACCATGACTCTTCAGAAGGGTGTAGTGACTCAAGTAGACTTTCGCCTTCAGTCTAAAAGGTTTTAGCGGATGTGAAGCGGTTGCCCGGGAGGTTTGCAAGGTCGTCTTAAAGTGGGTTGTTTCCATTCACAGCCCTTTTGTAGTATCTAAGGGTTGCTGTCTCTCGTACTACAGTAGGCGGTGTGATTTTCGAGAGGAAGGGAAGCCATTGTAGTGGGGTGAAGGAAAATTTTCCATTCATCATGTGCATAGTAGTATTTATTTTGATCTTCTGTATGTGTGCACTTCTAGCTCACACTGAACAGTGTTTTACCATAAATATCGACTAGACCAAGGCAATCGTAGCTGTTCGTAGGGTGTTTGTTTTGCAACCCCATCTAGTTCAAGCCACCTTTCTCATGATATTTATCCCAGTATTGGTCTTTGGGTTTCGTTGCAAGTAGGAGCAATATGTCATGTATCTGCCCAGCGTTACGTCAAGATATTGAGGTCTGATATCATGATTAATAATACCTCCTTCAATGTATGCATTAATCTTAGCATTTGCACGTGCGTCGTTAGGTAAAAAGCAGCTGCAACTGTTGGTTGGTTTTGATTTAAATTTACAGTCAGAGAAATAATTTGAACTGAATGCATTAAGCTTTGGAATGAATCGACAATTTAACTGCACTAAATACAATAAAATGCAAGACAAATTTTTATAATCCATTTTTCAATCAATTTTTTGGGTCAATTTCAAAGACATAAATGAAAAATAAACCTACAGAGATGGGGAAGAAGAAGGTTGCAAAGTACCTGGCTATTCAGATCTGATCACCAAACACGGCTAAATCCATTTCAAGTGGTCTTTAACCAGGGCGGTACTTAGAGTATCTTCCACTCTGGAACGTGCCGCAAATATACTTTCTTAGTATTTTTTTAATATAAATTATATGTGTTATGACAAATATTAATTAAATAAAAGCTATTGTCTCACGCCGGGTTCGAACCCGCTACTTTAGATTACCATAAACTTATATTAATACTCCACCGGGCTCTCGTCGCTTAAAAAAGTGAATTTGTGAAAAATTTAAAACGTGATGTGAACTTTCTGATTATCCTGTATCGAGAAGAGAAGCGAGAAGCACACGTTAAATGAATGCTCGTCTATAAGAGACAAACACAAAAAAACGTATAATGCCATTGTTCGTATGTATGCATTAGAACTGTGCTCCAAACATGCATTAGCTCAGAAGTTGTATTAAACTTTTCCAATCTTAAACGTTCTGAGAAGGCTCTCAAAGTGAAAATGCCGATAAATGCTAAGTGCATTTTAAATTATCTTTACTTTTCCGGGAAACAATATGTTTTTTTTTCCGATTTGTGATTATTTCAAATAATTAACCATTAAACTTTGACATGAAGCACTCACTTTGTGGTAAGACATAATAAACTAACCCTTGAGGTGATTTTTCACAAAAACGGCGCTATACAAATCGTCCAAATATTATTATTATTATTATTTATTATTAACTAACTAACCATCGCACCGTTTCTCCGCAGGGGTAGGCAGATAGGACGGACCGCCATATAACTCTCTCTTGGCACACACTCCTTGCTTCATTTTCATTCATACATACTCTTCTGTTATTCTGATTCTTCACATGACCCGATTCAAGTATTTGATTTACTTGATCGTGCCATGTCTTTCTCGGGGCTTCCTCGACTTCTTCTTCCATTCACTTTCGCATGATAAATTCTTTTCCCACTCCTTTCTTCGTTCATTCGCTCTGTACATGCCCAAACCATCTAATCGTCCCTTTCTTGATCTTATGCATTACGCTCACATCAGCCATAATTTAAAGACGTAATTAAATTTTTAAATAAAGATAACTTTGTTTTGACACAACTTTATTAAATACATATACCAACCGGTTTCAGCTCTACCTGAACCTTCTTCAGGGTTGAAAAAAGACTAGATTTATCTAGCAGCCCAATTTTAAATTTCTTCTCATTCCATCCCCCTACCCCCACTCCTACCACCTCTCCCATACTCAACCCCCACCTAAGTTGATGAGCCCATTTTATGTTTTCCCCAAGCATTATAATTCTGTTTTAATTTAAAACATATTTGTTCAACCCTGAAGAAGGTTCAGGTAGAGCCGAAACCGGTTGGTATATGTATTTAATAAAGTGGTGTCAAAACAAAGTTACTTTTATTAAAAACTTAATTTGACAATTATTTATGTTAGCTAGAAAAATAATGCTTCATGGATTTTTACATGGGTTATAGAGATTAAAATACACACTTTTTACAAAAATAGGATTAGCACGCGAGAATTCCAACTGTCTGGAACCAGTGGGACTATGGAATCCTGAAAGGATAGAAAAGTGGAAGAGGAAGGCTGGAAAGTACTTAGCTATTCATATTTGATAACACAATGCGACTTAAACCATTTCAAGCAACGTTTTGATTTTTGAATGGTTGTCTTTCACCAGGGCGATACTGAGAGTGTTGAATGGTTTGGAATTTGTGACAAATATACTATTTAATATTTTGTACTAATTAAATGTGTAGGAACATGTATTCATTCAATAAAATCTAGTTGCACGTTCCGAGATCCAAACCCGCTATATCTGTATTTGGGGTACCTTAATCGAATTATTTAATTTTGTTTTTTTATTCTTTATATTATAATGACGAAATAAGAATTATACAAAAGTGGTACATAATCTCAGTATCGCCCTAGTGATAGATCACCTTTCAGAATTGAAATGGTTGTTAAGTGACCAGATCTGAATAGTCAGATTCTTTGCAAACTTTCTCTTCCCTTCCCCACTACATTCACCCTCACAACATACCCATAATTGGGGATGACATAGTCTCACTGACTCCGGGCAGTCGGAAATCTTGTGCGGCATTCACGTATTTTTGGCTGCATTCGACTGCACTCTCTTGCTAGAATTGTTATACGCTGTGGCATGTATGAAGAAATAGTATTTTTAATATTTTTTCCAGAAAAATTATAAGAGGGGTATTTCAATACCTTTGAATACACTATTGAGTAACTACTCGTAAAGTTACATTCATCATAGAATTACCATGGCGGTAAACCAACGACCTTTTCATCCCCGTCAAGTAGCTCCGAATTGTTATTTGTAGGATTGATTGTTGAGTAGCTTAAACAGACTTTTACTTGACGGGTAGCGTTGCTCAGCAGTAGTGAAACACATGATATGCGTTACTCGACGAGTAGCGATGGTCAAAAGTTTACTCAGAGTTAGTGAAATACCCGCTAAAACTCACATACCACAAAGCTCTTTTAAAAATAAATAATTAAAAGAATGACTAACATTCCGGGTTACAAATAACCTGACAATATTTGAAAAACTCTTACTACCATTATAATAAGCGGAATATGTTGCTTGTGCAATGATGGAGGACTCAGCTAGCAGAAGAATTTAACACACGACGCCTGGGTGGGAATCCGACGCATTTGTCTACTCAGTTACTAACCGGTCGTATACAAAGATAGTAGATAGATACCGTATTAGCCATGCCAGAAAATAATAATGCCATCAAAGTACTGCAACATTTAAATAAACATAAACATAGCAGAGACTTGAATATTTGTACAAACAAATTAACATTTAAAGTTTTGCAAATTAATCACAAAAAACATAAACACAACAGTTACCACGTTGCGAAATCAACGATACAATATGTGGATTTATCGTCTAAGATAATTTATTATTTATTTTTTAGAGATAATGTATTGTCCATAAAACTCGTTTCTTATGCTTGTTATTACAACAAAAAAACTAATGGTACGAGTAACAATTATAAAGAACACATTTTTTATTACGAAATCAATTCTCAGTAATAATCTTATCTTATTAATAAGAGCCAAGGCGTGGCTGGTAATGTTCGAAATATTCAAATTGTACCAACGCCCCACCGTTTAGAAGCTGTTGGATCTCTATTCCTCAGCATCCCGGGGGTTCGTCCCTTTATCGCTACGTTGATCTTAATCTTTATCAAATTGTCGCCTGGGGTTTATTTACCCAACGTTCATATTCAATCATACTCTTTACACTCGAGCGGTAAAAAAACTTAAAATATGCGGAAAACCGGATCGGCTCGCACCAAATTGCCCAAATATTACGACTTACCTCATAATTTACATTTAAATTGGTGTAATAATATTGTTATTATGTAGGCAAATCGATTGGTTCTCATAATTCAACGCATTATGTAAATATGAGTCCAGAAAACATAGCCAGAACCTAATCAGAACGGACGCGAAAGACATAAATAAGACGGTTTTTCTGTTCAGAATCGAAAAGTTCACCTAAGATTTATATCCAAAAGACTTGATATTTTCTTGCAAGACAATTGTGCAGTGGTTCTTTATTTACCTACAAGAAATATGATAGTAGAACATATCGGATTGTAAAAGATGTCTTCCCTAGCAACGACTTTTACTAATATTTTTATAATAGTCAATACCGTCCAAGACTCCCAACAGCTCCCAAGCATTTAGAGCCAGTGAGATTATCGCATCTCCAATTGAAGTATGTTGTGCGGCTGAAGGTAGTAGGAAGGGGAAAGAGATGTGGAAAAGGAAGGTTGGGAAGTGTTGGCTATTCAGATCTGGTCGCCAAACACGACTAAAGCCATTTCAAACAAGGTTTTAATCCTAAGTGGCGGTCTTTTACCAGCGCGATCCTTATAGTATCTACCACTCCGTCCGCAATTCAAAGCAATTCTTGTCTTTTTAATCACTACGCTTGCATAAGTGTTGCGTTAATTCCCAATCTAACATTTGTAACATGGTTATACATGGTTTCACGACACATACGCCTCAGGGATCTTATTTTTCAGGGCGATACTTAGAGTATCTACCACTTTGGAACGTACCGCAAATATACTATATATTATTTTTATATGAGTTAAATGTGTTTCGACACATATTAATGAAATAAAATTTACACACGCCGAGTTTGAACCCATGACCTCTGGATTCGTAGTCGAGCATCTTACCAACCGACTACGGAGGCCGTTAATTTACAGCTAATTGTACCAAAGTGCAATTATTCACAATTATGAATACATTTTGTTGATTTTTTTGCGATTAATTTTCGTAATGAAATTAATTCACGTTATTTAATTGCTTTTTCTAATTACTTAGGATGTTTTATGATATAAATCCTCAAGGTACATTAGTGACAATTCATCAAATTATAGTGTGAAATCGTCTTTTTTTCATTTTCGGTAGAAACCTCTGACAATATCTCTGAACTTGCCTCTCTTGACCCCCAAATGACATACTAAGTTACATTTATTTAAACACATTAATTCATTTCACAGTGAACTAAGTTTAAGATCACTTAAGTGACGCGGTAGGCTATACTAATGTCCGATTAGAATTTTAACTCTTATAGGCGGCGCTTTTGTTCTAATGGCGCTATTATTAACAGGTACATATTAAATAAAATGTTCCCAAAAATATTATAGCACAGTGGTAAGAGATTTGGTTCTTAATTAAAAGGTCATGAGTTCCAAATATATTTCGTTTTGTTTTTGTATTTTTATTTAAATGTATGCAAATATTTTTTTTCACACATCTAGTAAGAAAAAACATTTTTACATTTCAAAATCATAGACCAAAGCATATAAGGTTCCTATACAGCAGATATAAATTGAAATCTTAGTAATCTTAAGAATTATTTCTAATTTTGAAACTGTTAATTCGTGGTGGAATTCCATTTTAATGATTTAATAAAACAAATTTATAACTTTATTCCACTTTTATTTTATGACTGGACCGGTTTCAGCCTATGACGGCCATCTTCAGACTAGTGTCATAGGCTGAAACCGGTCCAGTCATAAAATAAAAGTGGAATAAAGTAATAAATTTGTTTTATTAAATCATTAATCTTAAGAATCATAGGTTTTTTTTAAACATATTCAGCGCAAATCCTCCGAAAAGTGCCAAGATTTGAGGCTTTTTTTGCGGCATTTGAAAGAATATTAAAAAGTTTTTGGCCTTTATAAAATATATTATCGTCGCCGGAAAAGCAAAAGGGCTGAAGCGCCATTTTAGGAAGCTTACACCAGAGCCCTTTCGAGTATTTTATTTGTTTTTGTTTTAAAAAGAAAGACAAACATTCCCGAGTTACAAATAACCTGGCAATATTTGAAAAACTCCTACTGCCGTCATAATAAGTGGAAGATGTTGCTTGTGCAATGATGGAGGACTTAACCAGCAGAGGAATTGAACCCACAACGTCCGGGTGAGGAATCCGAAGCGTTTGTCCACTCAGTTACCGACCGGTCGTACTCTACTTCATAAGTCTGTATGTACCTGGTTGAATTTAAAAAAAAAATAACGCAGGTAACTCAATGCTCTCACTGAGTTACCTGAAGTGACAAAAAGCTAAAAAAGACCCAAACTTGTGTCGCTTGAGCCAAGCCTTCTCCCACTTGACAAATACATTTTAAATGGCTGAGGAGCCACAAAAGTCTTCAGGATTAAACGAGAGTCAGATCCATTCTGAAAACTGAATATTTAACTCTTATTTGACCAGAGTGTCGCTTAGGCCTTTTTCGCCTTTCCAGCAACATGGTTTGACGGCCTCTATGGTCGAGTGGTAAGACGCTCGATTATGAATTCAAAGGTCGCGGGTTCAAACCCGGCGTGCGCCAATAAATTTTATTTAATTAATATGTGTCGTAACACATTTAATTGATATAAAATAAAATATAGTATAGTATATTTGCGACACGTTCCAAAGTGGTAGATACTCTAAGTATCGCCCTGGTGAAATGCCACCATTCAGAATTAAAACGTTGCTTGAAACTGTTTTAACCGCGTTTGGTAACAAGATCTAAATAGCCAGGTACTTCTTAACCTCCCCCATCTCCTTCTCCTCCCCACTACCTTCAACCTCACATCATACCCCTATTAAGGGTTGCTATAGTCTCACTGGCTCCAGACGGTTGGGAGCAGTTGAGACTTTTGTAGGGTATTCACGTAAAGGAAAAATGATTTACGTTACCTACTTTCGTATTAATATTGCTAGTGTGTTGGTGTCAGGGAAAAATAGCTAAGTAGTCGAAAACAAGGTTATTAAATCAAAATATTTCCGTTTCGAGTAGAAAAATAAGCACGTGACATAACTATTTGCGCATGTTATATACAATCTTACTTAACTCTATGAACGTGTAATATAGGTATGTATTGAAAGTCGTATAAAAGTACTTACCATAGAGTGTCCAAGGTACTCGGCTGCATTATCCGAAATATAAAGGAGTTTTCCGTTCTGCGTCATCATCATTAGAAATCCACTCAAGGCCTGAAATGAAAAAATGAACAAATATGAGTCGTTTTAAAATATTACCATCGCTATTACTCAAATTACACTTTTTTGTTGTGATTTCGTTAATCTCGGTGGACCTTTTTGCACAGAATTATTCAATTTGACAATAAATGAATTGTGAATGTGGCCTGCAACGGTCCGTCAGTCCTTTTTTATAACCTGAGTAATAAGAAATAACCTTATTTTTTCCATCAATGACACATTTACACGATCATTAGTTGCACATTAGTAACATTATGAAAAATGTGTTATGTCTCGTTGAGCCCGAAATCCTTTCATTGACTTAATTAAAGAAACAACATTTAACGAAAATTAAATAATAACTTTCTACAAGACCACAGATTTTATTTTAATTTTTATGACTTAGCCTAAACATCATCAGGGTACAACATTAAACTAAAAAAAAAATACATAGTGTGTGGTTTTATATACTCATATATACAGAGGGGGAACACGATATAAAATAAAATAAGAAAACAGTAAGGAAACAAAAAGATAACGTTTAAATTAAAACAAAGGAACAGAGAGAAAGAGACAGATAATATAAAATAAAAGAGGCAAAAGGTAAAAATATTTATCATCGTATGACCGTAATTTGAATTCCAAGATTTTCCCTTCACCGAGCAACTGCTCTAACCACTGGGCTTTCGAGGTAACCTATATTCAAACGTGCTTTTCATATTTCATAATAAATGTATTGAGTTAATCTTATAGAGGTCTCCATCTTTTTTATCACAAAATAATACCCATTCAAACGAAATAGCTGCAAGATATTGTCGGAATTTTTTTCACAAATGACTGATTCAAAACATACGTTTTAAGTTGATAATCAAAATTATAAGGCACTCTAGAAAATCAACAAGTCACCGCGAAATTAGTGTGAAACAAAGCCTTCTAAAGCCTTATCAAGCAAACCGTATCACTCAAGATGAATACAAAAATCTAACCGTAGCATTTCGCTTAAAGGGGGAGACAGGGATTACAGAAATGTTTTGAATGCCAAATACCTTTGGACAGACTTGTTTCATTCACATTCAACCACATTTACACATATTCTTACATATTCCTACTAATTTATTAATCCGATTTTTGGCATGACCTACTCCAAGTAGGTAGGTATTTGATTAATTACTTGAATCATATTTTTCTGGGATAACCCCGACTTTGAAGATCGGGTTTACACATTACAAACCGACTGTGTTTTGGTCAAAGGCACATTTTAAGCATACTTAGGTCTTGTGGTCTGAACCACTGTCACATTTTTCACTGTCGTAAATAGATAAGCGCAATTACGATTTGTAAACCATTATCACTTCAAATAATCGCTCTCGTTAACCACCGATTCTCAGCCCGTTTCATAATTTGATCAAATTATGATCAGGTATCAAGCATAACTGTTATACTATTACTAAGGCTTAAATTTTTTTGCAAAAATGTGGAATATCGCCTTTTACCTAAACACAGTCGATATTATTTTTTGGCTTTCCTCGTTCACTATTAGTTAGTGAGTATTTCCTTTGTGACAGACCACCGTTCAAAATCCAAACGAAGTTGGAAATGGCTTTGGCCATGCTTAGTGACCAGATCTGAATAACCAGATACATCTCAACCTGCCTTTTCATTATTTTATTCTTGCCCCTACTTCCTTCATAAACTTTTGAATAGTGTATCAATAAAACCTGACACCCTGTCTGAAATTGGAGGTTCCTGATAATTTCACGCGAGGCCGCCAACACAGAATTCTATTTCTTCCCAGGTGCAGAACTAACTTACCAATGGTGATGCCCCTGGGAAGACTTATTAGGTTAATTAACTGCCTCGCAGGAAATGTGGATATTTTTTATATGACCTACAGCAAGTTTTAAGCACGAACTAGCTATTCAGTTTTAACTATATAATGTACTTACTTTAAAAAATTAATAAGTTGTTTTCAAACTAATTTATTGTTATTTTTATCTCTGTCTTTGTGTAATTATGATTACTATTTTTTGTGAGTTTTTCGAATGCTTTTGCAATGTATTGGAGTTAAAGTATTTTTTGCCAAAAACTTAATAAATAAAACATAAAAAATAATTTTGTTTTAAGCCACTTTAATTTATACACATATAACAATTCGACCGGTTTCAGTTAGACTTAACCTTCATCAGGAACGTATAAGTATAAGTTTATACTTATACGTTCCTGATGGTAGTATAAATTAAAGTGGCTTAAAACAAAATTATTTTTTATTTAAAATTATAATGTCAAGCTACAAAGTGTTTGCTGCCTTCGATAATTAAATAAAACATATCCCAAATCGGGGAAGCTTTAGTCCCACTGGCTCTGGACAGTTAATACTTGTGCTATATTTATTGAAATACAATGGATTCGTGAAACACTACTTCGTTGGGCTAGCTTTACCTATATGTATTTGTATAATCTTTATTGTATTGCATAACCCCGGCCAAACGACACCTCCCAGCTCAAGCGAGACCTTTATTAACTATATATATTGAGAGCCAAAGACAACCATCTCCTCGCATGGGTTTTTTTTCCATGGGCGGCGTCTCGTTATGATCAAGGTTGTAATAAAATCATTATTAATATCTCACAGCTTTTTGTTGCTATGAATCGCGGAAGAGAAAGAGGATGGAGTTTAGTTAATATTATAACCTTGGAGTAACAATATATAGAAAGAGAGCTAATTCTTTTTACCCAACTTTTACAAATTTGGGATTAATCACTTTCTCCGAGTTTTAACGTCGTACAGCACGAGAAAGAAAGAGACAGCAACATTTCCCAAATCATCACACCGCTTTAAAGTATTGTAAGGATGTTCTTCGTGTGACGCGTCTCCGTTGACTCCGCTCACACGTTTTGATGTGCGACATAAATGGACATAAGTCAACGGTTTTACGGTGATACTGTGAATAAGTTTTTATACGAATAAACAAAAACATAATGTCGACATGTGCTATGAATGGATGTATAAATACCCTAACCCTAGTCATAGCCACGACCAGGGCTAGCCGAGTCCGGAAAAGCTCATCATAACTGACTACAGCAGCGCTCGCTCTTGTATATCATTGCTCTGAGCTTATAACGGTAGGTAATGGATTTAATAAATCAACTAAAACAAACCGTTCACTTAAGACGGTTAAAGATGCGAAATACAAGTTAATATGACCTTTTGTTAATGTGATAATATTGGAGCATTCTGGATATGTGTTATTTTACATAAAATTAATATAAAATAATACGCATATTTACGGAACGTTCCAAAACAGTAGAAACTCAAAGTATTGCCTTGGTGAAAAACCACCATTTCGAACCGAAAAGTTGGTTGAAACTGGTTTGGCCGAATTTGATGACTGAATCTGAATAGCCAGGTACTTTCTAAACCTCCCTCTTACCCACATACTTCCCGTCCTCACCACCTTCAGCCTCACGATCAACCCTGATTAGGGATGCCATAGTCCCGCTGGCTCCGGACGGTTGGGAGCAATTGGGAGTCTTGTGCTGTATTTACTTAAAAAATAGACACGAGTTTGTATATATAACCAACAATTTCCTGAAAATGAAATGAAATGAGATCCTTGAGGCGTATGTGTGAAAAACCATGTATGACCGTGTTAAAAATTTGGAAATCCGGAAAGAATGCAAGGCTGATGTAAGCGTAATGAATAGAATCAAGAAAGGCAAGCTTAGATGGTTTGGGCATGTAGAGCGAATGAACAAAGAAAGGAGTGTGAAAAGAATATAATATGACGGGAATGTGGAAATGTGGAAATGGAAGAAGAAGTCAAGGACGCTCGAGGAAGACATGGGACGATCAAGTGAATCAAATACTTGGGTCGGGCCATGTGAAGAGTCGGAATAACAGAAGAGTATGTATGAATTAATGACGCTACTTATACATAGACACGTTATAGCCTTAGAATATTAACACAAAATGTGGCAAGCAAAACACACACGTTACCAGTAAATACATCATTCAAATATTGGTCATGTATGAAAAAGATAGACATTCTATGTGTATGAAAGAAACAGATCCGAAGTTCGGACCGCGTTCCATACTTGCTTGTAATGTTGAAACGACCTCAAGCGACGCGTGACCGTTTAGTACTAAATCGGCTTCATCACTGATCACACCAACTAGCGTGAATATTGCTTGCCACTTTGAGAGCGTTACAACGTGTCTATATATATGTAACGTCATTGGTATGGATGGGAATGAAGCAAGGAGTGTCTGCCAATACAGAGTTGTATAGAAGTCCGTCCTCTCTGCCTACCCCTGCGGAGTTAATTGGGTAGTTAGTTAAATTTCAAAACTAGACTTAAAACTAGAAAAAAGCTCAGGGAGATTTTTGACTCACTAATAATGTGAACATTGCTTTATTTCGTGCGATGACTTCCCCAGTGACCCGAGAAACAAGTTATGTAGTATTTTTTTTATTCACAGATGAGCTGGATTTATTCTGCGTACTGGACTGGGCGAACCCGCCCCTCCTCCCGGATGTTTTGGTCCAAATCAAATCATATGTTTTACTCCGCGGCCGGTTTCAACGAGCCTTCTCGGATGGGGCAACAGAATTAACACACTGTGAGAATTTAATAAGCAGTAGGTACTTTATTAGCAAAATTATCAGTTTATAATTATAATACAAAGATTTTATAGATTTTTTTTGCATTTATTAAAATGAATTTGAGTTTCGGGAAGTACAAAATTATAAAACAAAAAGAAATACTATTTTTAGCGAGACACACAAATTTAAAAAAATTAGTACAAAATAAAAAGGAACAAACAAGTAACTAACTAACCGTGACGCCGTTTCTCCACAAGGGTAGGCAGAGAGGATAGACTGCCATGCAACTCAGTCTTGGCACACACTCCTTGCTTCATTCACATTCATGCATCGTCTCATAGATACTCTTCTGTTATTTTCACTCTTGACATGGCCCCACTGAAGTATTTGATTCACTTGATCGTGCCGTATATTTTTTGGGCGTCCCTGACTTCTTCGACCATTCACTTTCGCGTCATATATGTTTATCACACACCTTTTTTATTAATTCTATATATCACGTTTACACCAGTCTTGCGTTCTTTCCGGATATCCACATTTGTAATATGTTTATACATGGTTTTACGCACATACACCTCAAGGATCTCATTTCTACAGCATTCAGTCTACTTTCATTATTCCTCTGCCAGTTTTACGCCTCAATTTCATACATGCAATTTCGAACTGCTAGCTTCGCTTCTTTGGATAATATTATTTGCGCCAACAGCGTTCAGTTTTCCAAATGTAGTTTCCTGTATTCACACTTCTTTCAATATCCTTATCAGGAAATTCACTAAAAAGAGCCTCACAAGAGTAGAGTAGAGACTGGATTCGTAGTTGAGCGTTTTAACCCCTTGAGTACGGAGACAGTCAGTCTTGTTAAGTGACCAGCTCTGATACTAGGTAGTCAACTTTATTCTTCCCCTCCCAACTTGCTTCAGCCTCACAAACATTCCCCTAATGGGGGGTGTCATAGTCCCACTGGTTCCAAGCAGTTGGAAGTCTTGTGCGGTATCACCGTCTACATTCTTCATCATATAAAAAGCAGTTCCATGAACAGGGTGATTGAATCACCAAGCCACTCATTATCGGGTGATGAAAATCGAGTCATATTCATTTCGAATCGGTTCACATATTTTGTAACGAATTAAAAAAAGTAGCATATTAAATACTCGTTGTTCGCAGCCTTAAGGCGGTGTTCGATCAAAGAGATTGTAATTATAAAACAATAAATTCCTCATATTAAAGCTATGGATATCGCGTCTCTAAATCTTACCAGCCGAATGCAGTACAATATCTCAGCAACCAAAACCATTCATTAAATAATCACATTTAGTAACTTAAAAAAAATGAACACATTAATTAAGAAAATGATACCGGGTCTAAAATCTTAATCGAATGTTCGGCTGAGCTGTATTCCAGTTTTGACCTCATAAAGTACAGATTCCGGTATGTTTTTCGGGCCCCGCCTGTTTGGAGATTATTTATCTAATGTAATTTTTGAGTAGGCATGGATGTTTTTTCTCAGGTTGGTGCCTAACTGTTAATGCCACCATATGTATATAAGTTATTCAATCTAAATTCAGTGAATAGAGTATAACGATTCTCAAGACGAAAGCAATTAAATCAAATAGTCGCTGGAAAAGCAAAAAGGCTTAAGCGACACTCTGGTCAAAAACGAGTTAAATATACAGTTTATTTCTGCATCTGAATGCTCTCGTTTGACTCTGAAGACTTTTGTGGCCCTTCAGCCATTTAAAACATATTTTCCATTTGGGAGAAGGCTTGACATAAGCGACACAACTTTGGAACTTTTTTTAGCTCTTGGTTGCTTCAGGTAACTCAGTGAGAGCATTGGAGTGCATGCATAAATAAATCCATATATATACACAAACGAGTATATATGTAAGTGTGCATTCCATCTATGTGAACATTTGCAACTTTAAAGGCTGAAATTAATTCTATTAGTTGTGTGGCTTACTCCAACTTCGACGAAAGTAATTTTCTAATTATATTTACTTGCACAAAGGGTTGATAAATTTACGAAAAAAAAAACGTTTTCAAAAAAGCCTCGAAGTAATTTTTTTTTAAACTTAATTCTTTAATAAAAAATCACTTATATGGCGCACTTTTATGATACTTCACTCCACGTAGGCAAACGTTATTCTAAAACTTTTCGTATAAATAAACGCATTTGATTTTTGGAATGAACTATGGCATGCCCAATTGGCGTATGTTGTAAGTCTGAAGGTAGTAACGAGGGAAGGAGATGGAGAAGAGCATGGTGGGTGAGTACATATCTGGTCACCAAACACGGTTAAAGCCATTCCAAGTACCGTTTCAATTCTGAATGGTGGCCTTTTACCAGGGCGATAGTTAGAGTATCTACCACTCTGGAATGTGCCGCGAAAATACTATATATTATTTTTAATGAATTAGTTGTGAAATATCACAAATTATTAGTAATAATTTGTGTTATTTTGAATAATTAAATAATATTTATTTAAACACGAGGATTTTAACTCGTGATTTTTGGATTCTTTGTCGATGATTTTAAAGAGATTGTCAAAACTTAGTTAGTTAGAAGAACTAACATTACTGTTATATTATGAGTAACTAACATTAGTTTTTGTACCCTTAGCTTCTGTAAATTTATTTTTTAATCTGTTGATGTACACGTGCACTTTATACCCATATCTCTCATGATTTATGTAAGAGATCATGATTTTAGGTAGTTTTAATTTGTATACATATTATATATTATTTTCTTCTTGTTTGAGTCTTATTAATATAATTAATTTAGTATTAAGCGC
Organism: Drusus annulatus; assembly: GCA_022651775.1. Taxonomy (NCBI): domain Eukaryota; kingdom Metazoa; phylum Arthropoda; class Insecta; order Trichoptera; family Limnephilidae; genus Drusus; species Drusus annulatus. The sequence continues at coordinate 83,630 of JAGWCC010000266.1, forward strand.
ACTTGAGGTGAACTATCACAAAACTGCGCTATATAAGTTTACTGCTATTGTTATAACTGATTCCAAGTGAAATGTTGTCCCGGGGAATAAATTAGTGGACAAAAGTGAATCACCCGTTCTCAGTTGATGTCGCAGCATGAGTACGATTCGTTTCTCCTACTTGTTTGCATGCCAAATCGACCAAACTCAATCAAGCCTCTTCAAAACCTGTTTGAAAAAAATCTCAACCTTTCCTAGTCTTACTTAAAAATATAACTCCCAACTCAGTGCTGTTTACATAATACAACCGACTTAATTTACAGCTTTGTAATTCAAATTTTTTTAAATCTAACAAATACAAAATAATTAAAAGAGATATCGTTGCTGGAAAGGCAAGAGAGCTTAAGCGACACGTTGGTCAAAAATGAGTTAAATACGTAGTTTTGATCAGTTTTTTTTTACTCTCGTTTGGTTCTGAAGACTTTTGTGGTCCTTCAGTTATCTAGAATATAGTTACCATTTGGGAGAAGGCTTGACACAAGCGAAACAAGTATGTGACATTTTTTGCATTTTGTCGCTTTTTTTTCAAAATTCAACCAGCTACTAAAGACCTATGAATTTTATTGTAAAAAAAACAAACTTTGAAGTGATCTGGTGTAAACTTCCTAAAATGGCGCTTCTGCCCTTTTGCCTTTCCGGTGACGGTATTGTAAAAATTAAATGAATATTATTATTAAGGTTCAGCACTCAAAAATGACACTAAACGTTACTAAATAGCATTCTAATACGTAAGTAATCCCACAAATGATGTATCTGGAATTTTTTTATGGGTAGTTAGACAAATGTCTGAGGTTTCCAGTGAATACAATTTTATAACTTTAAATTCTCTGAAAAAATACTAAAATGTCAGTGAAAGGTGCAGTTTTGAAACCAGAAAAGGTATTTTTTAACGTTATACCTAAAATTCTACCATGATTTTCATAAAAAAAATTAAATAAATACTATTTAATTATTGAATTCACTGGAAACCTCAAACATTTTTCTAACTACCTACATAGAGTTAATAGATGAATCATTTGTAGTATTGCTTGTACTAGAAAGTCAAAAAGTGAATATTTTTGGGTTTTCCCTTAAATTATAATTAAATGTTATAATGCTTATAAATTTGTCTTCATTTTTTACTTAGACTATCTACTCAAGTACAGATTGTATTTAAATCTACAACAACCTAACTCAACCCAAAGGTACTCTTTATAACAATCACTCAACCCTTTGAGATTACATCATGCCCAGCATATACATACCCACACATTATAACATTATGATTTGGCCGATGCTCGCGGTCCATAGCCCATATAAACACCAGCCTCTTTACCTGCTGTGGTCAGATGATTACACGGGATAACATTTTATTAACAGTCCGTTTTTTCACAAAAACAGGTGTACCGCACACGGCACCCGTAACGGGCCGTGGGAACTTACCGCTCGGGCCGACCTTAACCCTATTTTGTTTTAAGGTAATAAAACCAATAAATGATTAGAAGCCTTGAACATGGGAGGATGTTTTCAATAAAATAAAGGTTTTGGATCATAACGTTTTTATTGATAGTGTTATAGTTGTATCGCACAATAAAACGTAATTTTTTGTTGATAATTTACGAAATGACGCGTACATATGAATTATAAGTACAAAAAAGATACTGTTTGACACATCTATTATTAAAATAATTTCAGAAATAGATAAAGTATAGTTTTTTCAGGAGGCACACATAATTTTTTTATGTTGCAAAAAAAATTAAAATAATTATATATATTTTTTATGAAAAATAAATATTCGCGGGTCGCGAATAACCTGACAATATTTGAAAAAAATACCAACATTATAATAATCGGAAAATGTTGCTTGTGCAATGATGGAGGACTATGCTAGCAGAGGAATTGAACTCACGATTCCCGGATGGTAATCCGAGTGTTTGTCTACTCAGCTACTAACCAAATATTGATGTACCAAGGACAAATAAAACAAGTACTGATTAATTTATCTGTTTTGTTCAGTAAGTCACAAATATTGTAATAATAGATAAGTGATTTGTACAGATTGTTTGTGATTGCCGGAATTAAATAAAATGCATTTAGTTCTGAAAAGGTTTTTTTATCATTTTTTTACAGTAAATACCACACAAGAGTCCCTACCATCTAGAGCCAGTGAGACTATGGCTTATTCAGTTGGGGTATGAAATGAGGTTAAAGGTAGTGGGGAAGGTATGGAGATGGAGATGGAAAGAGGATGGTTGGGAAGCACCTGATTAATGACATCTGGTCACAAATACGGCTAAAGCCATTTCAATCGATCGACCATCGTTTCGATTCTGAATGGTGGTCTTTTACCAGGGCGATACTTAGAGTATCTACCTCTTTGGAACGTGCTGCAAGTATATTTTATATTATTTTATATGAATTAAATGTGTTATGACGCGAATTAAATAAATAAAAGTTTTTGCGCACGCCGGGTTTGAACCCGTGACCTTAAGATTCGTAGTAGAGCGTCTTACCTCTTACCTCCCCCTTCGCGAGCGTCTTACTCCTGTTATGGGGGTGTTTCATTTTAAACTAACTATCTGTCAAATAAGGAATAAGTTATTTTTATTTATTTTATTTAAGCATTTCATATTTATATTTGCACTATTGCTTAAAAATGGTGATGGTAAATAAAGTAGATAAGTACAAACTAAAGTTTTTTTTTTTACAAATATCATTTATATCACAACTTTACGCGGAGTGTGCCAAACGCAATGAAACATCATAAGGTTTAAAAAAAAAATACAAAAAATCTTAAATAATTACTCTATTTTCTAATAATAAAATCAAAAAATATGTTCGTATATCAACAGCATTTTGAAAATATCGATAACGAGTAAAGTACCTAACAAGTAGATATAAAAAAAACCTTAAAAAGTTATGACGAAATATTAAATTAAGAATTAAAATAATACATGGAAAATGTTTTTTATAAGAATTAAAATAAAAACTTCTAGGTGTGTTATTTAAAAAAATTATATGGGTAACCCCAAAACACCGTATTTACAAACATTATCAAATCTCCCCATCCTACGACAGATATTTTTAATCAAAACTAATAACACACCAATACTGCACCCTTAGTAAGCTAAGAGTAGGCTAGCTCAGCTCACACCAAACAAAAGGGTTGCTAATGACCTAAGCATCCCCCGAAAATGAAGTTCCACTTAATCTGTGTTCCTCTTTGGGGGTTGGCCTTATTCAGAGGGTGTAGCCGGACCGCCCTGGGTACAGTTGTTTCGTGAGAACCGTCTAATATGGTCCACAGAGCCTCTAAACAGCCTCCCATCCAGGGGTGGGCAATGTACCGCCTTTAATCATTAGGTAAACTTGTTCTTTATAAAAAATACTAATATGCTATAACTTGTTTCTTGTTATAATTGAGTCAGACATTAGCTTTGGTAACGAGAAGAATGTAAGATTACGATGAGTTTAAAATTACTATTCGCAACGAGATAACGCCCACGAACTTAAAGCTGGTTTGAATCTTATGTGTCGGTTATTATTTCTGTGAAAACGAGCTTTTTATCTGCTTCCCGCAATGAAACTTTCGGTACAATTAAAATAGTTGCGCGTTGAAGTTTAAAAAAAATATTTTGTCACATTTAAATATCCGAAATAAACGCTAAGTCGCTTGTGATAATAATAAAATACTTTAAACGGCAATAGTAAGAGGTCTAAGCTGGCCTCCGTGGTCGAGTGGTTAAGACAGTCGACTGCAAATCCAGAGGTCGCGGGTTCAAATACCGGCGTGAACAAATACATTTGATGTAATCAAATGCGTTATTTCACATTTAATTCTTATAAAATATTACATAGTATATTTGCGACACGTTCCAGAGTGGTAGATACTCTAAGCAACGCCCCTGTGAAAGACCACCATTCAAAATCAAAACTATGCTTGAAATGGTTTTATTCGTACTTGGTAACAAAATATAAATAGCCAAGTGAATTTTTATTTTAACTCATCTTCCATAATATACAGTATATTTGCGGCACGTTCCAGAGTGGTAGATACTCCATGCATCGCCCTGGTGAAAGACCACCATTCAGAAACGAAACGTTGCTTGAAATGACTTGAGCCATGTTTGGTGACCAGATTTGAATAGCGAGGTACTTCCCAACCTTCCTCTTCCCCATCTCTTCCCCCTCCCCACTACTTTCAGCCTCACAACATACCCCACTTGGAGATGCCACAGTCGCACTGGCACCAGACGGCTGGAGCAGTAAGGTCCCTTGTACGGTATTCACTTAAATAAAAGGTCTTCTGTTTAGCCTAAGATAAATTACCATAGATTTTAATACATATCACCGATAGAGTAAAGAGTGTTATTTAACTCTAGTTGTACTACTCGGTTTCTCCTGAGTTCTAATACTTTTTATGAATGTATCACAGCGGACTGGATTTGCTGATTCTTAGTAGACGATATAAGTACAAGCGTACAGCCAATGTGTCTTCCCTGTCCGACGCAAGTTTACCTAAAATGAATACGCGTTCTTTCAGTCGCAGCTGATAACTGTAATCAAGCCCGCCTGATCGATAGTCCGCCGAGGTATATGGCCTAAGTATAACCTGCAGGATAATTGAGTTGGAATAATTCATTAAATTGGTGCCTTCCAAAGCTGGTTTATGACCTGTGGAGCGGTTCACGAGACGCACCACGCTGGCACGTAACCCTACCGTATCCACTTTATCCGCAACGAAGGTTGCGTTACCACGATATAAAATTACGTTCTATGTCCAACACTCAACCTATATGCTCACTACGTGTCTGAATACATCTACTGCGAAAAATGTGAACCACGTGAATGATCTGAAAGCGCTAAGAATAAAAGGGGTGAAATTTCTTTAGGAAACATAACGTACCTAAGCTTTTACCGAAATGTCTTATATTTAATTAAAATTCCAATGACATAAACAATTATTATGTTTATACTTGGAGGGTATGGAGACGTACCGTTCCAAAACAGTAAAGTCAGAACGGTTGAATTTATACTGACCCGATAGAAAGAGGCAAAGATATATTAAAGGATGTTGGATAGCTTATTAGTTACTGCCCACATAGAATTCGGACATTTTTAATAAACATATTTGAACACATTAGCCTTAGCACTCAAAATGTTGTTAGAAGTATTTTTGTAGCATTCTAATACAAACAATACTACAAATAATTTATCTGCAAATTTTCTATGGGTACTTAGAAAAATGACTGAGGTTTCCAGTGAATACAATTTTTGACTGTAGTGCTTTGAATTCTATGAAAAACATACTAAAATGTCAGTAAAAGGTGCAGTTTGAAAACCAGCAATGGCATTTTTTAACGTTTTACCTAAAATTAAAGTATGCATTTCATGAAGAATTTAAAAGCTTACTGTTTAAGAATTGTATTCACTGGGAACCTTAGACATTTTCCTAACTACCCGTATACAATTGACAGAAAAATATTTTGTAGTTTTGCTTGTACTAGAAAGCCAAAAAGTGTGTAATTTTGGGTGCTGACCCTTGATGCAACATGAATTCATTGAAACCTTTATGACTCAGTTTAATAATAATTATAATATATTTATATTCCTGTAACTTGTACATTATTATTGAAGCCAATAAAATATGCTCTAATTATAAGCTCATGTTTTTAATGCGGCGTTGTTATAATTTACTATAAATGTGTTATTGTGTAGTTCAATATAAATTGAACTATCGCTGTTCCCACACCATTTATGAAGACTGTTTAAATTTTTATCACCATTCGTTCATTCATAAAGAATACACTAGATTGGCCTTAGTTCATTGGCCAGAGAACAGTAAAGCTTCCAAGAACTTGTTAGAAAAGCACTGACCAGTGACCAAAGCTCGAATTTATTGGGAAAGATTGCTATGCGGAAAAAATGAAGGCAACGGGATGTATATAGGTACAAGGAAAGTTGATAAAAAATACAACTATTTTAACTTACATGAAGCAGAAAGCTTATGTGTATTGAAGCAGCTAAACATTTCACAGATTTTTCACATTTGAAATTTAAAAGACTACGCAACAATATTAGTGCACAACGTCATTTTAATAATGTGCTATGGGGCTTTACATTATCTATTAGGTTGTCAAATAACGTTGGGTTCATCACGTTCCACCAATCTGTATATTCCGTTAATTCTAATCGACAAATAGTACACAACTGCTGACCTTGTACAAGTTGTAAATGAACTCCACTGTTGAATTTGGCAGCCACCTCTGGTCTGGAGCCCTAAGACTCTGTGCAGAAAGGAGCGGTTCGTCTGATTCTCCTATCTGGATAAACGGATTACAATCTTCCTTGGGAATGCTATCCTTGTTCTACCGATATTTAAATGAAAGATGCTCCGAGGATACTGATGTCATTGATCCCTTTGACACCGGTGCATAGCTGAGAAACGTGCGCCTGACATTTGTACACGGTCGACATGAGAACAGCTCGTTTCTACGACTCGTTCTTGGGTTCAATGGCTCAGCTGTGAAATGATTTGCCGGCCTTTGTGTTTCCTCTCTCCTACAACATGGGCCTCCTCAATACCCAGGTTCACTCTTTCCTTCCCTTTAAAAAGACCCTCCACACAGCATCCCCAAAGATGACATAGGCCGTGAGGCAAATCGTTTCCCTTAGAGCCTACTGTGTGGAGTTAGTGTAAAAATAAAATTCAATCGAAACCATTGAAGAAATAATGCAAAAGAAGCATAATCTTTCTTTTGATATTTCTCACTCGCATATCATTTGCTGCAAAGTAAAAATATTTTTAACTCTGCCCAGATTAAATTCAGTTCGTATGTGGTGGGCTCATCTAGTTTCTTATTTATCGCTGATTATATTAAGTTTAAAGCACAACACGAGATGATCACCCGTTCCATGGAGATAATTAATAAGATGGGGTTTTTTTTGGTTGTTGGAGCTAACCATAATGGTCAGAACAAGCCGCAGTAATAAAGTGTACGGCCGTGTAAAATAATAATATTTAGAACCTCTATGGCGCCTATAAAATGTAAGTAACCTAAGATTATATAACTGAGGATGATGTGATATTTTAAATTCTTTAATACTGGATGCCTATCTGCCCATCCATGCAAACATTGTGAACTGTCAACATTTATATATTATTTTACTTGAACATACATTTTTCTGATTCAATAAAACAAATTTATAACTTTATTCCACTTTTATTTTATGACTGGACCGGTTTCAGCCTATGACGGCCATCTTAAGACAAGTGACTAGTCTGCTCTTTTTTTTAGCTACATAGTAACATGTTAATATCGGAAATATAGTTTATACATAATACAAATAAAAATAATATAAGTAAATGACAAATTTTAATATGTAGATTCTACATATTAAGAGCTAAATTAAACATGGTTTTTAAGGTGATTAATGATATTGCTTTTAAAGGAGCTTTTGGTTTGTATGTTTCTGATGGTGCTGTGCAAAGAATTGAATTGCTTAGTGGCGTATATTATTATATATTAAAAAAAAAGTTTATTCATTACGATATTACAAAGAACAGGTGTTTTTTTACCGCCAGATTAGGCAAATGAATATAAAGAAGGCATTATAGAAATTCATTAAAAGAAATAACATTTTCTTCTTTAAAAATAATTTAATTCACTTTTTCAAACATTCATTTCCATAAACTTGTCATTCCACCCATACTTAGTAATAAATCTTAGCTGTTAATTATTGGTTATTAGTCTAAGCTATAATTATTTAATAAAATATCATATTTAATAATATATTTCAGAGAATGGATTCAATAATAACATTTGGATAATTTGTATAGCGCCGTTTTTGTGAAAAATCACCTCAAGGGCGCTGTGCTCATCCACTATTCATTTCTGGTTAGGTTAGTGTAACACAGCCTCTAGTATTCAACTTTAACTATTGAAAGTGACACGTTCGGGACGTTTGGTTAGACCGCTCAGTTAACTGCGTTATTAAATTATTTTTTTCTTCTAAATAAATGTTCCGATAAAATTACATTTTGTGAAAGAGATTTGAAAAATTACGCGTTAAGAATTAGAATAACGTCTTCGTCAATCTATACTCTCTGGCGACATTCGAAACTGAGTAAGTTCTGTCGGTAAGCCGGTAGAAGTTTGTTATGGGCGTGTCCGTGTGCCTGAAGTAAGTCCAATTTATTCTTACAAAAATAGACTATTCAACCTAGATCACATTTCTAGGGATTTTCTGTTCATTGCCTAAATTCTGTAGTTCTAGGAGCGTAGAGAGCGTTCTTTTTATTCCTGATAGATGAAAATTTATGTGCTTTTGTTTTTAAAAATTGCACATTTTAATTTTTAGGTTTTTTACTTTTATTTAAACAATAATTATTATTAATTTAAATTTTTAAAAAACAGTTTTTAGTTAAAAGCTCTGCGATGTAATTACTTTTACGCGTGACAGCTGTTTATTTTATTTCACGTACGCACATTTTATGCACATTTTATTTCACGTACAAAATTTATTATTCGGAGTAATGATAGAATATTTAACAAACACGTGATCTTGCCAAATGCGCTAATAGAAGGAAATAATATACCATCCCGTAAAATAGGTTTTCTTTGAAAAGTTTGATCGATAAATGCCGTTATTAGTATTTAAGGTAATTTGATAATAAAACAAAAAAAAACATTGTTTTTTAATAAGACCAGACCCGTTTCAACCTGCTAAAGCCATCTTTATACTACCTTCTTTTAAAGTAAAAATTATTTTGTATACCCTCGATTAGATTGGTAAAAATCATGATATAATAGTACATCATAAAATTGACGTAAAATCATTGTTTTATCACCCCTGACACCCCCAAAATGTATAAATACCGTAGTCTAAGCAAAAAATGTACAAGTCTGAAGATTCTGAAATCCTCAACAGGTTGATGTAGTGTTAAATCGATGAAATGGAATTCCACTTTGAATAAACTGTGAGAAAAGATTTGAATCATTAGATCTGATTTATAATTGATCACAAATGTGGGTTTGCTTTTTAAGATAGAAGACTTGTCACCTGTCACACTGTTCTCGAAACTTTTCCAAATCACTGACAAGCTTACATAGTAAAAGGGCAAAGGTGAAACTGACTCGTTTATCTTACCTTTGTTGTAGGAGCCGTAAAATCCTCTTTCGCTAAAGTGAGAGAATTATATATAAATATCCGCTATTGCTAGAAATATTGCAAATCTTGTCGTCTTGCAAGAGTCATAGTAAATTTCAGGATATTATGCACTGGGAGATAAAACAATTGATCGTATAATAATATCTGTTGTCTGGATAAAAATTTCAAATACATACATCTATTTTCATTTGTATGAACGTTAGAATACGTCACGATTTTGATATAGACCTCTCAAACATGTGCCCATGTGACCACTATGCCCTGTAAATTGACACATATCTTATAATTTTTTTTAATAGTGAATACCGCACAAGAGTACCGACAGTTCCCAATCGTCTAGAACCAGTGAGACCATGGCATCCCAAATCGGGGTATGGTGTGAGGCTGGAGGTAGTGGGGAGCGGAAGGAGATGGAGAAGAGGAAGATTACGGAGTACCTGACTATTTAAATCAGGTCACTTAACACGGCTTATTTAATTTCAAGCAACGCCGTAGTCTTTCACCAGTATCTACCACTCTGGAACGTACCGCAAATATAGATACTATAGTATATATTTTTTGTATTAGCTAAAAGTCGGGATTTGAACCCGGGATTTATTTTAACATTAAAACATTATTTTAACTAACCATCACGCCTTTTTTTCCACAGGGGTGAGCAGATATGATGTACCGCCGAACAACTCACAACTTGCTTCATTCACATTCATACTTCGTACCGTTCATTATCCAAATTTAATTAATAGTTCATTGAAGTTTATCATTAACTGATCAAAAATGTACATAATTCAATATTACTATTTGCTACCCGTTACAAATCACGGTATGTAACTTGACTGACCAAGAATTAAAAATACATATAAGTTGCTTTAATCCACCCATTTCAAATATAGAATAATATCTGCCAAACAACATTATGGGTAGGTACTTTATAACGAAGGTAGAATATTTTTAAATATCTATTATTTCAATTAAGTACATCAGTTTTAAAAATTGAAAGGTTCACACTTGTATGTATGAACGTACGTACTCACAAAGGAACTTATTTATAGTAAATTATATTGCAAAATTGCAAAATTACAACTGAACAATGCGGCAATCGCATGGTGTCTATGTTTTTTACAGTTATTTTGATAAATTTAAAGCTCATAATGAAAATTATGTCACGAACCAACCTTCTTCTTTTCCATCCCCTTCTCCTCCTCACTACTATCAACCTCACAACATACCCCAACTGGGGATGCCATAGTTTCGCTGGCTCTAGGCGGTTGGGACTCTTGTGCGGTATTCACTATAAAAAATTAAAAAAATAATTGGCTTTGTTCTTTTTAGATAATCTGATTTAATTTCATGTCGTTGTGTTATGTCTATGAATGTCCTTACTCTTTGGTAGAAGACTTACGACAAGATTATTTATGTACTTAGTATTATCAAATGCACAATCTCCTTATCTGAATTCGAAAATCTAAGATCCATTGGCAGTATGAATGGCTCGGTTGTTTGGTTGGTAGGTGGCTGGGCCAACTAATTCCCCCTTGGAAGGCTCGGAACCAAACCGGCATTCAATTACCAGGCTCGCAGGCTTTTTATCACTTGTGCCTCTAAAGACGGAATTCAATGGGGGTGTAAGATCCAGTGTTACCAGCGCCGATTTGGCTGCGAGGGCCATTCAACATGGCAACACTACGGTACTAACGCAATTAAAGGATGAATAACGGAATCGAATCAGAGAAATGTGCAGATTTTTGGTCGTAGTTACATTTAATTCAATATGCAATAAATTGGTTAGTATTTTTCGTATTTTATTATCATAAAGGAGAAAATACAGACACAGACAGTAATAAATAAACGTAGTTTAAACATTAAGTATGGAGAATTCGTTTGTATCCTAACTATTTCTCAGAGATAAAGCACTTATGAGCAGCAAAACACGTAGCAAAGTAGGTGGCACAATACCTACAAATTAATATAATATAAATATATCCAGTATACCTACAATTGATAACATATATTAAAAAAAATTTCAATTTTAAATTTAAAAAAAAGAAGGTAAATAACTTACAACTTAGTAAGATGTCTGCTACATACTATATATCAGAATAAAATTCACATCTCAAAATGTAATACTAAGCAATCTCAAAATACCTACCTCTATCTAGGACTAACTTACTTTAACAATCTTATATCATGAAGTTCAGCTTCAATTGAAATATTACATCAAATAAATTTAATAGTTGTTAATAATTTTTGTTGTTATTATAATTTTTCTATTTATTTTTATTCTACAAACCTTGGGTTATCCCTATGTACTAACATTTATTACTGTAACTAATTTTACACAAAAACAAAGTATTTTTTCTCTGCTGTATTGTAAAAACTAAACACCATTTTATTATTTTAGTGAAATTCCCTCACCAAACACAAGAACCTTTTTCTTTATGGTGTGGAACAGTTTATATGATTATTTTGTAATACACTGTGCAAAAAAATCTTATGTCTTATTGAAAAAAATAACTTGTATTAAATTCAAAAAAAAAAAAACTTATATTAAATTCAAAAAAAAAAAAACATATATGTGATTATAAATACAATAAACATTAACCCTCGTGTTACCATCATGTCCTTTACGTAATGAAAGTGTTCTTACGCCCTTGATGTGGTATTCTTTCACGAAAACGGCGCTATGGAAATTAGCTAATTATCATTATTATTTCATATTTGTACTCAAAATGAGGAAGGAATCTAAATGAAGAGTTTTTTGCTCTTTGACAATGAATATGATTGATGCGTTGGGCGTAGTTAATTTATATTTTTTATAATGAACACCGCAAAAGAGTCCCAACTGCACCCTACCGTCTGGAGCCAGTGAGAATATGACATCCCCAATCGAGGCATGTTTGTAGAGGCTGAAGTTAGTGGAGAGGGAAGGGAGATGGAGAAGATAAAAAGTTAAGCAGTATCTGGCTATTCAGATCTGGTCACCAAAGACGACTGAAGTCATTTAAAGCAATGTTTCGATTCTGAATTTTAGTCTTTCACCAGGACATGAAAAATAAATAAATAAATTTCAAGACGGTTACTTAAAACCACGTTTATTCACTTTGTTCCTCTTCAGCTTGTATTAAAAGACACGAATTATTGCAAATATATATTAAATACATCACATCCCAGTAGTTTTACGGTAGATACGTAGGTACTGAAGGTAAAATAACTCAATCCCACAATTTAAATTTCACGAGGTCACGATTCACTCTTAAACTTCCACATTCACACTTGCGCAGAGCCTTTAAAATAATATCTTTATCCTCCACTCTCGAAACATGCACGCCACTGGAAATAATTACACCGAGAACAGTTTCATTCGTGAATGCGACGCGTGAGAGATGATGTCTAGAATGCCATAAATCTCCGGGTGACGAAACGCCGAGCCGCAATCACCTTATATACGTGAATTAATTGCTGCTGAATTGAATGGATGCTGCGGCACCTACTTACGGCTTGATTAGAGTCATCCGCACTCGGTACGGGCAACGCCGGGCGACAGCCAACAGCCATTGAGAGCGCGTTAATCGAAGCTACTTAAATGGCCCTACACCGTCCCCGCTACCGAGCGCAATGATAGGTGACAATATGGCGTATGGCTGCAGTGCGGGCTGCATTATCTTTGCCGGATAAAACTACTGCATTAATTGGATGATCGCAGCAGCGCAATGCAACTTCTGCAAGTTAATGCGTTTTGCAAGGTGCGTAGAGCATGCACTTTCAATAAGCTACCTTCTACAGGTAAATGTAAGGACGCTTTGCGTTTACGAGTATGTACATGGATATTCATCTCTGATTTGATTAATTACGTAAACGGCAAATTCTATTTTATTTATTAATTTATTTACGCCTGTTAAATTCTTTATTCACAAATATTTACACCAACAAAAAATAACAATAAACTTATAAACAGTGCAAAAAATATTACACAAGAAAGAAAAAAATAGTATTGAAATAACAGGTACATCCAGAGTTAAATAATTTCTACAATTGGTGGCGCTTTCGGAGCAGCCTGACGTGTTTTAGTCTTTCTCGTTATTTTGTCGCCAAATAAGTAGGATATTTCAGTAATTAATTCTTTAAAATTACATTAAAATTACCGTTGTTGTGTATAGATTAAGTGAATAAACTCTAAATAATTTTAAAGTGACTAGTTTCGACGTAATTTCGATTTTTAAGAAAATATTTTAATCTTCAAATATTAGTGTTTTAAATTCAGTGCCATAGCTCCGAAAATGGTCACATGTTTTGATGACCATTGGCCACGTGTTTGTCCCTTCGACCGCCGGCCCGGGAACTGGCAGGGGGGCGGGGGAGTGCCGATCTCGACCGACTGTTCCCGAACGCGAACGAACCAGGCATCCGACAAATCACCCAAGTGACACCCTTACGACAACCAGATGACATTTGCCCACGTTGGTCTAAATCTGTTAGGGCTGCCGCATTCCATCTTAAATAAAAATTACAATTTAACAAGATCTGCGCAGCGCCCTTGAAGTGATTTTTCACAAAAACGGCGCTATAAAAATCATCCAAAAATTATTATTATTATTATTTAGTTCTACTAGATGAAAAAAACTCTACTAAAGTATACTTATGGTGTGATATTGACGTACTAAATATATCAGTAACATCGGAGTATTTGTTTCCCAGATGTTGAATTCGCCGCGAAAGAGTGTAATATTGTGAGGTTGAAGTAGAATTGTCACAATAGTATGGTAGGTACTGCCTTTTAAACTTAAATTTAACTCGACGATTTGGATTTACCATAAAATTGCTGTAAATTCACCGTTTGACGGCCTCCGTGGTCGAGTGGTAAGACGACCGACTACCAATCTACAGGTCGCCGCTTCAAACCCGGCGTGAAAAAAAAAAGTTATAACACATTTAATTCATATAAAATAATATATGGTATAATTGCGGCAGGTTCTAGAGTGGTAAATACTCTAAATATCGCCCTTGGTGCAAAACCACTATTCAGAATCGAAACGTTGCTTGAAATGGCTTTAGCCGGTGTTGGTGACTAGACCGGAATATCTAGGTACTTCAAAACCTTCCCCATCTCCTTTTTCTCCCCACTACCTTCAACCTCACAACATACCCCAATTGAGGATGCCAGAGTTCCACTGGTATTGTAGTCCGAATGGTTAGGAGCAGTTGGGACTTTTGTGCTGTATTTACTATAAAAATTAAAAATATATTAATGGCGACATCCCATTAAGAAAATCTGATTTGACGATGATGGTTTTTTTTTTTTTGACTTGCGTTGGTTATTTTCTAAATGGTGCAATGAAATCTTATGTGATAATCATCTTTCAAATGTGCCACTTTTAGCCTTGGAATGACAAACAATATTTTTAATATCTATGCCTCGGTACTTACAGAGTTTTTATTTCACATTTATATTTATGAAAATAAAATTAAAATAAGAATTTATCTAGGCTTTGCATTGAAAAAAACTAAGTAAAGAATTTAAACAAACTATATGTTGGAATTTACTCCTTGCTTTAATCACATTCATGCATAGTATAATACATTATTTTCTGTTATTCCTACCTAAATATTTTCTTAACTTGATCGTGCCTGTCTTCCTGTAATATTTTTATGTAATTCCTTCCATCTGTTTAATATTTTCGAAGCATTTAAGCCTCTCTTTCTTAATATTATTCATTACAAAATTATTACGCTAACACCGAGCATGCACTATTTTATATGATCTCATTTCAACAAATAATATTATATTTTCGCAGAAAACAATCACTTTGTGGTTTGACATATTTAATGAAAAAAAACTAATATGTTTGTATGGACTACAGATTTTATTTTAATTGTTTTGACCGACCGGTTTTACTTAGCCGCATCATTAGGGTACAAAATTGAACTAAACAAAAAATACAGGTACATAAAGAGGGAGAACACGATATATAATAAAATAAGAGAACAGTGAAAAACAGTAGTATAAAATTTGAATTATAATAAAGGAACTGAGAGAAAGAGATAGATAATATGAAATAACCGATCGGTTATAATAAATAAAATAAAATCTGTGGTCTTATACAAATTTATTACTCGTATTTCATTTTATATTAAATGTTGTTATTTTTCATAATTAGAAAAGAATAAAGCCAACACACAACTAGCTTACTATATAAAGGGATGAAATCTTATCGGAAACCATCAAAATTATGCCTATCAATAAATTCAAAATAGTATGTAAAAAATATTTAATATGCATATAAATCAAAATAATAAGTAGTAACTAAGTTAAAATATTATAAAGTCAAAAATAAAATAAAATTAGAATCAGCTACTTGTAAACTTGAATGTACAAAGTAACTAATATAAAATAAATAAATAAACACTTTTGGTGTGGTATTGAGATATAATTTATTTCCTTTTTTTTTCATGGAATCAGTTTGCATACTACCTATATATTATATTAGAAGAAAGGTAATTATGTTTTAATTAAATTTATAATTGTAATTATTTTGAGCGTCAATTTGTTTAGCATGCAGTGTGAAAACATGAAAAGTATAATACATTTTAACGATGGTGTTTGCGGGTTTCAGAAACAAAATCAATTAATAATAGTATAATACATGGCCTTATCTGCGATCGCCGGTGAAGCCTTAAAGTTAAGGCTGTTGGAGGCTTCAAAGAATAAACAGTTCCCGCCACGTGATAATTATGGGGCAGGCTGACCCCGTGGAGAAAAAATGGCCAGTCCCACGAAAATATTTACATGGAATATTGCTCGTTATAATAATGTGCTGGTTATCTCGTATTTTCTATTTCGGAGGCATTGTATTAACTGTAGAACAGTGAATTAACATTCCGAAGGTGGATTTTGTTCTAGGAATTCTAAGTATCGGTGGAGTTATCTCTTAACAGATTATGGAAGGAACCATTAAAAAATAGAGATTTTTTTTGTTTTGTTTGACATTAAACTACACAAAATTAAACATTTAACTTGATGTGATGTAAGTATTTTAATTTAAAGTTAACAAAATAAAGCTTTGCGATAATTGTGATATTAATTTAAAAAGGGGTTTCTAAGGTTCCAACAAGTGTTTCAATAAAAAGTCTAATATTTTTATACAAACTTTAAAAACATTACGAAAAAAATTTGAGCTGTTTTCAGGGAAAAAAACATGTTTACGTGTCTTAATAATACATTTCTCGTTTTAATGCGTTTCACGAATTAGAGTTAAACGATTTCACCAAGAATACTTGCATTGAAAGTTTGATTAGAATTTATGAGGCGACAAGATGTCAGCTGTCTGCCAATTTACACGCAGTTACTGTGATGAATGATCTCTGTGACTTGTCACGTTCGATTATCAGCTAATATACTAATGGGAAACAGCTTACGGAGCATCTAGTTCATGTTTGAGACTGGAACAGCTATTTGCAAAACGAAAATAGGCTGTTTTCTTGGACTAGAGCCAAACATAAGCTTGAATAGGTATAGTGGCGAATGTTGAGTGGAAAATACTTCTGACACAAGTGCATTGGTTGCATACAGCACGTTTCAAATATTTTTTCCACATGAAAAAAAATTGGAGCTAAATTTAAAAAACACTTTCGGTTGCTTAAGTTTTTTTTCAATCTAATTAATAAAAGGAACACGCCGTAAAAAGTTTTCGATAGATTGTACAAAAAATTCGAGTATTCGAAATACAAACACAAATGCATACACTCGTTGACATTTTTTTGCTAGTTACAATAATAACACGTAAACAAGTGACTTTTTGCAATGATATCGTGTTAAAAAGTATTGGTATACATGTATATTGGTACATACCATTACACACAGACTGACTAGAAAATTGTTGTGTTTGTTGTTGTTGTTTGTGTTATTGTTGTTTTTGATCTTGTTATTGAGCAGTACTATGTTTCACATGATACCTAATTTTATATACAAAGTAGACCACAATGATACGGGCATATGCTTAGTTTGGGAGGTCGTAATATGTTATATTTTTTAAATCTGCATCATATTAAAATAGTTGTAAAATACTGAAAGAAATAAAAATTGAATTAAATAAATTGTAAATCAATGAATGTGAATCAAATACGTGAACGCTCTGATTTAAATTCTATTTTAATTTATTTCAAAATATTTGTTTTTTTATAATTTAACAATATATTTTTGCAGACGTTAGCGCCCCACGCGGCGATATGTCCAACTATGTGCGACATACGCTTATCGTATTAATACTATTAATTTTCTTGTACTAGGAGGTACCTACTTAACTCGGAAATCTTTTTTATGTTGAGCTGTAACATTTAGTTATTTTTGGTGTCTTTTAAATTTCATTTAACTACCTCCATGGCTGAGCGGTTAGCTTCTTAGCTGTGAACCCAGAGGTCGCGGGCTCGTCACATATTAATAGGAATATAATAAATGAATCAAAAAACATATTTTGATTATGAATAATAAAAAGTTTGCTACTTTTGACACATCGCTGGCAAAAAGATGGCGAAAAGAGTCGGAAAGTGTGTGCTTACGATGCGCCTGCGCGTGTCGAAATCCGGCCCGACGTGATTTACGCCTTGGGCCCTCGTGTTCCGAGGCCCGGGTACGAAGCCCGAGCCCGCTCGCAACTCTCCGGCGTCTCCTATAAGGCGCTGTACTCTATTTAAATTTTAATTGGATTGTGTGTTAAAACAATTTTACATTTCACACACGGCGCAGTTTGAACGGCGGCCATATTGTCGGTTGGTAGGCAGTGCCATCTATTGTCGCGGTGCGATACTGGCGCTGGCCATTTGTTTTGTTAAGGATTTAATTGTGCCAGACGGAATAAGTATTATTCTATGGATAAAGCAAGCAACTGAGAAATGTATGTAGGTACTGTCGCCTGTGGAATAATGTCCTTAGAGAAAAGCAGACAAAACATCGATACTATTATAATTAAACATACTAAACTAAATATAATTTAAAACATATCGACATAATGTTATGTTTTGTAGACATGTCGTAATGAATGTATTTTTATGCGAGTACTGTACTCAGCATTGCCCCTCGATTCATCCCTCATCTTAGTTAGAAATATGAAGGCTTTAATTCTGTAAAGGACATGATAATAACATGAGATTTGCTGCTTATTGTAATTAAACAACACTTACCATCTCTTTTACATGTATTTCAAATTTATTTTAATTTTAACTACGCCATCTACCTTGGTTCATCTGTTTCTGCTCATAAGTGCTTAATCTGTAGATCAGAAATAGTTTGGCTACAGGCGAATTCTCTATGTTTTATGTTTAATATTGTACTTTGTTTTCTTGTCTCTGTATCTGTTTTTTTTTTCTCAAAAAAAAAAGTTAAAAAATGTGTTAAAAAAAAAAACAACTTATTTCCGATTGTGAGTTGACTAATTGTCCAAATTCAAAAAATATAAACGTCTACCATGCTTAGAATTTTTCTTTATACATCATCTCCACACAGGATGCCATTAGGGAAAAATTAGGCCTCTGTTATCTTTGGAGATGCTGTGTGGAGGGTTTTTTTTGAAGAATTTCATATTTACCCTATTGTTGAGTTTCTCGAGTGCACATCCACGAGACGCGCGTGTCATGTATTCAAGTATTGGCATTGCGCATGAGGAAGGGGTCGTTTTTACCACTCGTTCAATGTTAAGTTACTGCATTGTAATATTTCTAAATTGAGTATTAAAAAAAACATCGAGGTAAATTTAAAAGCTTCCCGAGTAAAGCCCACGTGAAAAAATTAAAATATCACCCTCTAGGTTGGATAAGAAATGATCCATATTATTATTTATTTCATGATGTGATTTTATATTATCCCCTTTTACATTATACATACGAGGCCCGCTCAAAAGAAAAGGTGAATTTTGAATTTTCGCGGGCTGTGTACATACGATTATCGATTTTTTTGTTGTTGTTATGTTGGTACACATGTGTTTATCATATGTTAGCATTATCAGCCATTTTGGATCAGTGGTTTGTTTTAAAAGTAAAAAAAACGAAGAATACACAAAAACGTGACTAACCTTTCCAGTTGTCAAAAACAAACCACTAATCCAAAATGGCTGATAATGCTAACATATGATAAACATATGTGTACCAACATAACTAAAAAAAACGATAATCGAATGTACACAGCCCGCGAAAATTCTAAATTCACCTTTTCTTTTGAACAGGCCATGTACATTACTATCGTTCAAAAGGCATTTAAGTTACTATGTATCAACCTAATCCGTCTAAGCGATGTTCCTTATGATTGATTAACCTGCCTCAGAGAGGTGATGGAAATCCTTATAAGGCTGCTAAATGACACACACCAATGACCAACCAGAGTTCAGGGACTTTAGTTCAAGCGGACAAGTTGTGATCTTATCGAGGTAAAGGTGACTGCCTAACAATATGGAAAATATCTATGATTTAGACGAATTGGTTATTGAATGTTTACTGACCAGGAATTCATTAACGTATACTCAAGAACATTTAAAATCATTGGAACTAGTTGCGGACACAACTGTGTTGTTGTTGATTAATAACTATATTTAAAAAAAAACTAAAATTTAATTACATTTGAAAATAAATAAATAAAAAGTACTGTGTTCTGAATATTTAAAGTTGCAATATATATATACAAAAATTATAATGAATATTGCGTTAGAGTTCCAACTGCTACAAACCGTCTAGAGCTAGTGGGACTATGACTTTCTCAATTGGGTTCAGGGCCAGCTTTAAGCTAAAACTTTTTCTTTACGTCTAACGTACGTATCTTCGCTATTTTCATGACCTATAAATATTATACACAAAAAAACCTCACTTTTATAGAAATTTCAACACTGTTAACCACTTAATTTTGGCTGGTTTCTCTCTGAAACAAATAAAAACTTATATATATATATTTCAAGTAGCTCTATGTTTCTTTTGTATTATTTCTTAAAACATAACATTTATATCAGTGTGCACAAACAATATTGACGTTCCTTTCAATTTTTTTTTTTATTTCGTGTGCATTCAAATCGTGAAAAAAAGTCGTAAGCCCTATTTCAAAATTACAGACAATGCTGGAAGGATGCGACAGCACTGTACATTCATATAGCGCTGTCTCATTATTTCATTAAAGTAAATTCGCACTAATTTTTTTCTCATTTGCACTGCTTGTTTCTACATATTTTTTCCCTTTTTAACACACATTATCAAGTATAAGACGAAAGGCACAGGTTTTTATATCGGGCCGTTCGATTGCCGTTCATGAAGAGTATGGTTTTTCAATAATAATAAAAAACATTATAAGTTTTTGTGTTATAAAGGCGCTGGTTATGTAATTCTGTGTTATGGTGATTTAAAAAAATATATTTTAATGGGATATTTGACTCCAACACTGTTGTTTTTTCATGGGTTCGGAAATTAAGTGCTGTTTTCTTAGGGTCAAAAAGACACGACCAATCATAAACATTGATTTGTGCTACAAATTATGAATAGCAGCAGATTCAATGAAAAAATCCACCTTAAGTAACATTTGTTAAAAAAATACTTCTATGCGGGCGAATGCAAGCCGTGGGGTCATAAACTAGATGCTATTTTTTCCGGCTCTATGGGACCGAATGAAGTCAACCTTCGGAATTATGTTATAAAGAATGACTCAAAGACGAATAAATGAAAAGATCTTGCAAAAGTAACATTTAAAAAAAAAATAATACTTTACGGGAAAAATGCGAGGCTTGGGGTCGAAAATTAGGTGCCGTTTTCTCAGGCTCTATCCAATCGAATGAAGTGAACCTTAGGAATTATGTTATGAAGGATGACATAAGAACGATTAAATAAATAAAAAACCTGCAAAAGTAACATTTGTTTAAAAAATACTCCTCTACGGGAAAAATGCGAGCCTTGGGTTTGGAAATTTAATGTCGTTTTATCGGGATCTATGTTATGGGACCGAATAAAGTGAATCTTAGAATGATGAACTAAAGACGATTACATTTTTTTTTAAATCCTAAAATTATTAAAATAATGTTTATACCACATTACGGGCAAAATGCGAGCCTTGGGGTCAAAAATTAGTTGCCGTTTTCTAAGGTTCTATGAGACGGAATAAAATGAATTTTTTGGAATTTTGCTTACAATGATAAACTAAAGACAATTACATTTTTTAAAAATCAAAAAAATGTATTAAAAAATTTCAATACCACTTTGCAGGCAAAATGCGAGTCTTGGGGTCGGAAATTAGATACCGTTTTCTCAGGCTCTATTGAACCGAATAAAGTGAAGAATTCAGAATTCCAAAATTCTGTTAATAATGATGAATTCATTACGATTAGATTTTAAAAAATTCAAAAAATAATTTAAAAAAAGTTATATACCACTTTACGGGCAAAATGCGACACTTGGGGTCGGAAACAAAATGCCGTTTACTAAGGCTCTACGAGAAAGAATGAAGTGAAACTTAGGAATTGTGTTATGAAAGATGACCTAAAGACGATTAAACGAAAAAATTCTGCAAAAGTAAAATTTGTTAAAAAAATACTACTTTACGAGAAAAATGCGAGCCTTGGGGTCGGAAATTAGATGCCGTTTTCTCAGGCTCTATGGGAACAATTCTACTAAGAATAATGAACTGAAAACGATAACATTTTAAAAAACTCCAGAAATTATTTTAAAAAAAATAATTGTTGCGGGCAAAATGCGAGCCTTGGAGTCGAAAATTAGATGCCTTTTTATTAGGCTCTATGGGACCGATTCAAGTGAACTTTAGAAATTATTTTATGAATTTTAAACCTTATCACGATAAAATTTAAAAAAATCGGCAAATATAAGATTTAAAAAAAAAAACATCGAAAATTCTATATTGTTGTAGCAGGAATGAGTCTTTCAGATACTCGCTTGTACCTAGATCGCGTGTAGTTGGTAATACATACGCAGAGGTGGCTGATGTATTTAACTGCACAAAATGTAGAGATACAAGAAAGCTATAATATTATATTCACCATCAATTAATATTAATTTAATGTAATCAAACACTATTCTTTACTAATTTACTATTCCCCATTTTGCTTAAGCAAATAATTTTTAAAAAGTCACTGTTTAATATACTTATCTTTATTTGTAAAAAAGCCTAAACGAGAGTTTGCAATAAAAAAAAACTTACATAAGATATCATTTTAATCAATTTAATTTTTAATATAATAAATTACCTTTGAGAATCCAATGTTTGGCGTAGGCGCCTGATGACTGATATCAAATCTCTTGAATACTGAAACAATAAACAAAAAAACATATTAGATTGTTATATATACACAATAATAATATGACTTCGAGTTTTATTAATAGTCTTCGCTCGACTTTCAACACGCTTTATAAATATTAAATATTTAAAAAATATATATTTATTTATAAACCGACTGTTGTCCAATTATAAAAAAAAATACACAACACGAAATGGGAAAAAGAGCAACAAAAAAATAACAGCACATTCATAATACTATAATGAAGCAATGACAAAAATATGACAAAATATACATTAGAAAGAACATTCAAGTCAAAGCCAAGGCCAAATCAGTTGAAGAATGACAAATTATATAAGAAACAATAAGAATGGTGCCCTTATTTCATTTATGGTAAAATGACGTTGCGCGTTAAAAAACCAAACTTTGCAAATTTCGTGACACCAGAACACATCATTCCAGAGCTATTACTTCTTTAGATATCACAAGAACAGGTTTTTTAAGTTAATTTTAAATGTTTTTTTTTTTTTTTGTGTTCAATTTGTAGAACTCCATCTTATTTTTTTTATAATTTAATTGAATTAAATCTAATATTATTATCATTGAGTTCTGCTATTTTCAGTTTTTATTTTTAGTGACAGCTGTTTCGGCGTTTAAGGCCATTGTCAAACTGTGGTTAGGCCACATGGAAACGACTTATTTATACGATTTTGGTTTCTTATGTGATTACTAATTACGGTAAAAACCAAATTGATAATTACGGTATAAACCCAATTGTCTTGAATTATTCTGTGAGGTACTTAACTTAACAATCTGTTTTCCCCATTTTATTTTAACGGCAGGTCTTTCTGTATTGTTTAATAATGTGATTGTTTAATAATGTGATTGACCATTGGTTTTTACCACTAAAAATAAAAACTGAAAATAGCAGAACTCAATAATAATAATATTAAATTTAATTCAATTAAATTATATATAATAATTTTAAATGGATATAGGCTCCAATGAATTGATTGAAACTTTGTTTTAAACGGCAATTCCCGTATTTGGTGACCAGATATGAATAGCCAAGTTATTCCCAACCTTTCTGTTACCCGTATCTTTCCCCTTCCTCTCGTTTTATCCTCATAACATACCCAATGGGGGAAGCCATAGTCCCACCGGCTCTGAACAATTGAATTAGCTTTTGTATGGAATTAACATAATTTTTTTTTTTAATACTTCTTGAAAACCAACTGATAACGGCCTCGCGGAGGGATTTTTCTCGAAGGTGACTAAAGATATTAACTGGTTCAATCCAGTAGATCAGAAACCCAAATTTTTCAAGAGGAAGTCTGGAGAAAGAGAAGCGTGTTCTCTCAGAAAAATCGAAACTACGCCACGGTGCTAGAACTGACCGGCAATACAGCGAAAGACAACAAGACGACCATGATCATTCTCCGCCATATGCGGCATGCCATACTCAACGACGAGGATACCTACAAGCTGTTCTATGGCATGACAACAGAATTTCGGTCCAAACTGAAAACTTACCTTTTCAAACTCTCATATCCTTAAATTCATTAAAAGAATCTCAACATAATCTGTCTCTCGACGATTCACCTTTAGATATGCAAATTTTAACCAAATCCTGTACTGTATGACAAATTCAGAAAGTCCATTCTTTTAATTTCGCTCCCATGCCCTAAATCGGAAAAAAAAATAAAATAATAATAAAAAAATAAAAAAATAAAAATAATTATCATAATTTTAAGTTAATAATTGTGTCTATCTGATGGGACTTGCCAGGTAAGTATGTTCCTGTATATTTTCTTATTTAAACTAGGAATTAATATGTAACGATAGAAAGTAAGATCTGTACAGCGCCCTTGAGGTGATTTTTCACAAAAACGGCGCTATACAAATCGTCCAAATATTATTATTATTATGATTTATTATTTATGACCATCGCGCCAGGGAGGTGTTTTGTCTTACATTCCGCCCTTCTTTATCGCTCTAGAGCAGATGTTCCCAAACAGTTTTGTCCCGTAGACGGCGTAGACCACTTGCCGATTTTTTCTGTTTTTTATAG
This sequence comes from Drusus annulatus, assembly GCA_022651775.1. Lineage (NCBI taxonomy): Eukaryota > Metazoa > Arthropoda > Insecta > Trichoptera > Limnephilidae > Drusus > Drusus annulatus. Next base: position 108,134 of record JAGWCC010000266.1, read on the forward strand.
ACCCCCTGCTTTTCTAATATTGTTTTTTTTTAGCGTTGGGAAAAACTTCAAAGTTTTGTGAACGCTTCGGGAACTGCTAGTTCTTTGCAATGAATCCTTCGCGGTGAACACTTCAATTGAAGTCGAACTCGCCAAAAAAAATAGTACTAGTCGGTAGAGATCTCAAATCGAAAAGTGCTAGCAAACCAACAAAAAATCCTCTCCGAAAAAAAAGCACTACTCGGTAGAGATTTGAAATCGGAAAGTACTAGCAAATCGACAAAATATCCTCCTCAAAAAAATTATATAATTAGGGAATTACTGTCTATTATAAGAGATTATTACATAAGTACCTACATAGGTACTATCTGTGAGGTGGATTATTACATTTGTGAGAAGCTAACATTTTTGTGACGACCTGCCTAAATGAAATCCACTCTCGTGGACCCCCATTTACGTCTCATGCACCCCCAAATTTTTTTTTCATTGACGTTGACCCCTTGCAGGTCAGAATCGACCCCTGGGGGTCACTTATGGGGGATACTTTGGGAATGACTGCTCTAGAGCAATGGTCCCCAACCTATGGGCCGCGCAAACACATTAAAAAAAAATCCACATTCAATGTGTGTGTCCCGCACCCCCTTCCCCCGCCCTCGGCGGGCCGCGGTAAAATTATCAAACGTTGATCGGTCCGCGGCGACAAAAGAGTTGGGGCCACTGCTCTAGAGGACCGAAAATTGCTTTTTAACTAAAACAGACATCCTTAATTTGTGAATTAGTATTTTCTCTCTCTCATTAAAAAAAAACTCAATCCTTAATGTTGGGAAACATATTGTGTGATTATTATGCGTATTTCTTTAATTTACAACCCCAGAGCAATAATATAAAAGAGAGAGCGCTGCTGTAGTCAGTTTTTATAAGGATTGCCGGACTCGGCAAGACCTGGGCGTGGCTAGGATTAGGGCTAGGGTATTTATACATCCATTCATAGCACATTTCGACATAATGTTTTTGTTTATCAGTATAACCACTTTTTCACGGTATTGTTATAAACAAAAATATAGCATATAACCTAAAAAACCGTTTACTTATGTCCGACGTTATGTTAGACGCGGGACACGAAGAAAATTCTAACAATACTTTACAGCGGTGTGATAATTTTAGTGATTTTGTTGTCTCTTTCTTTCTCATGGTGTACGACGTAAAAAGCCGGAGAAAGTGATTTATCCCAAATTTGTATAGGTTAAAATAATTGGCTCTTTCTCCGTATATTGTTACTTCTAGTTTACAACCGAGGATCTTTCTAAATATGATAGGATAACATCCCACTTTCTGAGATAGAGAGGCTAGGTTACATTTGGCACTATATTATATATATACCTTATCAGATTACAATAAGGAGAGGTTAAAGTATCCATTGGATAATAGTGATAATTACATGGTAGATTTCGGCAATGCAATTTTTGCCGGAATTGATTTTGTCCCAGATAAAATAACAAATTTCAAAATTTCAGAATCGACGGACATCGAACAGACCTAATGAAGAAAATTCACAAACCAAATAAATAAGTCCATGTTGATTGATAAATTCGTGAATGTTTTAAATGATGGATAGAGTAATAAACGGTTAATTATAATTGCGTTCATCTCGTTTCTTCTTGCAGCATCCATGGAGGTAGCAAGCCGTAAGCCACGAGGATATCCCGATACAAACATAAAGAAAATCCGTCGTTTTTAAACAATATGGCTGACATTAAGCAAATAATGTTTCTTTAGTAGAGTCCCAACTGTCTGGAGCCAGTGGAACTATGAAGTATCCCGAATCGGGGTATGTTGTGAGGCTTAAGTTAGTGGAGAGGGTAGGGATATAGGGAAGATGAAGGTTTGGAAGTACCTGCCTATTCAAATCTGGTCACCAAACACGGTTAAAGCCATTTTTAGCAACGTTTCGATTCTGAATGGTGTTCTTTTATCAGGGCGATACTTAGTGTATCTACCACTCTGGAACGTCCCGCATATATACAATGTTCTATTTTATATGCATTAAGTGTGAAATAACACATTTAATTGGTAGTCGAGAATCTTAACCACTCGACCACGGAGGCAGTAAAAATTTACTTTGTTAGTTAGTAGTCAAGGTGGAATAATTAATTAAAGTTGAGCTGACCAAAACATACTTAGAGTTGTCTGTATTGGTGCATATATACACACTTCCGACACTCCGCGTTTGTGCAAATAATTGGATGGGACACTGTTTGTTTCCGACGGAGTGCCTTTATTTTGATTTGGGTCCGAGTCTCAAACCAAAACACGAAATTCTTTGTGGGAGTTCACAGATGGCGTTTCATGTACCGCTGGAGTTCCTGTACTTTGGTTTGGGTCCGAGTCTTAAGCCAAAACACGCTAATTTCTGTGGGAGTTCATAGATGGCGTTATATGTACCATCAACGACGAAGGAAATAACCAACAATAATACATCTGTCATCCGTGTGGTTGAAATGGCGTCGCGTGTTTTTAGCCCCGCGTTTTATCAGTGTTAAACGTTCATCCCCTCCGCCTTGCATTATATATTCATCTGCACCGATAGCATTATAAAGTGTTGATAATTCTGCTGCACAGCTAGCATATTAGCTTTATGTTCAACCGTTCTGCAATTATCAGCATCGCTTCACCATCATCAAAGGAAGAGATCCACAAAAACTGTCGATGTAACGACTGCAGACGAATAATCCGGAGGCTGACCCTAGCAGTAAGTACCCTTTGGTTATCTTTATTGGGAGTATTTGGCCGTCTGACGGAAAAATTATCGTCTTCTCGAATTTCTTCCGACTCTCTGTCATTTTTAATTAAGTTTTATGTTTTTTCCCGAACAAACCTTGAGAAAATTCACCGAGAAAAGCCTTTATCTTGCTTACGTCTGCTTATTGTCATTAGCGAAAAATTGACAAAGTGTAGGAAGTTTAGATTGAAGGTTATGTTATGTGGAAGGGTTATGGTTGATTTAGAAAACTCGCAATCATGGGCGGCTCGTGACTTTTTAGTGTGCTAGAGTGCTGAAATTGAAAATATAACGTTTTTGATTGTTGTTGTTGTGGCCGAAAATAGATTTTTTTTATTTATTTTATTTTGTATGAAGATTTTCGAGTGGGTCAATGACCCACCAAAACTGAAAAATCTTCAAACAAAAATGAATTTGAAAAAAAAAAAAATTTACGCCTACAAAAACATCAATGGCGTCGTATTTTTCAATCTCTGCACTTCAAGTCGCCCTTGCTTGCAATACAACTCTGTCTTGGCACACACTCCTTTCTTCATTAAAATTAATACGTCATCGCATACATACTCTTCTGTTATTTTGATACGGCCCGATTCAAGTATTTGATTCGCTTGATCATGCCATGTCTTTCTCGGGCGTCCCCGACTTCTTCTTCCATTCACTTTCGCGTCGTATATTCTTTATAGAAAAAATATTATACACATAAAATCATGTTTACTTAGAAGTTTTTTGTAGGAATACGGTATTTGTTGATGTTATGTTTTTGTTTATTCGTATAACTACTTTTTCACAGTATTGATATCAACAAAAATATAGAATCTAACCTAAAAAACCGTTTAGTTGTGTCAAGTTTAGTGGCATAATAAAAAATGTGGGCAGAGTCCCGCGGTGACCCAAGAGCCCAAGATCACTGTGACAGTACGTAGAAGCGGAGTATTATATTTGTTGTCTCTTTCTATCTCATGGTGTACGACGTAAAAACCCCGAATAAAGTGATTTATCGCAAGTTTGTATCGGTCGGATAAAAATAATTAGCTCTCTCTCCATACATTGTTTCTCCAAGGTTATATCCTATATTTTTGTTTATAACAATACTGTACAAAAGTGATTATACAAATAAACAATAACATTATGTCGACATGCGCTGTGAACAATTGTATAAATACCCTAGCCTTAGTCCTAGCCACGCCCAGGTCTAGCCGAGTCAGGCATAAATCATCAATACTGACTACAGAAGCGCTCTCTTTTGTATATTATTGCTCCGAGACCCCTCATTCATTCCTGTCACAACTTCGCCCAACCGTATATTTCCACTGGCACGGGGTGCAGAAAAAGTAGCCCCTGCCGAATACAAAACGTTAAAATCAATAGTAATGAAAAAAGCTTCCACCGGTAAATAGGCACACGCTTTACGATGTCCATTTTCCTAGGTCCGTGTTGTTGGCCAACGAGCGGCCCGCACAGAAACGAAATATTTAATTAGTTCTATTCTCGGAGAGCATCTAATGAAGGTGATTTATGATATCAGTGTAGAGCCGACACAAGATTGTAGAATTATTCGATCGATATTAAATTAACATATATTTAAAATGTGGATATTTTGTAAGTGAGTACCGGGAATAGCTTTTACACAAATTGCAACGATGACAAATATAATATTATAATTTTTGGCAATGGTTAAAGTTTGGAGAATTTTTAAGGAAAAAGTGGCGAAACCGGTTTATAATCAATTAGAGTTTTTATTCTGCTTTATCGAAGCGATGGGTTCTAAATCTTATAATATGAGAACGAAATAGGTCATTAATGAAAACGGTAAACGAAATTAATGATAATGAGTGAATACTCCCAACCGTCTGGAGCCAGAGAGACTAGCCAGTGCGACTATGGTATGATTAGTGGGGAGGGGAAGGAGATGGGGAAGTGGAAGGTTGGAAAGTACCTAGCTATTCAGATCTGGTCTCCAAACACGGCTAAAGCCATTTCAAGCAAAATTTCGATTCTGAATGGTGGTATTTTACCGAGAGTAACTATCACTCTGGAATGTGCCGCAATATACTATATATTATTTTTACTAGTAAAATGTGGAGTAGCACATATTGATTAAATTAAATTTATTTTAGCACGCCGGGATTTGAACCCGCGACATCTGAATTAGCTGGTTTGTGTATATGTACTGATATATAATGTTTTTAAATACCATTGACCGTAAATAAATAAATAAAAAAATTCTGCCGTAACACAGTCATATTTAAATTTGTGAAGTTCATATATTTAATAATAACAATAGTTTTATATCAGACTTAATGCAGGGGTTGTACATTAATGAATGTTTATATTGTATTAGATTAAAATACCAGTTTATAAAATGGCTTCGGTAGCTTAATTGGCAGTGTCGTTACTCCCAGATAGAGTAGAGTTTCCGAGTTCGAGTCTCATTCGCGACCAAATTCTTTTTATTTTCTGACGCTATCCGTTTCATATTTTCGTTTAAGATTATTGATATTATTTCAATAATTAATCAACTAAACTAACTAACTTACCATAACGCCGTTTCCCCGCAGGGGTAGGCGGACCGCCATACAACTCTGTCTTGGCACACACTCCTAGCTTCGTTCACATTCACACATCGTCTCATACATACTCTTCTGTTATTCTGACTCTTTGCGTAGTCCATTCAATAATTAATACAATAATATTACAAACGGAATAAGATCAAGAAAGGGACGCTTAGATGGTTTGGGCGTGTAGAGCGAATGAACGAAAAAAGGAGTGTGAAAAGAATATATGATGCGAAAGTGAACGAAAGAAGGAATCGAAGACGCCATGGCACGATCAAGTAAATCAAATACTTGAATCGGGTCATGTGAAGAGTCAGAATAACAGAAGAGTATGTATGAATATGAATGAAGCAAGGAGTGCGTACCAAGACAGAGTTATATGGCGGTCCGTCCTCTCCGCCTACCTCTGCGGGAAATGGCGTGATGGTTAGTTAGTTAGTTATATTACACACTTATAGCATTACCCGGCTCGGTGTTATGAGGTTGACTTAAAAAAATGATAGAACAATTAAAGATGGTTTTAAAGCTGTCGTTAGGAGCACAAATAAATGTATATTGACACAAAAAGCTACATATTGTAGACTTCAAAGTAAAACTTTAACCCATTGAAACATCTTCCAATTTCTCACGAATGACGTATGTAACAGAAAAAAAACACTGGAATTGTCAGTGGTTGGATCATACACAAACTACGTTACCTATAACCATAATTGTTTGAGTTGCATTAGTACAAACAAAAGCTATCGTTTTGGCTGGAGAAAAAGGTTTCTTTAATTTTTTCGGTAGACAGTCTACGAAATACCTGCCATAAATCATCTTTCATCGATTGATAAACCGATTTCGGGCAACGCAATGATAGAATTACCTTTTGTATTCGATCTTCATTGTATTGCAGCATCCACTGATCTCATCTTACCTACCGCAGAGCTGAGATGATTTTTATATCATATCTGGATCAACTCGCTGTGGATTCTTTTAAAAGCATTGTTACGTAATACTACAGTACAACAAATGAAAATCAAATAATTCAACTATCTTCTATTTGTTCTTTTAAAGACTGGTTTGGATCATGGATTTTTTACTGATTATCGTTTCAGATAGGATAATAATAAGAAAAACTAGAAGACTTTTAACACGTTCATTGGTAACTAAAATTCGAATATATTAATGACGGATTAATTCAAACTGACGAACAGTAACGACTTTTCCTGTGCCCTGTGGAACGACTGAAAACCACATGGCTGTATGTGTTTTAGATCGGTTCAAGGCGAAGAGGCGGAACAACACGCGTGGCGCGTTGTGCGCATACCAGTCACACGTCTGTCAAAGCGCGACGCGCGGTGTCTGCAATAAAGTGTTAACTTATTAAAATAACACGATTCATAGAAGTTTTTGTTTGTGATACGATTAAGATGAGAGATTGGAGGTCTATCGATTAAAATCAAAACAGTATTTGAAAAATATGTTTTATTGAAGACAAAATTAATTAGGCCTCTTATAAAGTGGATTTTATCTACATGGCCCAGATAAACTGTACTAGTACACTATTATAAATCCTTTGAAATACGTATATTTTCCCTGTTTTTGAGTAAGGTGTTTGAATATATTCTGAAGCCTTGAAGTGCCTGAAAAATTACCATGGACCTCTGTGCAAAAACGGAGTTAGTGTCTCTTAAATTTTGGCTAATTCACCTGAAATATGTCAATATTCGAGGTGAATTCGTTTCCGAGTGTGTGCAGGCGAGAAATGGGTGCATGCATGTGGTGGTTGGTATGGAATTAATTGTTGCAAAATAATAATGTATTTTACCGAGTTGCTCGCTGAGGAACTTTGAACTCGATAAGGTGCAGCAGTTCACAGACAGTCAAATTTGGAGTGACTTATCTTGAACAAAAAAGTCAGTTATTTACCTTATATTTTCTAGGGTGTAAATTTCGAGTGTATTATATGTCCATCTACAGAGTTTTTTTAATAAATATCGTGGGTTTGAGCATCTGCGCTAACAATGCTATGGTGTCAACATGACAAGTAGCTTTGTTTTTAACGGATACATTATTCAAGTATGCGCGGGTATCGTTATTTATTGATGTTTTAAGAAAAATTAAAGACAAATAGGAAATGACACAAGTTATCTTTTTATTATATCGGGTTTATATAATGAAATAATGTTCTTTTCACCGTATGATTTTTCGTCTGGCGTTATTGCCGAAGTATTGCAATCCGTGAGTTTATACACTCATCTGTTATGGAAGAAAATCCTAACTTATAAGTTAGGGTTTTGGCATTCCTAACTCTTTTTTTAATTTAAAGTACTAGATGTTCTGCAAATTTACGTCAAAACAATTTTCACCAAACAACAAAATTACACAAAACACACGAAACACGCGACACAAAATCAAAGAATTCGTACAAACATCATAAGTGCACTATAAGTATCGCCCTAGTGAAAGATCATCTTTCAGAATTGTTACGTTGCTTGAAATGGCTTTAGCCGTGTTGGTGACCAGATCTGAATAGCTAACTTACCAAACTTACTCTTCCCCATCCCCTTGCGACGTGAAGGTATTGGGGAGGCCCATTACCTTCAGCCTCACAAAATACCTCTGTGGCATCCCCAATTGAGGTATGTTGTGAGGCTGAAGGTAGTGGGGAGGGGAAGGAGATTGGGAAGATAAATGTTGGAAAGTAACTGTCTATTCAGATCTGGTCACCAAACACGACTTAAACTATTTCCAGCAACGTTTCGATTATGATTATGACGTGCCGCAAATATACTTTATGTTATTTTATTTGAAATAAATGTGTTATAACACATATTAATTAAATAAAAGTTTTTGGCGTACGCCGGGTTTGAACCCGCGATCATTGGATTCATAGTGAGGCCTCTTACCACTCGACTATGGAGGCCGTCAAATCTTGTGCGATATTCACCATAACAAAACATCCTCTTTCCTTTTCTAATCAGCCTCAAGAAATTTATCAAATTTTATAGTGCCACATGCTCCCGACAGATTGGAATGTGAAGATTCACATTAAAAAATAAATAAAATTACAAATTAATGATATTTTAAAAAGCATAAACAACAGAAACCATCAAACAAATAAATTTCTCTATTATTACCATGTCCACACTTCCCACGCACGTGTCCAGCGAACCAATGAATCCGATTGAATTATAAATATGAATAAAACGCTTTTTTTATTGAAACGAATTCACCGATCAGAATACATTTGAATAATTCGATATCAATTTAAAGTGGTCTCACTCACTTAGAGTAACAATATTTCGATTGTAATCTCGCAGGTAAATTACCACTTTATGGACGCTCGCTCGAGAAACCGGTTTGCATTCGACACCGAGCGACGGGCACGCGTGCCACCAGCGCATGGCGATAAACTCCCCGGACAATACGAGCGTAGCTGATGGACAATTTACTGGACAAACTGGATAATAATTTTGGGTGCAAACTGAACAGTAATTTTGGGTACAAACTGGACATTAATTCTGGGTACGAAGCTTGGAGTAAAAATATACATGGAGAGGTATCTTTGGGAAACAGTGTAGTCAGTATTGCTGACTTTTTACTGACTCGGATAGAAAGAGACAAAGATATGTAAAAGGAAGTTGGATAGCCTATTAGTTACCGCCCACATAGAATTCGAACATTTTTAAGAAACAAATTTGAACACATTAAACAAAACAATATCAATACACCATTGAAATGATTTATAAAGTCAAAATATTACACAAACAAATCATAATGAAAACTTTTTGTGGATGTCTTTACATCATTAAAAATGTGAAAGTTCGGTCAAAAATATTTGAAACTGTTGAAATACCTCAGAAAAGTGATGTTTTATGAACATTGTTTTTTTTTTTTTACATGAATACCGCACAAGAGTCTCAACTGCTCTCAACCGTCTAGAGCCAGTGAGACTATGGCATCCCCAAATTGGGTATGTTGTGAGGCTGAAGGTAGTGGGGAGGGAAGGAGATCGGGAAGAGGAAGGTTGGGAAGTACCTGGCTATTCAGATCTGGTCACCAAACACGGCTTAAGCCATTTCAAGCAACGTTTCGATTCTGAATGGTGGTCTTTCACCAGGGCGATACTTAGAGTATCTATCACTCTGGAACGTTCCGCAAATATACTTGTTATTATTTTTATATGAATTAAATGTGTTATGACACATATTAATTAAATAAAAGTTTTTGGCGCACGCCGGGTTTGAACCCGCGACCTTTGGATTCGTAGTCGAGCGTCTTACCACTCGACCATGGAGGCCGTCCACTCGACCATGTTTAGTCTTATTTGAAAATTCACGCATAGCACATATCACCATTATGTTTGATTTATTTGCATAACCGTTACAAGTTTTTTAATTAACACAATAGGACAATAGCAATAACAGGAAATAACCTCAAAATCCGTTGACGGAAGTTATAGAACTCGATGATGTGAAGTTAGCGCGGACGGAAAACATTCTTACATACTTAGAAGTGCTGCAATAATGTCTTTTCTTGTCTCTTTCTCTCTTAAATAGCATATGAAGTAAAAATTTGGAGAAAGTGATTTATCGCAAATTTGTATAGGTTGGGTAAAAATATTTAGCTCTCTCTCCATATATGTTCTTACTCCAAGGTACCAAGTGTGTTTGACGTTGAACATTTGTCTGCTTAAGGACAATGTGTCCGCTGACTGTTGAAGTGTGTTAGAAGCTCAGAAAAATAATATGCCAGGAGGGATGGATCTGCGATAGTCAGGATTGTTGATTTATTTCCTGGACCAACCTTTTTACACCCATTCACAGCATATGTCGACATAATGTAGCTTTTATTTGTAGAACCACTTTTTCACAGTATTATTATCAACAGAAATATAGGATATAACCTCAAAAAACCGTTGAGTTATGTCGCATAACAAATCGTGGTGGGCGGAGTCGCTGGAGACGCAGGAGACGGAAAACATTCTTACACACCTTTAAGAGTGGTGCTATATTATGTGACAACTTGTCCGGTCACTTTCTCTCTCACGGTTTACGACGATAAAACCCAGAGAAAGTGATCTATTGTAAATTTGTTTAGGTTGTTTAAAATATGTAGCTTTCTCTCCATATATATTCTTGCTTCAAAGTTGGAAGGGTGATTAATATTTTGCTACTTCCAGAAGTAAGTATACGTCTTGTGTACAGGTATGTTGTATAATTCTAAGCAGGGACCCGGGTTTCCTTCATCTCAGGATATATGTCATTTAGGTGGAGGATATTGTTTAGGCTAGGAAGGAATCTTCTTCTTCTCATATGGTGGATTGGTCAGGTGATCAGGCAATCTAATCCGAAACTCTGCATCTCCATAAGCCTGTTCGTAACCGGGAGATAGTAAAAATCTCCAGCCCCTCAGGTAGTGTATTTTTTTTTTAACATTATGATTCGGTAACAAGTTTTCAAGAGTAGGAAGGAGCGAACCTGGGTCTTGAAGGTCCCATGGTGTAAGAGGGAGAGAACACAACAACCGTACGTCATTCCACAGTCAAGTACGTTAGAAACATACCTCGTGCAATAGTTAGAATCACTTGTGAAAAGTCACCATTCAGAAGAAGAACATTGATATATATATATAGACCGGTTAGTAGTTGATTGGATAAACGCGTCGGTTTCCCATCCTGGCGTCGTGGGTTCAATTCCTCTGCAAGCTAAGTCCTCCATCATTTCACAAACAACATCTTCCGCTTATTATGATGGTATTTCCAAATATCGTCAGGTTATTCGTAACCTGGGAATGTTTGTCTTTCTTTAAAAAAAATACGATTTTTTAGCTTTGTTTAGTAACTAGATCTGAATAACCAGGTACTTCTCTACCTTCCTCTTTCCCTTTTACCTCCCGTTCTTTATTTGCTATATTATCTATACATTTCATTGAAGTGCCCTAATTTGTAAAGCTAAGCTAGCCCGTTAAAATCTAAACTCGCAAGTAAAATAGTATTTTTTCATGCGATGATCGGTAAATTCGCGATCCACTGCTAAACAAAAAGTACGAAACTTTTTCACAGCCTGACATATCGTCGCTGGAAAGGCAAAAGAGCTTAAGCGACACTTTGGTCAAAAATTATTTTAATATGCAGTTTTAATCGGGTTTTTTTCTACTTCGAATGCTCTGACTCTCGTTTGTTTCTGAAGATTTTTGTGGCCCTTCAGCCATCTAAAATATATTTACCATTTGAGAGAGGGCTTGAATCAAGCGACACAAGTTTGGGACTTTTTTTCGCTTCAGATAACTCAGTGTGAGAGCATTGAATTCTCTGAGTCAACTTTTTAAAATCCAACCAGGTACAGGAGACTTATTAATTTTAATATAAAAAATAAAGTTTAAAAAAAAACACTTTTAAGTGCTCTGGTGTAAAGTTCTCAAAATGGCGCTTCAGCGCTTTTGGATTTCCGGCGTCTATATGTAAATATCAATAATGTAATCTAGCTATATTTTTGAGTATTTCGATCATTTTATGATAAATTTAGTCTTAGTTTTTATGTTTCATAAGACGCCCTTGAGGTGATAATTAAGTATTATTATTAATGTTGATATTAGTGCTGATTGTTAAGAATAAAAAATAGTTTAAAAATACCTTTACAGCTTTCGTAAGGACCAACGTTAAGAATATAAAGAATTTCATTAAAATGATCGGAATTCAAGAAAAACAAAATCAACATGTTTCCCTGCGAGATATCAACACTTGAGCAAAAGCTTTCGCAGTAATGTATAAAATATACATAAAATTATGAAGTGTAAGGACGCAGATGCCTCTTGCGAGCGCAGAGCCTCGGGAGCAAGGCTTTATTGTTTTTTCACCCAGCCTGTGTTATTATGGATGATTATTGATTATAGGTCGGGCAGATAGCGCACTGCTGGTGAGAATATGGCGCAGAAGACTTTATGCATTCTTGGGCATTATGCAGAATATTGATAAATTAAAACTTTCCGTGCCTGACAGTAAAAGTCAAACGGACGATTCCAAGAGGATGATGCAGTCGCCTTATTTGATCCTGCTTATCAAAACGTTTTCATAACATAAATTTGTTATAAATTCCTGTGAATACAAACTGACCCTTGCCATTGACATTCTTACCACTTAATATTTTCCAATAATTCCAAATCGTTTTTCAGCAATAGCATGAGCGGTAAGGACTAGATTTTATTTTTATTTGCGAGAAATTTGTTATTTCCAGAGACATTTCTTGGAAAATATTGTAGATTATAGGAATCCGTTTATTAGAATTAATTAAATGAACATCCTTCTAGACCTGTTGTAACAAACTCAACCCTATCCTTTTCTATACAATTTGCAACGCTTTTTTTATCTTAGGCCGTTCTTGACTCAGTCACCGCTATAGAGTCAACGGATAGTAATAATAATAATATTTGGAAAATTTGTATAGCGCCGTTTTTGTGAAAAATCACCCCAAGGGCGCTGTACAAATCTTAATTTCTACTTAATATTAATTCTTAGTTTATATAAATATACAGCAACATACTTACCTGGCAGGTCACTTCTGGCAGGACACAATCACCATATAATGTGTAGAAAGAGGTGATAGAGCACTGAGATTTACAAATGGAGTAAACATTAGCGTTCGAAAGATGGGCCACAAAGTTGCGGCCAATTGGCATCATTGAGCTTTCATGGGCTTCAGTTGGTTACCAGATCTGTGTCCATCGTGATCGTGAATTCGTTATTAATTTTGACTAAAATTTTATGTAATCTTATGTTACTTAACATTTAAACTTCACCTTGTTGTAAAAAAAGGGTTCGTGTATTTTCGCAGTTTAATAGGGACATGGTCGAATGCAAATGTACTCGTATTTAATTTATTTTGATGTCTCCGCCTATTTTTTGTAGGGAACTCCCCTCACCGATTTATTTTTGAGGTGATTTTTCCTCTTTCATTAAAAAATGGACCCATTAGTCTATTTACGATTTTGTAAAACTAACAACTACACGTTTACTTGTACAAACGTATATTTTAAATGGAATGTCTCAGTTAAAATTGTCCAAAGAAGCGAAGCTAGCAGTCCACCCTGTTGTTTTTATTTATTTATTCTTGCTAAAATATTTTTAAGAAATACATGGGTTTGGTCCATGTCTGTCTCACTAGGATATTACTGTGTCGAGACAGAGGTAGTGTACATAATAATATAATATTCAATGTAAATATTTATAAAGATAAAATAAAAATAAATAAAAAGGAGAAAGAAAAAAATTAATTATGTAAGTATGGCAGTGAGGCACGGAACTGGCAAAAGAAGGATGTAAGTAGACTGAATGCCGTGGAAATGAGATCCCTGAGGCGTATGTGCGTAAAACCATGTATAACCGTGTCAAAAATGTGGATATCTGGAAAGAAAGCAATGTTGATGTAAGCGTAATGAATATAATGAAGAGAGGGACGCTTAGATGATTTGGGCACGTAGAGCGAATGAATGAAGAAAGGAGTGTGAAAAGAATAAATGTTGCAAAAGTGAATGGAAGAAGAAATCAGGGATTCCCGAAGAAGACATAGCACGATTAAGTGAATCAAATACTTGAATCGGGTCATATGAAGAGTAAGAATAACAGAAAAGTATATATATAGCAATGAGTGTGTGCCAATACAGAGTTATATGGCAGTCCATCCTATCTGCCTACTCCTACGGAGAAATGGCGTGATGGTTAGTTAGTTAGTTAGAGAATGGTGTTAGATACTTAATTTGATATTTTTCAACCGGCATATTTGATTTGACTGTCAATAAAAATATTAAGATTAATGTCTTAAGACATAAAGCATTATGCAAATGAAACGTATAGTTTTGTCAGCCTTAATTGCTTAATTAATTTTTATCGTGTCGAGTGATTGTTAATATTTCATATCCGTGTGTTCTTGGGACATAAATATTTAACGATCTAATCTAATCAATTATTATCAATCAGATCAGTGGGAAAAATTATCTCGGCATTTTATTGCAGCATTCATTTGTACATGCCTCAGATACACGCAAGGGGAGGTATTCGCCGGAGAACTCGGTGACTGGACCACCTCTGTGTGTGATTTTATCTCAAAACGCCGTAGCATTATTTTATTCAAATGTTTTTTCACGGATTATAATGGTAGCGTATAGGTGTATTTATATTAAGTTGATGATAAATTTGCTACGTTTTTATTAATGCAAAAATATTGTTTGGTATTTTTTAGTGTCATTGCTTAAAAAAATATAGTGAATACCGCACAAGAGTCTCAACTGCTCCCGACCGTCTAGAGGCAGTGAAGCCATGACTTTATTAATCGGATTATGTTGTGAGGTTGGAGGTAGTGGGGAAGGGTAGAAGATGGAAAAGAGGAAGGTTAGGAAGTACCTAACTATTCAGACCTGGTCACAAACATGTTCAATTTCAATCAAGCAACGTTTCGGTTTTAAATAGTGCTCTTTTACCAGGGCGATACTTGGAGGATCTACCACTCTGAAGCGTGCCGAAAATATGCTTTATATTGTTTTATATGAATTAAATGTGTTATTAATTAAACAAAATTATTTGCGCACTCCGTGTTTGAATCCACGACCTTTGGATTCGTAGTCGAGCGTCCTACCACTCGACCATGGTGCCTTACGGAGGCCGCTGACAGGAAAGGGACACTTGAAACAGCTTCGTAAAAGCAATGGGTCCCCGACCTGAATAAGACAAGGGTTTTGAAGACGAGATGAGATCATGTGACACTTTTGTGTTAGATTCCGTACAGCCAGGTAACTAACAATTAGTAACTAACTAGGTTGAATGACATTATGAGGCAGGTTAAGGAAGTGGTTGTGGGTAGGAATTCGTTATAGCTGATTTTGCAGAAGCCAGGATTAAATGAGAGAGGAAATACGGACACCTAAAGCTTGTTCCAGTTGCGAGTCGTTTTACACGAAAAGGAGGCAAATTATTCGTTCTTTTGCACTTAATATCGACTGTGAACTAATGAATCAGATTAAAATCTGTGATGTAAGAACAATACGGCAATTATTGTTATGGCTACAGAAAATTCAATGCACCAAAAGAAAATGATGAAATATTGCAAAAGTTAATTTATTTTTCAAATTTTTTCAAGGGTTTTAAAAGCTTTCACGCCATATGATAAGACACACGGTATTTAAACTTTGTCTAAAGTGTAAAGTTTGATTATATAAAGCGTAACATGGCTTATTACCCCTGAGATAAATACCACATCATTTGTCCGTGACAATCTTAAATTAAATCTGATGAAGAAATTTGTTCGATTCTGGTAGAACAAACTTTCAAAGTCCGGGGGCATGAAGCCTACACAGCTTTTCCGTCTTACTTTTCTTGGCCTACCATGTGTTTATTTTTAACACACAATGTAATTTTCATCATGAACTATAGAGTTTTGATACATTCGTTCAAATTTCTAAAACAAGAAATGATCCAATACCGTTTGTTCCATATTTGACATGTACTCAATAAGATATATTGTTAATGTTAAAATCTCTAAAAGCTTCAATAAAAAAGTCTTAGATAAAGTAAAATGTATACTAAACATATTTTTTCCAATGAGAGACATTTGGTACCCAATCTATCATAATTCAGGAACTTTAAAGCTCACCTAATGGAGATTAAATTAATCTGAAGCTTATAATATACCTGCATTTACACCGCATAGAGCCACGCAACATACGGCTTATTGTCTCAATCTGGGCCTGAGCTTTACCATGGCAATATCGGTTACTTTGTCAAGGCGACGCCTTAATGGGACTGGGCCCCATTAATCAATTGACAGAATAATTAATACAATTAAACCTTTCAACAGCTGCGGAGGTACTGGATCCTGTTTATTACTCCGATATCAGGATACAATCCGCCAGCGATCTCCGCCGCGCAGATCTAATTATTATAATCAGATCTTGTTACAATCGCTGCCTGAATTAGTTACATTGTATCTTTAACAATCGATTAGCTCACCCGGGTAATTAAATCAATTAACGGACGTATTCAACGCATTGTTTGATCAAGTCGAAAAAAAGCTCTCGCCCTGAGATGTATTGAAAGTCATTCTGTTTTTCTGCTTTAGGAAGGTACCTACTTGCCTTTCAACAGTATAAGTTTCAATGTGAACATTCGTAACAGATGTTTCAATCACGAAGTAATAATAATAATTATTATAAATTTTCTTCCATAAGGAGCAATCACTTCGTGGTTTGACATAATATTAAAATTAAAATAACACTTTGTTTTAAATCACGAATTTATTATGTTTCAATGCCGACCGGTTTCGCTTAGAACAAGCTTATATATATATATATATATGTGACATTAAAAAAAAAAACAAAACATATATAATAAAACATGTGTTTTGAAACATATCAATTAAAAAAAATTTATTTACGCATGCCGGGTTTGAACCCGTGACCTCTGGATTCGTAGTGTAGCGTGTTAACCACTCGACTACGGAGGCCGTCAAACTGACTTAAAATACAATCAAATCTCGGGAGATTAATTAATGAGGCATTTGTCCAATCATAATACTCATACAACGATGAAGCGATATGAGTTGGGAGATCAACTCAAATCATTCAAAGAAGTCTCATTCAAATAATTACGATAAAAGTTAAAGCCCTCTAACATGTGATTATTTTACAACAGATTTATTAGTGGAATTCCGAAAACACGTAAAGGTGCTAAAATTGCCTTCGGGTATACGATAAAACAAGCTGAAAAACTCTTTAATTTGATAATTCACTTACCACCGATTCCTACCGAAAGCATGACCGACGGGCGTACAGTCACAGTGGGTAGGAATGATGGGCTTAAAATAAATGGTAAAAAAAGCTCAAATATCCATGATTTTAGTTCCCCATTTCGGCTGGACACGATTGCCGGTCGCCTAAGCGGTTCGAGGCTCGGGGCGGACAATTTGTGCTAAGTCGGTAGCAATTTCCCCCTATCTCTGGGAGGGAATCATCAGGGATTTAGTATTCGTGCTAGTGGAACGCCATAGCGAGACAGGACCTTTCAATATACTGAGCTTTTGTTGGAATTTACGGTCAAAGAGAAGACTTTTGGGATTCTTTAAACAAAGGTTTTACTATGTTCTTTGTCGGATTGGTATTACAGCGTTTTGAAAAGAGTATCAAAGTATTCGCAGAACCTTCATAACATTGTATATTTATAATTTAAATAACACCAACATTTTTACAGAAAGCAAGCACATTGTGATTAAACATTGTAATTTTAAATTAATATACATGTTTTGTTTAACAGTACTTTATTTTACATATCGTAAACTAGTTTAAGATCATCTATTGATCAGGACTGTGTAAACATAAACGTACATTTTTACAAAAAAGTGGTTTTAAACAAACAACAGCTGTTAAGGGTCAGAACTCAAAAATGACACTAAATATTATTTTGTCGGATGTGTTGAAAATTTTCTATGGGAAGTTAGAAAATGTCTGAGGTTTCCAGTGAATAATATTTTAAAACTGTGAACTTTTAAATTCTATGAAAAACATATTGAAATATCAGTAAAAGGTGCAGTTTTGAAACCAGAAAAAACATATTTTTCATAAAATTCTAGAATGCTTTTCATAAATAATTTAAAAGATTACTGTTTAATAATTGTAATCACTGAAAACCTCAGACATTGTTCTAAGTATCTATATAAAACTAAAAGATGATTAATTTGTGGTATTGATTTTATCAGAAAGCCAAAAAGTGTCTATTTTTTGGGTGCTGACCCTAAATATGAATGCGGTTTATTCTGTAAAGGTCCCACTTTTTAATATATTACTTATTTAACGCTTTAAATCGTCCGTTGTTAAAAATCTTACCATATTAGGGGCAGAATATTGAAGAAGCTCTCAGTCACGAGGTGGCTTATAAGCTTTCCATTCCTAGTGCAATGGCACGAGGTAGGTTTGGAGATATTTTATTGTTTTAAAAAACGTGAAATTTAAATGGTTTTTTTTTAACTCATTAGTTTTCTTGTGTGTTTCAACACGATTGTTTTCCGTAACTCACTACGAAAGTATTCCTCGTAAAAAAAACTAGAATCAAAATACGATATGTGGCATGCCTCAGACCGTGATACATCTAAAAATGGCAGTTCGCAACCGAGTTTGTCGGGAAAAGTAGACCGATATGCGAAAATAATTTGTATCGTTATGGCTCAGGATTAAAATATGCTAAAATATTTTCATTTGGACGAGTGTCCAATTACAGACCAATTGCAAACCTCTGGCCAGATTTGATCGGCCTGGGAACTGGCTACCGGCTACCGGCTACCGGTGTTGCGGGTAAATAAGCAGTTAGGGCAGTCAGGTCCCAGCGGCCCCGGGCCCCTTCTGCACAGGGCCTTGAGAGCCACTGCTGCATTGTGGAAACGCCGGAGTAATATACATTATTAAACATTATCAACTGATTGTATTGGTTGTGATCATTGGATACAGCGTGACAACGATTTTACCTTTCGTGCATGTTCTATGAAACAATTTATCTGCACAATGCCAACGTAACGTAACTAACTAACAAACCATCATGCCGTTTCTCCGCAAAGGCAGGCAGAGAGGACGGACCGCCATACAACTCTGTCTAGGCACAGACTGTTTGTTTCATATTTATACATCGTCTCATACATACTCTTCTGTTATTCTGACTTTTTACATGACCCGATTCAAGTATTTGATTCACTTGATCGTGCCATGTCTACAGTGACAACGTAGTTTCTTTAAAATTGAGTCATTTTCCAGAAAATTTAAAGCCTCCGGTAAAGTTATAAGTCTCTAATCTAAATTTGAAATTCTTTTTGGGGGGATATTGTCTGTTAGGACACGAGGCGGCCTTTTTTGTCAATTCAATACAATCATCATTACAATATTTTTTATTTGTTCGTTAGTTCTTCTTTTTGCCTGCGCATATAACCTGTTAGATATGTCGTGGCGCTTTCGCAGCTGCCTGACGCGTTTTAGTCTTTCTTGTTATTTTTCGCCAAATAAGTAGGATATTTCACAAATCACTGTACTGTGTGACAAATTCAAAAAGTCCATTCTTTTAATTTCGCTCCCATGCCCTGAATCAAAAAATAAAAATAAAAATAATAATCATAATTTTAAGTTAATAATTGTGTCTATCTGATGGGACCTGTCAGGAAAGTATGTTCCTGTATATTTTCTTATCTAAACTAGGAATTAATATATAATGATAGAAAGTAAGATCTGAACAGCGCCCTTGAGGTGATTTTTCACAAAAATGGCGCTATACAAATCGTCCAAATATTATTATTATTGTTCAACAGGTAAACGAGAAGTGTGTGCCATACAAATATCGTCACAATAAAGTATAAGATCTTGATGTTTTAAGAAAGAGGAAGTCACATTAGACAACATAATATCGATATCTTCAAAAGCTTCGTAAACGCTCAAAATAATACAAACCTCACCACAAAAACATACTACATGGCTGCACAAGTGCTCACACAAAATTCTTGTCACGGATTTTAGTCTTTAAGACAAAGATGTATGGTGGAAGTGCTGTGTTTATTCTACCGGTATTATACCAAATGGACTTACACCAATTTGCATTGCCGAGAAACACGTCAAACGCTTGATAAACATTTGTAAATGGTCGACATTTAAGGATTCTGTTGAATGACTTGCAGCTTTTGTATTCTCCACCTTCTATAACGAGAGCATCTTCAAGAATAATAATAATAATACTTGGTTTATTTATCATACAAAACATTATGGCTAAATTTACTATTAACCAAAACTGTAGCTAAATTATTATCTTATTGATATTTACATATTTCGTGGGCTGTGAAAACAATTCCAACTTTTTTTTAGCAGTAGATCGAGAATTTGCCGATCATTACTTGAAAATATACTATAATACTGTTAACATTGTTGGCTGGCGTAGCTTTGCAAATTACGAAAATTCTGTTATTCTGTTATTTATGCATCCGATTTTCTGAAAAGGTATGTTTTGAGTGTAGCTCTGAGCTCTGTCGAATCTTTTATCATTCTTAGATCAAGCGGTAGTCCATTCCAAACTTTAAGACCTGATACTGACTTGTCACACCTACATGACCTGTTTTTAAACTTTTCAATCGGACCCTCAGTACAGTCTCTACATACACGAAATATAAGGAATACCTCGGGACCTTTTGCGCAGAGTTTTTATGGAAAACACAATTGATCAACTACGAAAAAAATAGACTAGAGATGTCTCTTGTCAGACTTTTTTTAGTCTTATAAAACTAGTTTGAAAATATGCATTATCTCCCTTTCGTGAGCTTACGGGAGTTCAGCTATGAACAAGGGCCTTTCTAAAATGTATCCAGCTTGGCCAAATCGTTTGACCGATCCTAAAGTGAAATGTGCGTTAATCTGGCTTCATCTTGCAAATACCAAAGTTAAATGAACTGTTTATAGTATTTTGATGCAAAACGTAGGTAGATGATAATTGTTGAGATAAAGAATAGAGTACCTATTACCGTAGCGGCAAAGTGCTGGTTGATACGAGATAGTGAAGTTATTGAGTAAAACCTGAGAAAGCTCTAACGCTTCGTTGCAGAGTCATACGAGTATAAACTGATGATGTTATCAGAAATACACCTTCATTGCTCTGCAATGCCTATTAAAGTCTAAGCCTAAACCACTTAGCATAACCGTTCCCATTTCTTAATAGATCCATGATTAATGAACGTGTTTTGAGGTAAAATAATGTTATTATTTTCCCAGATACATTGATAAATATCTAATGGGGACATTATAAGTTGGTTTATTTGCACGGATCTACGGATTATTTGTGGGCGGCTATGGGTGAACAATCTAAATGTGATAAATAAACCCTTGACAGTCCATTGTTCTTATTATTTCGAAATCATTACATTATGCTATCTTGAAAATGGTATCAACGAAAACCGTCAGTGATACGTACTTGCAATAATGAGAGACTTATTGTGTTGAGAGCTTTTGATTTCACAATAAAGCCATTTATTCTGACAGTTATGGTTGACGATGTTACGGTTAATGCGAAATCAAAATAGTTAAAACCTACCGTAGTTAAGAGCCCATCAACAATAAAAAAACAAAAATTGTATGCGCTAAAAATAGGCAACATTAAAACCTATTTCAAAAATTTGCTAAAACCCTTAGCTATTTTTTCTAAATTGGGCTTATTTTGATAAGCCATATTTTTTTTAAATTTAATTTGTTGTCTATTTGAATAATAGGGTTTTAAATTATTGTACGATTTAATAAGTTTTTTTTAAGATCAACTAGGTAGATTTACTCCAATGCATAACAGCTGTTTTGCTTGCGTAAATCAATTATGCAGCTGATAGGAAGCAGGGGATTGGAAGGATAGGGGAAACAGGAGGTTAAGAGGTACTTAGCCCTCCATCTCTAGTTACTAAACTTAGAATGAGTAATTTCGAGAAAGGCAACATTTCGATTCTAAGTGGTGATGTTTCAATTCTATAATATAAAGCCTCACCAAAGTGATAAAACACGTTTCAATCTGGTTAAATTTTTTAAGACGTGTGTACGAAACAAAACTGTGTCCGTTTAATAATATTTTGCACTTCTTGGGTGTAGAACCTGCTATGCCATTCTATACCCGAGTCTAAGCTATTGATACTTTGAAGCACGAGAATATTCTGCAGTAGAACCTAAAGGTTGGTTAGGTAGTTAAATTATTCTGAAAGTGTCATCCATCCCTATATGAATCATTCCTCATCTTCCTTCACCAGTGTTAAATTGCTTGATCAATTTGTATTTTCAAAAGACTTATTAGCGTGCATGTTCAACGATGTCGGTGGCATGTCTGTTAGTCACGCCAAAAGCACCGAAATATCGCAGACAGACCAAACTCGAATAGAATCTTTAATACGTGAAAGGTTTTATTCCCATCACAGGTTTACAGGTTGTCTGGTATTTCCCACACACACTCGTTTATTTTGGGTAGCCCTTATTTGAATAATGCGAGTGTTTAGTGTGTACGCGCGGAATTTGCAAAACCCATGGGAACTTGCCGCTCCCCCCAACTGTTGCCCTCTTTGACGATGATATATCACAAGACGCGTCACGCAAAGGCTTGAAACTACAAAGGGTAACCATGGGTTTGCGTTTTAGAGTTATCTTAAGAAAGTTGTTTTGAAAACCTTTAAAAACATTCCATTTATTGAATTTTATTGGTGTGATGATCACATGAGACTCTCCCTCGGAGTAAACAATATAAGGAGGTATAGCTAAATATTTTTTCCCAACCTATACAAACTTGCGATAAATCACTTTCTCCGGGTTTTTACGTCGTAAACCGTGAGAGAGAAAGAGACAAGCCAAGTTCTCAAATAATATAGCACCACCATTCGGTATTTAAGAATGTTTTCCGTCTCCGGTGACTCCGCCTACTACATTTTACTATGCGACAAAATTGGACATAACGCAACGGTTTTTTAAGTTATATGCTATATTTTATAACAATACTGTGAAAAAGTGGTCATACAAATAAATCAAAACATTATGTCGACATGTGCTATGAATGGATGTATAAATACCCTAGCCCTAGTCCTAGCCACGTCTAGATCAATGCGAGTCAAGCAAAAATCATCAATACTGAATACAGAAGCGCTCCCTCCTGTATAATACTGCTCTGTTATTCTGTAATTATCATTAATTTAAACACAAATGTGAAACAGAAAAAAACAGAAACTAAAAATAAAAATAGTTATGACCAAGACATCATCAAAAGATGGCAGCCTAAAATCGGAAAAAAATTGAAATATTAAATTATTTTCAATAGAAGTGTGAGGTCGTTTGAAAATGCAGCTTCCAATAAAGTCTTGATGGCTAAATTGGCAGAGTTTTACTCCCGAATAGAGTAGAGGTTTCAAGTTCGTATCTTGGTCAAGACCATTGTCCTTTTTAGTTTCTGGCTTTTTACTGTTTCATATTTGTGTTTTAGATGATTGATCTTTTTTGAATATTTATTTATTTTTAAATAGACAAACATTCTACGGTTACGAATTACCTGACATTATTCGAAAAACTCCTACTACCATTAATTACGATGGTAGTAAAAATTATCCGCTTATTAAAGCGGAAGATGTTGCTCGTGCAATGGTGGAGGACTTAACTAACAGAAGAATTGAACCCACGACGCCCGAATGGGAATCCAACGCGTTTGTTCACTCAGTTACTAACCGGTCAAAGAGGTTAAGCGTACAAGAAGGCATTATCCTACTTTCAATATCGGGAAAGCTTGTGAGGCAAAAAAACTAAGGGGAAAATAAACAGAATGAGATGATAAAGTTCTGGAGAACAAGGCTCTTTCTATTCAAATACGTTCGTTAAAATATCCCTTTCTTCGGAAATGTTTTAAGGAAGTGAAGAGAGGAACAATGTGGGGAAAAAAGTTCAGAAAATACCTGGTTATTCACTTATGGCCACTAAACATAAATAAAGCCACTTCAGGCAACGTATCGAATCTGGTATATCACTAAGACGAAATTGAGAGTTTTTCTACTTTTGAACGAGATGCTTATATAATTGTTCATAATTTATTAGGTGAAATAAGAAGCGAAAATATTGGTATTTTTCCATTATATGTTGATGGTTTCATATACAGTTTTTTCATAATATCATTCAGGAATTCCTCAAGGATCTCAACTAATACCCGTATTACTATAACATCTCTAAGGGGTTTTAATCACTGTACAGTAAATAGAATCTTCATTTATTTATTTCAGTACATAAGGTATTCATTTTTGATCATTATTTTTCCAATTAGACATAAATATAAGCTTCGAGAGATAATAAAATAAATCAGGTGTAGCATTATTCTTGTCTACAAAAAGGCACCTATACAAATTAAATTTATAAAAATTCGTATGTGCAAACATCGGCTGTGTAAACATGTACAAATCAATTTATTGCTTCCTGTGTGTTTATGCTGACCACAAGCTTACAGGTAAAATGTGGACAACTTACGAAATGTAAATTATGAGGCGGACGAAATTGAAAGATTGATTGGTTAGGGCATTAAATTCGCGCTGTGAAATTATATTTAATGACTGCTTTTAGTACCAATTGCGTATTAGTTTAGGGGGCTAATCACAAAACGATTCAGGTAGCTGAACTCTTCAACCACAAGTCTGAGGTGATGAAGCTATAATGCGTTATGCGAGACTATTTTATATGCTCTTTTCAATATCATGGATATGATTGACTGATTTTCCTTGAGAACCGAGAAATCTCTTGATTTTGGCTATAATTATTTGAAGGCAGTTTCCAGACTCATAAAGAATAAAGGTCATACGAATCCGTTAGTTCAGATATAAACACCAAAATACTGAAAACATGAAATGAAAAATGATTCCATTTGTTGATAAGTTTTTTTTGCGAATCTTTGTGTAAATGTTCAGATTGCTTAGTGGATCGTTTCTGCATTCATCGGCTTGGTTTTGATTATCTACGAGCTTTTGTGTTTCTTCCTTTCTACAATTGGATTAAACTATGAATGCCAACCCTTATTAGTAGCTAGATTAGGACAACATGAAGCCTACCTCGCTGGAAGTAATTGGCCTTCATGTAGACGCCAGTAGACACAGATGAGCACCATTCAGCTCGTAGAAACTAGTACTTTGTAAAAATAATACAAATAACTACTGGAAATAACAGCTAGATGCCGTCAACGTCCAACTATATTAGACGAAAATTTGCGCCAACGGTTAGATTTCAATAGCTATATACGAATGTTGTGTACCTATTGTTTTTGCTTTAGGGCCAAATAAACAAAGAGGTGTAAGAGTGTATAGTCCGTCAACGATATTATGCGTGATTCGGGAAGATATTTTGGTTGTATACCTCCCTACTAGACGTTTTTGTGGATTTTCATATCCGGGACGGCCGATACCTAGCGCCTAGCATCAAGCCAATCTACCGGTGGCAAGTAAAATATAGCTGTTGCGTTATAAAATTTCTCCCCCAACGGAACACCCGATCCAAATGTTTCAACTATCGCAACAGGGAATTATTATTATTATCAAAATCAATATCTTCGCATCAACGTCGGCGTTATTTCCAACGGTTATATTCAACAGTTGACAATTGCCAACGTTAACGGCGGTAGCGTTTTTTCTAATTATCGTCAAAGCCCAGTACTACTATAGACGCAGGCGCGTGAAAAACGAGAGAGGAAGTAAGTCACGCAGGTTGGGAAGATCTATCTCTCTCAATAGCTAGACTAGGAAAACGTGAAGCCTACCTTGCTGGAAGTAGTTAGCCTTCCTGACATAGACACAGATGAGCGCCATGAGCTGTAGGTGTTAGGGGAGAGGAAGCAAGTCGCGCGGGTCAGGAAGATGTATCTTTTTCAGTAGCTAGACTAGAAAAACGTGAAGCCTACCTTGCTGGAAATAGTTAGCCTTCCTGACGTACACACATATGAGTGCCATGAGCTGCAGGTGTTAGGGAAGAGGAAGCAAGTCGCGCAGGTAGGGAAGATGTATCTCTCTCAATGGATAGACTGGGAAAACGTGAAGCCTACCTTGCTGGAAGTAGTTGGCCTTCCTGACGTAGACGCAGATGAGCGCCATGAGCTGCAGTTGGGAGAGGCGCTGGCGCGTGGAGGGCGGGAGGGGGAGCAGGTCGCGAAGGTTGGCGATCTCCGCGTTGATGAGGTCCCTTCTCAGCTTGCTGGCGCCCTTCGTTGATTTGTTGGTGTCGAACCTGATAATCAAAAATCATCATGATAAGTATTAATTCAATATGACTATCGTATAGACTGGATAAATTGTACACTCTTTGAGTCTAAAATAAAGTTATCTTCTCAGTTAGAGTTATCAATGTATTAACATTATATGTGTTATGAAGTTTTCAGCAATAAAACAGGAATTAACTTTGGTCAAAGTAAAAATAATAATTTTTCTATTCCATTTTTCATATTCTACGCAAAATTGTGTTTTATTTTAATGATTTTTTTTTCGATTATTTCATTTGTATACTTTCATTTATTCAATGCCAAATCATAAAAAAACATTTTCAAACCGTCAACTCTGGCTCTATGAAATTTTCAGACCTTTTTCTCTCTGCTATTTCTATGAGCTATGGACCTTGTGAATGTCAATTCTACTAACTAACTAACTAACCATCACGCCGTTTCCCCGCAGGAGTTGGCAGATTGGATTGACCGCCATACAAATCTGTCTTGGCACATATTTCTTGCTTCATTCACATTCATATATCGTCTCGTACATACTCTTCTGTTATTCTGACTGTTAACACGGTCCGACTCAAGTATTTGATTCACTCAATCGTGCCATGTGTTCCTCGGGCGTCCCTGACTTTTTCGTCCATTAACTTTCGTGTTATGTATTTTTCTCACACACTTTTTTTCATTCATCCTCAATTCCCCACTCTTAAAAATAATATAAGACCCGAAATATTTGTCCTGTATTCTCAAAATGTTCAATTCGAAGAAATATTTCGATTGAAACTCTTGAAATCCAGCCAAAGTGGGGTGCTGACTACAAGTTGATTTATAAAATTAATATAATTAGGAGAAATACTTTTGAGATGTATCATACCTTCGTCATTTATCACTTATTTTTTTTAATAACATGAAATAATGATGGAGTGAGTATCTATATACAACACTTGTTTTGAAACATGTTTAAGCCAAGACATATAAATTTATTGCCTTAGAATATCTGTAAAGCAGTTGAAGCATTTATTATTTTATGGTAAAATATGGGTAATGGCGTTAATGAGGTGCTTATCGAAAGATGCCACAGAATCTTATCAAGCACACCATAAATTATACTTAACAAGTGTCATTAAAACACGGCTGTATAGTACAGGCTCTATGTAGCCTCTTTCCCTCGAGGAGTGCCCTTTGCCCCACGATACATAAAACTTCTGCAATAAAAACCAACTTTTACAACGCCTTTCATTGATTACCCTCATTGATAAAAAATAGGTTTCGTGGTGGTGAGCTTTAAGCTTTGTGAGCTTAAGAATCCAATGAAACGACGTTCACTACGTTATTTAATTTAATTTAGTAATAATTCTTTGGGTACTGAAAGTTTGGGATTGTAGGTGATTATATGGCCTTCTTAGTCGAGTGGTTAAGATGCGATATAGAGACGCGGGTTCAAAACCTGACGTGCATGAGCATTTTTTTTAGTAATATGTGTTATTTCACATTTAATAAATCCAGGGTGGTAGATACTCTTAGTATCGCTCTGGTGAAAAACCACCATTTAGAATCGAAAATTTGCTCGAAATAGATTTAGTCGTGTTCGGTGATCAGATGTGAATAGCCAGGTATTTTCAAACTTTCGTCTTTCCCATCTCCTTCTCTTCCTCACTACCTTCACAATATACCCCGATTGGTGATGGCATAGTCTAACTGTCTCTAGACTACCATTCAGAATCGAAACGTCGCTTGAAATGGATTTAGCCGTATTTGGTAACCAGATCTAATTTTTTATGTACTTTCCAACCTTCCAATTTCCCATCTTATTCCTCTCCACACTACCTTCAGCCTCACAGCATACTTCAATCGGGGATGTCATGGTCCCGCGATCTGCGGTTTTCGCTTAAATAAATATATGAATTTAAGTGTGATAAATAATGTGATGTGTTTAGATGTATCCGTCCTGATGATGGGCACCGAAAAGCTGTTGGAAATGTTAGCTGAGGGAGGAAGAAGCACAATACGTATTATTACCTCAAAAATATAACCTCATAATAATATTGGCTGTGAGAAGCTTAAAACATACCTAAAAAGATACATCTAGATTAAGCGATTCATTTTTTTAATCATTTTAATTTTGAAATTATAAATAAGTTAACCTCACTTCTAAACTAGTGAACTTGATTTAAATCGAGCTTAGCAATTTGAATATCCGTTACTCAACTAAAATCGATTTATCGGGAGAAGTGGAGGGAGGAGGTCGCAGGTTCGGTTCTATTGTTATGATTTTTTTCTTCGTATCTGGCTCTGAGTATTGTTATTTTGATAGAATACTTTTATATGGATCTTATTTAAACATCTCTTCAATTTGGACAGCAACAACAAAAATACATACTAACTTGTTATTCCCTATAATGTGTTGAAATCGTACCAGCAGTGTAACAAAATAATTTTATTAATGGTTTGTGTACGAACTTTATAATTACGATGATCATACCAATTATGGTGTAACCGGCTTAAAGAGAGTAGTATATTGTCTATTTATAGCCCTGGTGAAAGACCACCATTCAGAATCGAACCGCTGCTTGAAATGGTTTGGCCGTGTTTGGTGACCAGATCTGAATAACCAGATACTTCCTAACTTTCCTCTTACCCATCTACTTCCCCTCCACACTACCTTCAGAATCACAACATACCCAGACTAAAGATGCTATAGAATCAATGGCTCTAGACCTAAGAGTATATAGAGTGGTATCTATCCAAGGCAGTGTAGTCAGTTTTTGATGATTTTACCGGACTCGTCGGACCTGGGCGTGGCTAAGGCTAAGGCTAGGGTATTTATTTATACATCCGTTCATATCACATATCGACATAATGTTTTTGTTTGTTCGTATAACCACTTTTCACAGTATTGTTTTCAACAAAAATATAGCATATAACCCGAAAAACCGTTTAGTTGTGTCAAGTTTAGTGGCATAATAAAAAAATGTTTGCGGAGTCCCGCGGTAAGATCATTGTGACAGTACGTAGAAGCGGAGTATTATATTTGTTATCTCTTTCTCTCTCATGGTGTACGACGTAAAAACCCGGAGAAAGTGATTTATCGCAAGTTTGTATGGGTTGGGTAAAAATAATTAGCTCTCTCTCCATACATTGTTAATCCAAGATCTAGACGTTTGGGAGCAGTTAGAACTCTTGTGCGACATTTACTATAAAAAAAAAGAAAATCAGAGAATTTTTTTCCTAATTTTGCCAAATTTTCAAACTTAGTAACTTCTAATGATTTTTTAATAATTTTCTCCGTTCAGTAAGTAAACTAAATAATTCCGTGAAGTATACTAAATACTCATCTGTCATTCTGTCAGCGCTACATCAATTGCACAGCTGTAAAAAAACGATATTCACCTGCATTTGCGACTTAAAGATGTTTTTTATTAATTTTATATTTTCTAATCTAGCCTTTTCTGAAATCCGTTATTCCTGGCGTGGCATATACCAGCACGTATTATAATGGATGGTTCTTGTGTTGGAAATGAGTGAGATCCGGTTATAAAATAGTACAATTTTAAGGCCTTTGGGAACCCAGCGCAGACGAGTAGGTTCACAATAAAGCCAGGGTTACCAACATTTTAAAAGAAAATTTCAGGTTTGCGAACTTTTTAATTTTTTTAATATGAATACCGCACTAGAGTCTCAACTGCTGCCAACCGTCTAGAGCCAGTGAGACTATGGCATTCCCAAATAGGGTATGTTGTGAGGCTGAAGATAGTGGGGAGGGAAAGGAGATTGGAAAGAGGAAGGTTGGAAGTACCTGGCTATTCAGATATGGCCACCGAACACGGCTAAAGCTATTTCAAGCAACGTTTCGATTCTGAATGGTGGTCTTTCACCAGGGCGATACTTAGAGTATCTACCACTCCGGAACGTGCCGCATATACTTATAGTTTTTATTATTTTTATATGAATTTAGTGTGTTATGACACATATTAATTAAATAAAAGTTATTGGCGCACGCCGGGTTTGAACCCGCGACCTTTGAATTTGTAGTGCGTAGAGGCCGTCCATTATGCTGTTATTTTTATAATGCCATCAGAAGATATAATAATGACAACATTTCTGGTTAACCCGTTGTGTGTAATATTATGTTATGATGAATGAGGTTGACACAGATGTGTAGAACAGATATTTCAATAATACGTAAATCGTTTTTTATAAATAAAATAACATTAACAAAAAAAATAATATATTTATATTTGTACATATATTATGCTGAATACAACACAAGAGTCCCAAAAGCTCCCAACCGTCTAAAGCCAGTGAGACTATGACATCTCCAATCGGGTTATGTTGTGAGGTTAAAAAGAGGGGGGCGGGGAAGAAGATGGGAAAGATGAAGAATGGGAACTACCTTGCTATTCACATTTGGTCATCAAGGACGGATAAATCCATTTCAAGCAACTTTTTGATTCTGAATGGTAGTCTTTCACCAGAACAATACTGAGAGTATCTTCCACTATGGAACGTGCCGCAAATATACTAAATGCAAAATAACACATATTATTTTCCGATTATAATGATGTTAATGACTGGGAATGTTTATCTTTCTTTTACAAAAATATATTTTTTTAAATAAAACACAAACTTTTTTCATAACCACTTTATTATTTATTATTACGTCTACCGGTTTTGAAAGTACCCTTCCATAATCAGGACAATATTAAAATTTGAATATTGTATTAACAAAGTTTATGTGTTTTATTTATAAATATAGCAAGCCACAAAGTAAATGCTTTTTAAAATATATAATTTTTTAAATTCGTTTTTTACTTTTTTGTAATATTTGATTCATCTTTACAATATGTTTGATAAAAAAATATTTGCACACGCCGGGATTCGAACCCATGATCTCTGAATTCGTAGTCGAGCGTCTTTAACACTCGACCACGGAGGTCGTGGAGGGACAAAAAACCTTCAAGTTATTCCACAACTAAAGCAAAATCAAACAACGTTACAATTCAAAATGGTTTAATTTTAAACTATCACGAACGTTTAACCGTGGAACGAAGTACAATCCATCCGAAACCCGCAACTCCAGGGTTCTAACCCGGAAAAATCCCCCGCGTTCGGTGGGTTTGTTTGGCAACCCTGGGCAGCGGGCCGAGTGGTCCAGTTGCAGGCTCGCGAATGATTTACAGCCCGGTAAAGCCGAGACTTACATGATCTATCGCGGTCCCTATCTAATCACCACATAAACTGCGCCTCACCTAATAGTAACAAACACTTTACTACACCGTACTAATTATATTTTTACTAAACTGGTCGAATGCCTGGGAAAAAACGTCGGGCAATCGGATCACACTCGTTAATGCGATATTTTAATTCGCTCTAAATATTTCTCAACTCGGATCATTATAAAATTGCACACAATTTAAATACAAATATTAAGAAAATCTATACTGTTTTATTCATTCACGTTTTATTTATTTGTTTTACTATAAACGCCTGAGTGGGACTTTGCATATAAAGGTTGTTATTAATTTGTTATAGTTTAAATATTATTCTATTATTTTATCATTGTTCCGTTATTTTATTTCATAATTTGTTCTCTGTCTGTTTGTATGTATATATAACCGCACACTTTGTATTTTTTGTTAAGTTTACTTTTGTACCCTGACGATGCTTAGGCTAAGCGAAACCGGTCGGTAATAAAAAATAAATAATATCCATGGTCAAATACAAAATTCTTTTTTAAATTTCTTTAAATAAAGAATAGTGTTTGATTACATTCAATTAATATTGATTAAAGATATATGATATTATAGCCTTCTGGCATCTACATTCCTTGTAGTTAAATACATCAGCCACCTCTGCGTTTGTAATTATTATTTTTTTAAATATGGTGAGTATCGCACAAAAGTCTCAACTGCTGTAAATTGCTTAGAGCCAGTGAGACTATGGTATCCCCAATCGGGGTGTATTTTAATTTACTGCCGGGGGCGCTGTTAGAGTCACATGACCGGGCGCGCACCGCACTGAGTGCGGAATCTCATAATTCCACTTTTTTCTTCAAAATGTTTGTCATCTTAACGTGGAAAGTCATTATTTCAGAAGCATAAAGTTATTCTGTATATATTCACACATGTTTAAAGTCATAAAACCCAACTTTAGGTAAAAAATTCTATGAAAAGGAAGGACCACCACATTTGATTCGCATCAAAGCTACAATATATATATTTTTATTTTACGTGAATACCGCACAAGAATCTTAACTTCCCCCAACCGTCTAAAGCCAGTGAGACTATGGCATCCCCAATTGTGGGGTATGTTGTGAGGCTGAAGGTAGTAGGAGGGGAAGGAGATGAGGAAGGGGAAGGTTAGGAAGTACCTGGCTATTCAGATCTGGTCACCAAACACGTCTAAAGCCATTTCAAGTAACGTTTCGATTCTAAATGGTGGTCTTTCACCAGGGCGATACTAAGAGCCTCTACCACTCTGGAACGTACCGCAAAATTATATTTCATTTTATGTCAATTAAATGTGTTATGACACGTATTATTTAAATAAAATTTATTTGCGCACGCGGGGTTCGAACCCGCGACCACTGGATTCGTAGTCAAGCGTCTTACCACTCGACCATGCAGGCCGTCAGATAATGCAACACTATCAAATGTTTTGAAAAATATAATACGTATTTTTTAAATGCATCCGTCTTGGCAGCAGTGACTCGAGCTGCTTGTTTAGGACCTGGGAAAACTTTTTTCTATATTCTTGGCTTTCACCCGCGTCTGCGATGCTACTGGTTTGCTAAACTTTCTGACAAGATTTTAACTGACTGGTGACGGTGAGATGTGTGCAGATAGTGTCCGTAGAGTCGAAATGTAATGAACAGGGATTACTTAAAGTCCCGAGACATTTCGTCCATTGCTACCACTCGAAAAAAGTAAAAAGGCGCACTTGCCACGCGCCTGGCGGTAGGTTAAGGTAGGTTAAGGCTGAAGGTAGTGAAAAAAATAAGTACCAAGAGAAGAGAAAGGTTGTAAAGGATCTGTCTATTCAGATCTAGTCACCAAACACGGCTAAAGCCATTTAAAGCAGCGTTTCGATTCTGAATGGTGATATTTCCCCAGGGCGATACTTAGAGTATTTATTTTCCTCCCCACGTCCATAGGCCTCACAACATTTGGGCATGCCAGAGTCCTTCTGGCTTTGGACAATTGGGACTCTTGTGTGGTATTCGCATTTAAATATATGAAAATGAATTATACCGATTTGAAACAATCAATTGTTGTATTAAAGGTGTTATAAATTTATCACTTCAGTGGGCGTAGTATAGGAGAGCAATTCCATATTTTAATTGAAAACTCCATTACTTTATTGATTCCATTGGCTTCAGATTGTGAGATATGAATGGATAGATCGATAATCGTTTCGGCCAATGGTTGCGCAATTATTTTCTGCCAATGTTTGCGCAATTATCTCCTTCTAATTGAAAAAAAAATTTTTAAAACCCATGAACACTGGGTGAATAAAAATGAAGTTGTTTTGTAGCGAAAAAAACACAGTTTTCCCACCTACATAAGTACCAACTCGTGAAAGTAATTTTCGCACGTATAAATATTCATTAGAGTAAAGATAACTTTACTTTTATTTTGGTGTTTTCTTCTCCTTCTGCCAAACAAGCTCGGCTCTGGAACATCGTACCAGCTTGTGTGTTAATTCCTTTATATACGTAATGCATGTCTTTTCACAGAAACAAGCTAAAACCTTCTATTTTTTCTCATTTAAAGCACCTTCCCGACAATTTATTTACAGCTTACCCATATGTTAAACTTTCAACAAGTCAGTAGCTGCGTGAACAAACGAGTCAGATTCACACCCAGGTGTCGTAGGTTCAATTCCCCTGCTAGCTAAGTCCTCCAGCATCGATGATAGCACGAGATTTTCAAATATTGTCAAGTTATTCGTAACCCGGGAATGTTTGTTTTTCTTTAAATGAAAAAAAAGCACCAAAACCCACATTCGCGTGGAAAACCAACAACTCAATGAAGCATCGAAGAAACAAAGCAACAAAACGTCGAAGCAACAAAGCATCGAACAACAATGTAACGAAGAAACAACTATTTAACAAAGCCCTATTATTAAGCAATTTGCATTTAATACCATATCCACGGTTCTATCCTTTGCGGGAAAATGCTTGTGTTAGTATTTTATAAGAAATCGAATAGCTAGAACTGTCAAGTCAGATCATTAGTGTAATGGAAACTAATGGGAAATGGAATCAATTGCATGCAGAGGGTTTTCGAGGAACAACCTTATTCTTAATGGTGATAGAAGAAATATTATGGACAGTTAGTAAATGTAATTCGTAACTATTTGAGAGGTGGTTCGCGATGGGTGCTAACTTCTGTTGCAACGCGCTACTAGGGTCTAAAAAATTCTAATTTTTGTGGGTACACTGTAAAAATATATATCTAAATATGTGTTTATATAAATATTAAAAAAATACTGAAGTTGTGAAATCTCAAAATTAAATGATAAATTACTTATATTGGGGACTATTTCATGAAAAAAATGACGTAACGTAGAATATTATTTTGAAATCGAAAATTTGAAATTATGTTGGCGCATTCTAACGACTAGATATTCTTACTTTCGAAAAAATATTCTGCAAATACGAGTGTGAAAAAAGCTACGTGAACCTTTTTATAAGAAGATACGAACTTCGAAAGCATTTTCAATGCACATCCTGCATCGCTACCTTGACAGTATTATAATCTTATATTGCCACAGTCCTTGGAGTGAGAACATAAATGGAGAGAGAGTTAAATATTTTTACCCAACCTATATAAATTTGCTATAAATCACTTTCTCTGGGTTTTTACGTCGTATACAAAGAAAGAGTCAAGAAAAGTGTTCACATAATTTTGCAGCACTTTTAAGTGTGTAAAAATTTACTTCACGTCATCGAGTCGTATCAATTACGTCAACGGATTTTGAGGTTATATCCTATATTTGTGTCGATTAAAAAACTTGCAGTGGTTATACAAATAAATCAAGCATGATAGTGATATATTATGTGCTATGCGTGAATGTTCAAATCAGACCAAACAAAGATTACAAAACATCACTTATCTGAAATATTTTTGACCGAACTTTAAAATTTTCACATTTTTTTATGATAGAAATACATCAAATCAACAAAAAGCTTCTATCATTATTTAAGCAAATCTTTTGTTGTCAGTAGTGTTTGTGTGATATTTTGATTCTACGAGTAGAATCATTTTAATGGTGTATTGATGTTGTTTTGTTTAATATGTTCAAATGTGTTTTTTTTAAATGGCCGAATTCCATGTGGGCGGTAACTAATCGGCCATCCAACATCCTTTAATAAATCTTTGGCTCTTTTTATCGAGTCAGTATAATGTCAACGATACTGACTACACTGTTTCGCAAAGGTACCTCTCCGTGTATATTCTTACTCCAAGCCACAGTCCGTCATATTCCACGCCACCTCCTCTCTTCTCATGTGCTCCGGATAGTCATTTGGAAAATATGCATCGAGCCTCAGGCGTTGTTTAAGGATAAAACGGTCTGGGACTTACTTTAAATGCATAACGGAATAGCTCAAATATCTACATAACTAGGAAGGCACTTAGACCCTCGTTATGTACTTTATCCGGATAGACAGTACGTACATAACTATAATTATTTTTTTATTTAAAATTATATGGTAGGTACTTACGATTTATAACTGTTGAACGATGACTGTGGCCACAGACCCCAAAAGTTCAATCGAAGTATTTTAAATATCGTTTATTTTACATATTTAAAACAATCACATAGCTAGATATGAATGTTCTCTTTTATGTTTATTTTGCCTAATTTTTGTCATCGCTTCATTTATTTTAATCTATATGCTATTCCTTCTCTGTTGCTTTTTTTCTATTTCGTGTTTTATATGTATTTTTTGTAATTGGACTTTAGTCCGTTAATTTATTAATAAATATACTATGCTACAGAGGGTAGATACTCTCAGTATCGCCCTGGTGAAAGACTACTGTTCAGTATCGAAAAGTTTCTTGCAATGGCATAACTGAATGGCCTAAACTTCACCATCACAAATTCTCCAAACTAAGGATGCCACTGTCCCCCGTGCCCCGTGGTTGAGTGGTTAAGATGCTTGATCCAGTGGTCACGAGTTCAAATCCCGACGCTTACAAATAAATTTCATTTAATTAATTTGGGTTATTTCACATTTAATTTATATAAAAATCATAAATAGTATATTTGCGGCACGTTCCAGAGCGACACATACTCTCAGTAACGCCCTGGTGAAAGACCACCATACAGAAACGAAACTATGCTTGAAATTACTTTAACAGTGTTTGGTGACCAGATCTGAATAGCCAGATTCTTTCCGACTTTCCTCTTCCTCATATCCTTCCCCCACCTACTACATTGATCCTTACAGCATTCTCCAATTGGGGATGCCATTGTCTCTCCGGCTTTAGACGGTTGGGAGCAGTTGGGACTCTTTTGCGGTATTCACTATAAAAAAAAAAATACTTTAAAAAGTCCCACTGATTTTAGACAGTTCTTGTTCTTGGGTTTACTTAGTTTGTGACAACCGTTTCGGTCTTTGAAACCCCACCCATTATATCAAACGAAAAAAAAAGTAATTTTGCATAAATCTTATACAAAATGACATAAAATCAGAACATTTTTGTGTTCGTAAACCTATGATATACAAACCAAACAATATTTAAGGCAATGCCTTAATTTATTTATGGTTTTGTTTTCAATTTTTATTACTCTATTTTTATTTTTAACTTATCCTAACTTAACCACAGTGTGATAAAGGCCTTTAACCTCGAGACAGCTGTCACTAAAAACTAAAACTAGCAGAATTACATAATAAAAATATCGAATTTCATTCAATTCAATACCAGATGTTACGTCTAATATTTGATCACCTCCACCTAATTTATTCGATCATTAGATTCTACAAATAACTCAATATAATAAATCATTGATATTACACCGCACCATTTACCTCTAACACGGCTTTACACAAACCATAAATTCTTATTCTTCAGTTCCAGTTTGCCTTCATTAACTTCCCATTTACCCTTGCTCTGGGCCGAGCACTGAACACAGAACACTGGCGCTGAACACACACTGGTATCCTCGACATTTGAAACATTAATACTTTAATGGCACCTTAGCAGTTTGGCATTTGAAACCGCAACATTAGATACTACAATTCACATTTGTCGGGAGTTCATACAGCCTGGATTATAGAACTGTATAGAAACCACCACGAAAAACCACAGAAAAACAAACAGGAAAAGGGTTACTACCGCCATTTGAAAACCGAGATATTCTCATATTCAGGAGACTGTTCAAACTACTGAACTTTCGCGGTCACCTTCGAGCCCGCCGTGTTATTCTAATACGTGTGGTGTTTGAACATAAGGTGACATAGAATTAAGTGAAAGCCATGGGAATTTCTCTCCCCCCTTTTATACCTGACAAAATGTGTATATTTTCATTAAAATTTTCTCATTTGCATTTCATTAGAGCACATTATTTGCTACCTCAGAGCAATAATATACAAGAGAGAGCGCTACTGTAGTCAGTTTTGATGAGTTTTGCCAGACTCGGCTAGACCTGGGCGTGGCTAGGACTAGGGCTAGGGTATTTATACATCCGTTTATAGCACATGTCGATATAATTTTTTTGTTTATTCGTATAACCACTTGTTCCCAGTATAGTTCACAGTAAATATAGCATATAACCTAAAAAAAACCGTTGACTTATGTCCATTTATGTCGCATAACAAAACGTGTGGGCGGAGTCGACGGGGACGCGGGACACGAAGAACATCCTTAAAATACTTTAAAGCGGTGTGATAATTTGGTAAATTTTGCTGTCTCTTTCTTTCTCATGGTGTACGGCGTGAAAACCCGGAGAAAGTGATTTATCCCAGATTTGTATATGTTAGGTAAAAATAATTAGCTCTATTTTCCATATACTTTTACTCCAAGTTTGGTACTTAACTAGTAATTTGATTTTTTTTAATGAAAACACAATACCTTTTTTAATGTCTTCGATTACACCATTTTATAAAATGGTTTATTCGAAGGTTAGGTGATCAAAAAACCTTCAATTATAAGAACAAAAGTAAAACTTATTTATTTATCAACAAAGATCTAAAAAATACAGTTATTCACAGAACAATTCAAGAGATGAATGATTGCGGTACAGTAGAAATAAATGTAAATACTCGTACAATGAACAATTGATCTAAATAGTAAAACCTAATCTAATTTTCCAATTGCTCAATATGTATCTAAGGAACAACTCTGCATACTTAACTCAAAACTCGATTTTATTGTCGCATCCCTCTCATCCTTTTGCACACAGATTTATTGATCACTAATGTATGAGAACTATTATTTAATTTTTGTCTGCTATCCATATTTCAAAACGTTTAACCATTTTTAGTGTATTTATTTCATGAATATCTTTTTTTGTAATTATTCTCATACACACTACTCTGTACACTTACTTTGTGTTCATTTAATATGTAAAAGCCCACCAGGGCCATTTTTTACATATTCAACTTTCATGGTGATCAATTCCGCTGCATCAATAGTTATTTCACCATTAGAGTGGGTAGTAACGCAACAGCAGTTCAGTTAACCATACAAACCCATGTAACTATGTATCGAAGCCTTTGTAAGTAGTTACTCGCTGGCGGTAGATAAAAATCGTTTGTTCCCACGCTCGATTTACGTGTACTTACCGTAGTTCGATGCTGTAGTCAATGCGAGCATGCGCACTTAGTGGTATGCTGCTCGTAACTATCGGGACTTGTTGCTTTTCAACTACACTGTGTACTGTGTACTGTCTACTGTATGCTGTATGCTGTGTACTGAGAGGTGGGGTTACTTGCAATTGCTACATAGACAGGCTTAATATTTGTAGCGCGGTAATGTTTTCTATCGGTAAAAAACTTGAACCGAACCAAACGTTTCCCAGTTTCTCATGGAAGATTGAATGTAACGTGTTTATGTTTTGTTTCACCAAAGTAGGTGCAGTTTACTTGGATTAATATTTTTTTTTGTTTATTATTAAGTGTGCAATATCCACGAATGGTTTTATACGTTCATTTTGAGGTATATTACGAGTGGGATATTTTGAAAAAAATATTATTTTTATGTTAACCATGTAGGTGCGATAGTATTACGAATGAATAAATCCGAGAATAAAACAATGCCAATAGCCTGCGTAGTCGAGTGGTAAGATGCTCGACTACAATCTAGAGGTTGCGGGTTGAAACCCGGCGTGCGCAAATACATTGAGCACTATCGAAACATTTTAAAGTTCAAAAGATCTGAATAGCTAGGTACTACCCAATCTTCCTGTTCCCCATCTCCTTTCCCTCCCCACTGCCTTTAACCTCACAACATACCTCGATTGGGGATGCCATAGTCTCATTAGTTCTAGACTTTTAGGAGCAGTTGGGACTATTGTGCTAATTATGCATGGATTGTTTGGATATGCATAAAGATGGAGAAAGCAACGTAAGGATGATGCGCAAGTGGATGAAAAATGAATAAGGGATCGTTTAATCACGAATAACGAATAATAATTCTGACTCAATAAAAAAAATACTGTATTTTTTATCATCAATTAATAAATGGTCTTCACGATAGTTGTAGATTCTATCAAACTTAACAATCAAGGTCACAACACCTTGACTGGCAGCCCCTAAGGAAGGAAAAAACAATAATTGAATACATATTTTTATTTTTGGCGACAACCGAACACACTTTCAACTCAAAGTCAAATTCGTCAACCATTAGGCAATGTAGACTTCCAATAATGATTGTTCAATCAATAATTTTGTAGTAATTAATTTGAAAACTTACAAAGTGCAGTATTTTGCGAGTACTTCTCCCAGGAGAGCCATATAAAATATCTAACGAAACCTAAGTCGTTTAAACACCTTATTGGTAAAAGCACGCAATAGGGTGTTTTTGCTCTATGTTTGTTCTTTAAAAATGTTGAGAAAAACATTACGAAAATAACAGTATTTTAATTTTATTTTTACGTTGACGACTAAAGTTTCGACAAAAATCGTGTATATCCGTGCCCAAAGCGTCTGTGACGTCACATCGGTCAACTTTTGCAGGCAGTTTCGAGTTTCGATCACAGTAACAACCATTAGCGGTACGTACGTCATAATTGAATTTATACTATTAGAAATTAACGATTTTGGAGCGTTATAAAATCAACGGTTCTTCACGAAAATATTAAACTTCTAGTAAGACAATCAGAGTTAAAAAAATAGTCTCTTAATATTCCACACGTTTTTAACAGTATCTCATATTTGTTAAAATAAACATTTTTCAAATTATTTTTAAATGTTGCTACATTTAATTTACCATGCATTTTTCGTGGTTTGGACCAGTTCACATGTAAACGTTTGCCATATAAAAACACTACAACTTTAGTCTTATCTCTATTTTTTAATGCGGTCTTTGACAAACTTTACAACTGTATACTGTCACAAAAATCTCAACACTTAAATGTTATTATTGGATACCAAAAGTCAAATTGGCTATTTTCAAAATTTACTGCAACAAATAAAGTGACAGTTTTTATTTTATTTATTTAAGCTTCTGACAGTAGTTTATATCTCATTGAGTGATTTATAAGTCTTTTATACAAACAATCGACTGCATGGGATCTTAAAAGCTTTACCCAGGTGTCTTATAGTGTCTACTTTATCTCTGCAACTTATTAAAATTAGATGCTTAATAAAAAATCCGTTAAAATTTTGTGTTTTTGTTTTCGTATATTCGCTACCGTTGATTTAAATTATTCATGAAAGTTTGTGATAATATTGAATTTAACGGTGTTAGTACATGAACCCAGAGTTTTTTCCTTTTCATGTATATTATGCTCTACCACCACAGCTACTCGATAATAAATGAACATATTATTTAAATTACAAAAAATAAATATTAGTAACTTTCGGAATGGTAAAGAGAGGTACAAAGTAACATTTCAAACAGATTATAAAATACTTCATCGTGAAGGGAATAGAT
Source organism: Drusus annulatus (assembly GCA_022651775.1). NCBI lineage: Eukaryota > Metazoa > Arthropoda > Insecta > Trichoptera > Limnephilidae > Drusus > Drusus annulatus. Next base: position 149,285 of record JAGWCC010000266.1, read on the forward strand.
AATTGCATATGATGCTGATACATTATTATGAATGTATAGTAAAACGTAAAAATGCTTTTATTTTAAATATTGATTCAACAAATATTGTAAAAATAAAACGAAAGTAAATGATAAAAAAGTCTCCGGTAAAACTCCTGTTTCACTACTCTTAAAAGCTAAGCTACCAAGGAAGTGCATGTAGGCGCCGTGAATAAAAAAAATAAAACTTCTAATGAAAATCGCGTAGAACACAAAAAAGTAGTTTGAAACATTAAGCCTCGGCACTCGATATTGCACTAAACGTCACTTTGTTGCATTCTAATACAAGCAGTACTACAAATGATTTATCTGTAATTTTTTTATGGCTTGTTAGAAAAATGTCTATGGTTTTCAGTGAATACGATTTTTAAGCTGTAATCTTCGAAAATCTATGAAAAATATATTAAAATGTCAGTAAAAGGTGCAGATTGAAAACCGGCGAAGGCATTTTTAACGTTCTACCTGAAATTTCAGAATGCATTTCATAAAAATAAAAAGATTACTGTTTGAAAATTGTATTCTTTAGAAACCTTGGACATTTTCCTAACTACCTGTATAGAATTAACAGATTTCCAAAGTGAAGCCACTCGTAAAAATCGCCCTGGTGAAAGACCATCATTCAGATTTGAAACGTTACTTGAAATAGCTTGTTTGTTGACCAGATCTGAAAAGCCAGGTACTTCCCAACCTTCCTCTTCTCTATCCCCTTCTTTTCCCTACTACCTTTAGTCTCACAAAATATCCCAATTGGGGATGCCATAGTCTCACTGGCTCTAGACGGTTGGGGTAGTTGAGACTCTTGTGCGGTATTAACATTAAAAAAATAAAATTGAAAAATAAATCATTTGTAGTATTGCTTGAATAAAAAAGCTGAAATGTGTGTATTTTTGCGTGCTGACTCGTAACACTCTCGAAAAAAGAGTACATCATTCGCAATTACACGAATTGTTATCAAGATTATCGCATTACTGAGTATTTAGTTAGCCTTTCCCTGTCCATTTCTGCAGGTAGTTAGGCAGCAACCTGCCCGGAGGTGCTACTTTTACTTTGGCCAGTGCAGCCATTGTCTCCCCTGGCTTTATGGTGTATGTGTTTACCTTCCTTGCTCATTGCCGTTCCGTGTCGCTATTTGAGGCGCGGAACTAATTACCTACCAGCTCTTGCTAGCGAGACATTTTGGTCCGGGAATCCTCGAGGGAATCTCTCCCAGTGATTGGAATTTCTAGGGACGGACAATTTGTAGGAAAGGTCGGTGTGGTTTATAAATTCACCAATTCACAGTTGTAGCTGATGTATTTTTAAATAGAAATTACATGAAAATGTATCCGGGAAAGCTTCAGAAAAACGATCACGGGGCCCGTTTCATTAAAACGTGTCTTTGATTTCAGACTTAAATACCTAAATTTACTTTTTAAATCAATAGGTATGGCAAATATCTAATATGCTGGGCTGGAAAGAGTTTTTGAAATGTTTATTTTTGATTTTAAAATATAGGCAGCAAAGATATTTTGAATAAGAGGCAACTTGGGGAATTATTTATGACTAAATAAAAGTTGTTTTTGAAAAATCTGACTCCAGCTTTGTACTAATGAAAATTTCTGAATAGTTAAATAAAATTAAAATTTCTGAAAAAGTGTTTTGTTAGGTTAGGTTGTTTTTTATTTCTTAATAGAATTTCAATATTTTAAATAACTAAAAAACGATAACGCTATTCCCCGCAATAGCAGGCAGAGAGGATGGACCGTTACACTTTTTTTTGTCATACACTCTTGCTTCATTCACATTCATAAATCATCTATTGATCTTATAAACTCTTCTATTATTATGATTCTTGACATAACCTGACTCAAGTATTTGATTCACTTGATCGTACCATATCTTCCTCGGACGTTTCCGACTTATTTTACTGTAATTTAATATTATTCAAAATAAAATGGTAAATTCCGTTAGTTTTTTCTTAACATCGCTTTTGCGTGACAACTTTTCCGGTGATAGAAGCCCCTTTCATACTATGGTTAAAAGTACGGTCGACTTATTTATATGAGTTTAATTACCACTATCCCTTAATAGATTGGCTGCCGATAATTTCATTCAAATTTAAAAAATGCTCTTGGATGGTGAAACAGCTATCACGTAAGTTATATTAATAATGATTATAACGCAGTATTTATATAGCGCAGTTTTGTGGTATTTCACCTCAGTTAAATTATTATATTTAACTCAAAAAAAAAAAAAAAAATCCCCACACAAGGAATCATGTTTTTAAAATGACTTTCACAGTGCTCCTTACATAGATGATGTAATAAAGTTACAAATAATTATACAGCTAAAATATTAATCATAGTTCAACTAAGCAACATAATTGTTGTAATATTCAGGTTAGATATTGCCAAAATATTACATAAATATTAACAGATTTATACTCGTATATATATTTATTTATATAAACGTTGATGTATAAATATGTGAATGAAACAATAATGCTGTCAAATAATATGAACCTAGAAAATATGAAAAGTATTTGACAATTAAACATACAAAGCAATGAAACAGAACAAGGACAAAAAAACAACAATATAAAATATTAAAAAAAAAACAGTTGGTTAAGCTTCAGCAATAAACATTAGTAAATTAATATTTATACTAGTTTAGTCTTTATACACATGTTAAAAGGGACATAGTGAGTAAATTGTGAAGTAGCGTAATAGGAATAAAATTTGAAACTTTTTTACTTATGAGCGAAAATTACCAGTATTGTGTTTGCATACACAGCGATCTAACAAATCACGCACAGAAGACGGCTTAGTGTATTAATACTATCAGATAATATATGCTTCTCTTTATATAAATATACAGAAATACTGCTGTCTCAGGAAAAATTAAGAATAGATATGCATTCGAAATCCAAGGAAATGAAGAAACAAGTATTATTTTATTGGTTAATGACATTTGGATACATTATAGCCACCATCTTGTTTATCATAAAGTAATAAAATAATTCCTACCAACATAAAATAATACTCGTTCTCTAATGATTATTACCATAAATAGTTTATTAATACTATCGTAATATACAACTAATCGTTTATTAGCTGTACCTTACATAAGATATGAATGCTTAAATACGATTTTATTCATTAAAACTAATACAAAACACATACTAATGCCTACCTACTAATTTTTAATTAAAAAGTATTAAGCAAATGTACTTATTTGATTTCATTAGTTAATTCTTACAAAATATACGACTAGAGATAGAAAAAAAGTATCTCACTTGCTAGAATCTCGGTTTTAATTTAATTTTACATAACTTTCGAGTAGGTGTTTATAATTTTGTTACTCAGCGCTAAAGTTAATGACAATTATTAGGCCTATAATTGGACGTAAGACATAACTCTAAAACGACAAAATTGAGAAAAAGGGGTTTGAAAATATGACGATAAAACAGCTTTAAGATGCGTAATCGGCATTTGTTAAGTGAATATCAGGTTTTTTTTCTTTATGACCATTATTATAAATAGATAATTTATTATCTGTCAATGTGTTTATTTAAAAAAAAAGAATGTCTAATGTTAACCTACGATGTATAATGTTTTTAAACTTCAATTTAAGTAAAATGTCTGCAATGTGCGTTAGTAAAAAAAATAATTAACAAAAGTTTTCAGTAGGTATAAATCCAGTATTTATCTGTAGGAAAACATGTGAAACTCTAACTAACTAGCTAACCATCACACCATTTCCCCACAGGGCTAGGCAGAGAGGACGGACCGCCATATAACTCTGTCTTGGCACACACTTCTTGCTTCATTCACATTCATCATCACATACGTCGTCTCATACATACTCTTTTGATATTCTGACTCTTTACGTGACCCTATTTAAATATTTGATTTTTTTGATCGTGCCATGTCTTCCTCGGGCATCCTCGACTTCTTCTTCCATTCACATGTAAACTCGATTTTGGCAAATTGTGTGTTGGACGCATTTTGCATAACTACGTCCAATTGTTTTTATTATATACATTACACAGTATTATATTTTTTTCTGTATAGTTATTCCCATGGTATGTATTTACTAAACAGGTTCGTACCTTCTCTCTGCAACAAACCACTTGTTTGTGTAAAATTAAAACAAAGCTCCGTGTGTTGTTTATTTTTAAAAAGGATTGTTGGTTATAAGGCGCCTATACAGGCGTACTTATCGACACTTCTTTAGGTTAGTGCAGTTTAACCCTCAAGGGTTGCTTAAAATATTTAATGCAAGTTAAAAAATACACATATTTTTATATATTTATTTTTTTTTATCACAGAGACAATTAAAAGCAATCCAATGAAATTATTTTCTAAATCAAACAAATTAAGCGTATGTACCATAATAAAAACATATGTGATTAAACATACCACCAACATACCCCGCGGCAAGAACCTGTTGGCTAACATTTTTGTCAAAAAAGAGTTAGTATTCTCACTAAACTAATTCTGGTACGCTCTATCCAATGAACAGATCATGAAAATGGCACGAACATGGAAAATCAAAGAGTTGAACATGTCAACTGCAAATTTTGTTATAAACGAAATATTTTTTAATGTCAAGTTATTTACAATAGTGACATTGTATTGCAAAAATGCATTAAAATGATAATTGTATATTAAATTGAGTTTGTTAGCTTTAACACACACTTTAAAGCGCCCTTGAGGTGATATTTCTGTCACGAAAACGGCGCTATATAAATCAGCCAATTATTATTATTATTATTAACATTATCAACATTTATGAAAAAAAGTCTCAGAATGACTCGATAGTTAGTTAACAGGTTCTTGCCGTGGGGTTTTTATTTATGAAGCAGAAAACCTTTTTGTGTGAAGTCGGAAGTAGCAAAAACTATTGAACGGTGAGGTTTGGCGTCATGAAATTCGCACAGATTTGGGTGTGGAATTAAAGAACGAATTATGCGAATGTAGTAAAAATATATAAAGTTAAACATTAATAAAGCAGAAAACCCTTTCGTGTGAAGTATAAACTGAAAAAAAAACTCTTGAAAGGTAAGCTCCGGTGTCATGAAATTTGCACAAATTTTTGGGTGAAATTTAGATTTGAAGCTTTACTTCCTTCGTGGACTATTGACTTTTTAAATATTCACATAGCTGTCAAAAAATAATACGTAATTTTTAATATTTCTAATAAGTCACAGATGCTCACAACGAGATAAACTCAATAAGCGTCTATTCCGGACATTAATAGTATAAAACCAAGAGATTTACTTAAAATTGTACCAGTCTGAAGATGCCCGTCATATGGTGAAACTGGTCAGGTCTTAATAAAATAAATGGTGGAATAAAGTTAAAAACAAAAGGTATTATTAAAACCTTAGAGTACATAGAGTGGTACCTATCCAAGGCAGTGTAGTCAGTTTTTGATGATTTTTACCGGACTCGGTAGACCTGGGCGTGGCTAAGACTAAGGCTAGGGTATTTACGCATCCATTCATAGCACATGTCGACATAATGTTTTTGTTTATTCGTATAACCACAGTATTGTTATCAACAAAAATATAGTATATAACCTAAAAAACCATTAATTTATGTCGAGTTTAGTCGCATATGAAAACATGTGGGCGGAGTCCTCGGAGACGCGGGAGACCAAGATCATCCTTACAGTACATAAAAGCGACGTGTTATTTTTGTTGTCTATTTCTCTCTCATGGTGTACGACGTAAAAACCTGGAGAAAGTGATTTATGGCAAGTTTGTATAGTTTGGGTAAAAAGAATTAGCTCTCTCTCCATACATTGTTACTTCAAGATTAAAACGGATATTTGAAATTATTTTTTTCCACTGAATTTCGGCCGAAATCATTGAGTATAAAAAAAATAAAAATAATAATAATGTTCGAAGTTTAATCGGTAGAATAATAAAAGCTAGCGTAAAGTAGGGTTAAGATGGTTTCTCTGTTCTCCGATAGGGCGAATGAGAGCAACTTGTACACGGGATTTCTTGTATAGATTAGCTGCAACTACCAGGAATTACTTCGCGAAAGAAATAAATTCCTTCCGTTTACAACTGGCGGAGCGGCCAATCGCTGTTCGCTCGGTCGAGTCTTCTCCTTTCGGCTTGCAGAGGCTTTCTACGTAAAAACACGAGATCGCCAGATATTTGATATTGGCAGGTAACGTGCAAGGGGCGCTAGAGGGAAACTGCAATAAAAAGGGCGTAGAGATTTAATGTACGTCTCCTTTTGAGGTAAATTTTAGATGCGTGATTGGAAATGTAACTATTTGCGATTTTTATTATAACTAACCTTTGAGTAAAAAATTCCAGAAAATTTAAAACAAAGTCAAACATTAAATGATTTCAAACATAACATTAAAAATTTGGATTAATAGCAAAGACAGAGCATTTACCGGTGCACTCACCTTAATTCGAAATCATTGAATAAACCAACCACAGAACAAATAATGACTTATTCATATATGTACAATTTTATGTTACTATTTCTATATTAATATTAAATTAACACTTTCAAATAACATTTACCATAGATTAATTTAATTTGAAGTAACCAAAACAATCGGCAAAAATTACTGCCTCAACACAGGCTTGCCTAGTGAGGCAGATTACGAGAAAACAAAAGTAATAACTGTATACAAATATACAAAAACTAAGTTATATGTATTAAGCAAATACGGATAATGGTCTATATTTCTATTTAATTAATTTTTCTGTAATATATATATATATACTGTTTACAATGTATAGATCTCTTGTTAAAATATATAAATGTACCTACACCTTTATACATCCTATGTATTTTATATGATTATTCTGCTTTTATTTTTATTTTTTTGCTGTTATTACTGTTAACTGTATTTAAATAAAGATTTATTATTATTATTATTATTAGTAAGAATATACATGGAGAGGTACCTTTCCGGAATAGTGTAGTCAGTATTGTTGATTTTACGTTGACTCGGATAAAAAGAGACAAAGATATGTCAAAGGAAGTTGGATAGCCTATCAGTTACCGCCCTCATGGAATTCGGACATTTTTTTATTTTTTTACGTGAATACCGCACAAGAGTCTCAACTGCTCCCAACCGTCTGGAACCAGTGAGACTATGGCATCCCCATTTGGGGTATGTTGTGAGACTGAAGGTAGTGGTGAAGGGAAGGAGATGAGGAAAGGGAAGGTTTGGAAGTACCGTTGATCACCAAACACGGCTAAAGCCATTTCAAGCAACGTTTCAATTCTGAATGGTGGTCTTTCACCAGGGCGATACTAAGAGTATCTACCACTCTGGAAAGTCTGCCGAGTACGTCTTGCAAAAAACTGTACAAATATGTATATGTGTGCGTACGTAATTTATTACTGAATAATATTGTGCAGCTATTCATTGTGAGATCCTTTGCCATTTAAGCAGTTTTCTAAACAGCCATTGAGTCATGAAAGTTTTTTTTAATATAAATCTTTGAATTCTAAGTTACGTTAGTTTCATTCAATAAAAATAAAACTGTTACATTAAGGATCCATTAACACCACACTCGCACTTTAGGCTATTGACTCACCACGAGTAGTTTTTAAATTAAAATCATCGCAACGTGTTTTTTGTTCAATAAATTGATAGGCACGTGTAAAGAGTGCTCATATACGCACACATTGTAGGCAAATACATATTACAGGTACTTAAACAGGTAGGTATATGATGAGATTGATCTTTTGCATATTTGAGCATTTTTTTGTCATTATTAGAGGTGATCGATATTCCTGTACTGGTTTCTTTGTATAGGTGACTGCATCTCACGAAATTATTTTTCTGAGGAACCGATGCCTTTTGGAATTTAAAAAATATTAAATGATATTTTAGGAGAAATGATCGTCAATATTATGGTGATTGCATTGGCTGATGCATACTTTTATCTAGAGTTTCATTAGCCAAATCCGCTCCCTCCCCCCCCCCATGAAATTGGCAATTTCCCTAGAAATCTAAAATCTGAATTTGGTTAAAAAACACACATTTCTTTTTTCATTGTATACTGTAAGCATATATTTTGGCACTGTAAGTGCATATTTTGGCATTGATAGTGCTTATTTCGACATTTTGATGGTGCATATAATTCAATGTCTAACAATGAGTCTTGTAAGTTTGAAAGAAAAACATAAAAAAATAAAAATTGCAGCCTTTTGGTTAGACTGACATTACCTACCAACCAACTAACCATGACGTCATTTTCCCAATGAGGTAGGTGGAAATGATGGAACGCCTCTAGCCTTTGTCTTGGCATACAATATTTCAACTCTTTTTTATAATATTTTTTTTTTATTAAAGAAAGACAAACATTCCCGGGTTACGAATAACCTGATAATATTTAAAAAAACTCTTACCGCCATCATAAAAAGCGGAAAAAGTTGCTTGTGCAATGATAGAGGACTCAGCTAGTGGAGGAATTGAACCCAAACGTCCGGGTGGGAATCTGACGCGTTTGTTCACTCAGCTACTAAACGGTCGAACATTAACACACCGTGTTATACACACACTTCGATAATGCCGAATGAATAATTCTAACTGACCTAAAATCCAACCAAGTCAAGTATTTCATTCACTTGATCATGCCATGTATACTGGAACGTCCCCGACTTTTACTTTTGGTGATGGGGTCCTCTTCTTTCTTTTTTAATTCTTTCCTTATCCAACGCTCTACAAAACAAATCTGTGATAGAGACAAATGAACGTTATTCAAATTTAAAAAAAAGTAGAGTATGGTATACTGTTTGTGTTTTAAAACTCATAACTTCCGAGAACCATTAGGACTATATCATCCTCAAAGAGAGGTCAATTTTGGTGAAAAATATTGTTAAATTTCAACCACGTACCTATATTGGACAAAAAAGGTGTGTCTCTCGGCTGCGCAACGATGCTGACATGATCAAAAACGTTGGCACCTTCAATTGAATTACCCATAGAACAAATACATCAACCTCTCCTAACTTTTAATGTTATAAAAACTGCAACGTTAGGTTTGCAATAAAGACATGCTTAAGGTTTTTTATAAACGCAATAACACTTTTTAATATTGATATAAAACTAGATAAATAAAACATAGGTTTTATTACAATCAATATTCCACCGCCTTTTGACGTTATGAGCTTTTCGGCCTGTCTATATCGTCTATATAAAATATAGACAACTGACATTAAGGCATCTCACTGACAACTAGAGAAGCAGATCAATCGGCTAGGAATCATGACTGGGCGATTTGTCTGACAAAGATGACTCGGTCAGATGCTGGATGCTGTTGGATATACCAACCTACCCGAGAAGAGAACCTCTTTACCAAATTTCAATCGGAGATTCATAAAGAAATATACAAGTTGTTTTACGGCATGATGGATATTGATATTTCTTTTGTTTTAAGGCTTATTCGTATCGCGGTCAGTAATCTATGGTATAATATTGTAACAGAAAAAAAGCACAGAGTACCTTTAATATAGATAATAATCAACTTTTACATCTGTAACGTAAGTGAAACTTTCATGATTGTGAACTAAGAGTTTTACGATTATTGTAATTTCCATACTTTCAAACGGATATTTCAATAGTTTTGAGTCTGCCGATTAAGTATCGATTAGCGACACTCGTCTGGTAGCGTTAATTATCTATTTCACCACCACTGAGTTACGCCATCCGTCAAATTAATTTCTGTTATTGCAGCCATGTTAATCCTTTTATTAAACTTACTTGACAATTAGTTTTCATAAAGGTGGTAAAATACTCCCTCCACGTAGAGCATAAAATCTATGTCATTTTAATGCAATTATTTTCCACAAGCTATGTCATTTCCAGCGTGAGCTACGGAGCTTTTAAATAGTATATTTTGTACATGTCTTTCAATGGTTCAATTATACAAAGTTTGAATAAAATAAAGTGCTTAGACCGGGGTGAAGTCGCATTAATTTTACCGCTAAGCTGAAACTTGCTTGTTAAAAACATTTGATAGGTGAGTTCAGGCATCATGAAATTTGCAAATCCTTTTCTGCCATCGCTTAATTGTGTTTTTATTTTCATTTTTATTGATAAAATCTCGTAATACATAGTTTAGAAAGAAATAATAAATTATTGCCTCAAAAAGGTTTTATTTTAATTTTCATTACATATGCCATAAAGACAATAATATATATGTATATATATATTTAAAGTCTGCATTTTTAACGTTATAGGGTTTTTCATTTCGATTAATATTTTATAATAATTTAGAATGCTGTATTAACTAATATTAATTTCGATTCTAAATTTAAGTTTCTTTCACACATCAATACAATAACTAATAAAAGTTTGAAGCTGCTTGACTTTATTCTCCGAAATACCAGTGAATTTAGAAATATTTCAACATTAAAAATCTTATCGTACTTTTCATTAGTTCGAATTCAAGTCTAATAAAATTCTTCTATCTGCTCCCTTCACTTCAGATCCACTCTGATTCTATGGAAAAATTGCAACATACATTTTTAAGATACATTAACTACAGACTCGTTCTACCCACAGAAACTATAAATTAGAATTACTTAATGAAATAATTAAAATGATTAAGACTCTTAGACAGAAAGCTTATTTACTTTTATTTTTTAAAGAAGTTTATGGTATTATTGCTCATTGACTTGGCTTACGTTCTAAATACCTTACAGATTTATTAAATCCAACATTATTTTAAAGTGTAACAATAATATCATCATATAATGGTTGTCTTCCTCACACTTATGTACTTCTGCATTCGCTATCTCACCGTTTTCGAGTTGTGAATAATTGCTTTTATTGAAGTAATAAGTGATTTTTGGGTAATTATGAATGGAAAGAAACTCCATGAGATATGTTTATATATTACACCTCTCGAGGTATTTATCTCAGAAAGGAGCCTACAGCGACGCGTTTGTGACAACTGGTGACAGCTTGTCTGTAGAACGAATGTTTTTGTGATACTAAACGCAGTAAATCTAAGGTATGTCTCGCGGACTCGGTTTAGTGCATTCACGCGCGTTGTCTCAGTAACATATCTACATTATTTAATTCATCCAAGCATTTACTCCGTGTTATTTCTGAATCACTATCATTTTGTATTATCTATTTCACTAACTAAAATAATAAAAAAATAACCATCACGCCGTTTCCCAGCAGGGGTAGACATAAAGGATGGACCGCCATACAACTCTGTCTTGGCACACACTCTTTGCTACATTCATATTCATACATCGTCTCATATTTACTATTCCGTTATTCTGACTCTTAAAATTGATTGATTCAAGTATTTGATTCGTACCATGTCTTCCTCGGGCATCCCTAACTTCTTCTTCCATTCACTTACATAAGTTCTACATACCCAAACCATCTAAGCGTCCCTTTCTGAATCCTATGCATTACGCTTGTATCAGTCTTGCATTCTTTCCGGATATCGACATTTTTAACACGGTCATGCGTGGTTTTATTGCACATACGTCTCAGGGATCACATTTCTACAGCATTTAGTCTATTTCATAATTATACAAAAGCCCATAAGGGCGTATATAATAAAATAAACAATAAATAGCCAAAAATATTAATGTTATTACTAAAGTTAAATAGATATATTTTCGAAACAAGACGAATGCGTGACACTAAATCATCAATAAACAAATATTTACTTAAGCAAGATTCAAAGTAATTTTTTTTAATTCCGAGTCCGTTGGTTGGGTAGGTTCTGACAGGCGTGAGACATTACAGAAATTTTAACATATTGAATATTTGAAGTTCCAGCTCTTTGAATATTCATGACGCGTTGAAGAAGTATGATTAATGTGTGAACCAAAAGCCAGGCGAGCAAGAACGAGAAGAGCCGGGGCAGAGTGGTTTGAGGCCGGCGGGGGGGAGGTGGCGCCAATCAAAACTTTATTAACTCGCTCAATTAAAACATTCATATTTTAATCGAATCGTTTCCTAAGCATTTCCGCACGTAGTTCAGTTAATGGGGGAGACTGGTTTGAGAACTTTAGCGTTACGTCATCGGTGTCCAAATAAATTGGCTGGTGTAAGACGTTGTAATCTATTCAAAATTTGTCGATCAAAAACATCCAAATTAGTAAGCACAAAATGGAGGTAGTTTTATTTTTTATTTTTTCTAGTGAATATCGCACAAAGGTCCCAACTGTTCCCAACCATTTGTTGATTTTTTAACGTTGTTTTTTTTCAATAAGCTCTTCTTGTTTTACATCTCAGTTTGCCTTTAATTTTAACGTTTATTTTTAACCTAACCTAACCTAACCTAACCTAACCTAACCTAACCTAACCTAACCTAACCTAACCTAACCTAACCTAACCTAACCTAACCTAACCTAACCTAACCTAACCTAACCTAACCTAACCTAACCTAACCCAACCATTTGTTGATTTTTCAACTTTGTTTTTTTTTTAATGAACTATTCGTATTTTACACCTCAGAACAATAATATGCAAGCTCTCACGCACGCTGTTGTAGTCAGTTTTTATGAGGTTTTCCAGACTCGACTAGACCTGGGCCTAAAAATAGCGCTAAGGTATTTATTCATACATTCATAGCACATGTCGACATAATGTTTTTGTTTATTCGTATTAACACTTTTTCACAATATTGTTACAAACCAAAATATATCATATAACCTAAAAAAACCGTTGACTTATGTCCATTTATGTCGCATGTGAAAACGTGTGGGCGGAGTCAACGGAGACGCGGGACACGAAGAACATCCTTACAATACTTTAAAGCGGTGTGATAATTTGGGAAATTTTGCTGTCTCTTTCTTTCTCATGGTGTACGACGTAAAAACCCGGAGAATGTCATTTAACTCAAATTTGTATAGGTTGGGTAAAAAGAATTAGTTCTCTCTTTCCATATATTGTTACTCCAAGTTTTACACATATCATCGCTGGAAAGACAAAAGGGCACAAACGATACTTTGGTCAAAAATGGGTTAAATATGCAGTTTCGATCAGTTGTTTTTTCGGCATCGAATGCTTTGACTCGCAACTTGTTTGATTCTGAAGACTTTTGCGGCCCTTCAGCAATCTAACATAAATTTACCGTTTGGGAGAAGGCTTGACTCAAGCGACACAAGTTATGGACGTTTTTTTGAGAGTGTGAGCATTGAATTTTTTTTTTTTCAAAATCTAACCAGGTACTGAAGAGTCGCGATTTTTACTGTAAAACAACAAAATCCTTTTTACGTGCGCTGGTGAAAACTTCCCTTCAGCCTTTTTTGGCTTTCCAGCGACGATATTTAAAAAAAAAAAAAGAAAAAAAAAATAATTAAGGACTCCTTCCAAAAATGTATTAACAAAACGTTAAGAAAAAATTGTGGCTTTAGGTTAAACATACAACTTGGATTCCTGTAAAGATAAAAATATAGTTTGTTGTGAGCGTCTATGGGTGTCCCGATTAGGGTCAATTTCTTTTTACACCGGATAAAACTGATCGAATATTTTAAAATATCTAATTTTCTTTTTTGAACAGGTAATTTATTTATTTGTTCTGTCTGGGGCCTAGGAGTCAAAATCGCGTACACAAATTTGCGACAATGGCGATTTTTAAATTCGTTGTTAATCACACTTTTACGGCCTTCGTGGTCGAGTTGTTAAGACGCTCGACTTCGAAACCAAAGGTCGCGTGCTCACATCCCGGCGGGCTAAACAAAATTTAATATGTGTAATTTCCCATTTAATTAATATGAAAAACATACAGCTTATTTGTGGCACGTTCCAGAGTGGTAGATACGTATCAGTACGCCTTGGTGAAATGCCATAATTTGGAAAGTTGCTTGAAATTGCTTAAGCCGTGTTTGGTGACCAGATCTGAAAAAACAGGTACTTCTCAACCTTCCTCTTCCCTATCTCCTTCACCTCTACTACCTTCATCCTTACAATATACCCCGATCGGGAATGTCATTCTCTCACAGGCTTCAAACGGTTAGGAGTAGTTGGGATTTGTACATTATTCACTTTAAAAAAAATCAATTATCCGACCACTAACAAAGAAAAATACAATCGATATTTAATTAGTAGGAACCTAACCTAACCTAATGTTTTTATTATTATTTATACCTGACCAGTTTCACCTTAGAAAGGGCATCTTCAGACTGGTATGATTTTAAGTAAATCTAAGGTATACATATACGAGTATATATATATATTCATATATTTATTTATTTTCTTCTTATAAATAAAGACAAACATGCCCACGTTACGAATAACCTGACAAACTCCTTCTGCCATCATAAGAAGCGGAAGATGTTGCTTGTGCAATGATGGAGGACTTAGCCAGCAGAGGAATTGAACGCACGACACCCGGGTGGGAATCCGACGCGTTTGTCCACTCAGCTACCGACCGGTCTATACTGTTAACGTCCGGAATAGACGCTTATTGAGTCTATATCATATAGAACATCAGAGACTTGGGGTTCGATTTCATTGAATAAAGTTAAAAATTTGGTATTATTAAATCATTAAAGTAATCCGCCAAGAATCGACAATTTCAAAATTATAAATAATAACGTCGACAGCTTACAGTCTCAGAGACAGGAAAAGGTTACAAATGACTTAAGTAATAAAACTTCTTTACTTGGCTTAACACCGTTCCAGCAAGAAGTGATGGAGTGTCTCAAACAGGATGCCCACCTAATATAATGAAGGTCCATTAAGAAATAACGATGTTATCCCTCGTTACACCATTTTTTCAATTGGCACGTGCCATAGTTGCGGATGGAATCCATTTCACGCCGTGCTCACACTTAGTCGACGATAAGACTAATGATGGCGGGGGTATATCCGGAGGATGGCTTTCAATTACGACATCGAGCTTAAAGCGCCTCATCGAAGTACTGTCATTGGTTGAAGAACAGGTGGATAAGGTAGCTTAAAGCATTTTTTCTGATATATATACATGCTGCCAGCATAGACTCCCTCTTGATGGCGTTTTGCATAAATGAGGCCTAATATCCTCTATTAATATTTTTTACTTGTATTTTTTAATTTTTTTTTTTCTTATGAATTTATGTTCATTTTTATTTTTCTTTAATATTATTATTGTGTGTATTACAACTTTTATGTTAATATTATTATGACCATGTATTAATGTCAATTATGGAAGGTATTGCATTGCACTACTCCTGCATACCTTCTGGAATAAAACATTATTATTATTATATTATTATATTTGGAAATATTTAAAAAAATTATATGAAAACCGCACAAGAGTCTCATCTGCTCCGAAAAGTCTAGAGCTAGTGAGACTATGGCATCTCCAACAGGAATGTGATGTGGGAAGATGAAGGTTGGGTAGTACCTGGCTGTTCAGATCTGGTCACCAAACACGGCTAAAGACATTTAAAGCAACCTTTCGATTTTGAATGGTGGTCTTTCACCAGAGCGATACTTGTAGTATCTACCACTCTAATAAGTATCTACCCCTCTAGTGTCTCTAGATAAGGTAGTTAAAGCAAAAATTCTGATGTATATATATATATATGAATACCGCACAAGAGTCTCAACTGCTCCCAAAATTCTAGAGCTAGTGAGACTATGGCATCCCCAATAGGGGTGTGTTGTGAGGCTGAAGGTAGTGGGGAGGAGAAGGAGATTGGGAAGAGGAAGGTTGGGAAGTACCTGAGTGTTCTGGTCTGGTCGCCAAACACGGCTAAAGCCATTTAAAGCAATCTTTCGATTTTGAATGCTGGTCTTTCACCAGGGCGATACTTGGAATATCTACCACTCTGCAACGTACCGCAAATATACTTTTTTATTATTTTATATGAAATAAATGTGGTATGACATATATTAATTAAATAAAAGTTATTGGTTTGAACCCGCGACTTTCGGATTCGTAGTCGAGCGTCTTGCCACTTGACCATGGAGGCTGTCATTGAATTTCATGTCCGAGTTATCCGACCACGGGTTATGTCAGTGGAAGTTCTTTCTCGTAAGCTGCTTTTTATTGAGTAACGAATTACCTTTGGACGTTTTAATCAAATCCCTGTACTGTACTACTTATTTAGAAACCCCATCATGATTTTTTTCTCTCATGCCTTAAAATCGGAAAACGAATAACATGAATAATTTGAACAAATACCAACAATAATTTTTGCCAATATCGTGTCCTCTGAGCTCAAAACTGAATCTTTCTGCAAACTAGTTAAAAAAAAATTATCTGGAGAGACCTGCCAGGTAAAGAATGCTTATTTATATAATCTCTGTAAATAATATAGATTTATACTAACATGCCATAGATTTTAATATGCAGGTAATAGCAAGATAGAGCCTAAGAATCAAAATTTTTACAGCGCTCTTTAGGTGATTTTTCAAAAATGCCACAATACAAATGATCCTAATATTATAATAATATTAGTTATTAATAATGTTTAATGTTTGACGAACTGCATGGTCGAATGGTAAGACGCTCGACTACGAATCCAGAGGTCTTGGGTTCGAACCCGGCGTACGCAAATAAATTTTATCTAATTAATATGTGTCATAACACATTAAATTGAAAGAAAATATAAGAAATTATTACAATACGAGTATCTAAAATGGGTGGATTAATGGCACCAGCCTATATATCGAAACTGTGTGTCCGACAAGCCTTAAATAGTAGACAGCTTACATTGAGGTCAGCAGATGTAGATACTGCTGATCGATTAATTGAACCATTTCGATCAAATAAACCAGCCTACTATGATCGCGCTTTTGATGTATCTGGTCCAGTCATCTGGAACAAGCTACTCCAAAACTTGCCAACACACAGAACCTAGCAGAGTTTAAACGGGTCTTAAAAACTAAATTGCTTAAAAATCCTACATACAACACGTAACTTATTAAAATTTGATTTCTTTAAAAACGTCCCTTATTTCCTTTGTTTCGGTTTTCTCCTTACTTCTATCATTACAACTCAATGTCCTCACTATCTACTAAAAACCATATACTCACTGTCAGAAAATATTTATTAATCTTTTGTTACTTGTTATATTTACGAGTACACTGTTTGCATTTTTGGAATCGCTTACTTATAATACTTGAATATTAATGTTTCATGTACCAACAAATGAACTGTCCTCAGTCTAATTTCCTTTTCTTAGATTTGAAAAATATGTTAATATGATTTTTATTTCGTTAGCTTCTAGGAAATTGTTTTTTTTTTTTATATACTGATGTACACATGCACTGTTATACCCATATCTGAACCTTTTTTTCTTATGATTTATGATAACGATAATGATTATAGATAGTTCTAATTTGTATACATATTATGTATTATTTTCTCCTTGTTAATTAGTCTTATTAGCATTATTAATTTAGTATGAAGCGCACTTGAAGTGAACTATCACAAAAACTGCGCTATATAAGTTCAATGTTATTATTATTATGTTAAAGCAACAATTTTATTTTTTTGGCAAGTCAAGTTACGTACCGTGATTTTTCGCAAGTTATTAGTAATAAATAAATCTTTCGAAACTAATTATTATGTAGGAAAGCAGGTACCTAATTGTTAAATAATTATCTATATTAGCGGAATCGTTCAATTATCCTAACATCAGACAACGTACATACATTTTTACGAGTGCTTTACTCGGGATATAAGGATATTTTTTCCTCATCATGCATGATTACGCTTATTTTTTGTTATAATTATGTCATTGGAGCAATTGAATCAATTATTCTAATGCACTTTACGGAGAAAAAGCGAGTGTTTTCTGATTAGTTTGGCTTTGAGTCTTGGGCCTTGAGTGCCACAGCTATTTAAATAATTTATTTCTTGATATCTACGCGATGGTATAATTATTTTCTTTTTCTTGATTTTCAAAGAAATAGTAATTACTCTAAAACGTTTTGGTCAAAAACATTATATAAACAAAACAGGTTATGTAAGACTGTGGTTTTGGCATGTATTTTCAAATCAAACAAACATCTCTCTTAAATATGAATATCGCACAAGAATCGATATATCTGATGCCAGTGGGACTATCAAATCCCAGATTGAAGTAAGTTAAGAGGCTGAAAAAAGTGAAGAGGTGTAGAAGATTAGGAAGAAGATGATTGTTGAGAACGTAGCTTTTCAGATCTGGTCACCAAACACGACTTGTACCATTTTTAGTAACGTTTCGATTCTGAATGGTGGTCTTTCACCAGGGCGATACTGAGATTATCTACCACTCTGGGACGTGCCGCAAATCTATTTTTATTATTTTATATTGATTAACTGAGAGATAACAAATATTATGAGAAAAACCCATGGCCTCTAAATGCGTATTCGAGTATTCTAACCGCTCAACTACAAAGTCGTCGAAATAAGTCTACATCTACAATAATTCACAAATAAACCCTTTGAGGTGGTATAAAATGAAACTCATAGTATATATTATAACCATAGCTCTAACTCATTACTTTATGTAATACCTACCGTACTCAATAGATTCATTATTCCAATTATCTAGAGCGTATGGAACTATGTTATCCTGAGAGTGAAAAAAAAGAAGTTAGGAAGAAAGACAGGAAAGTGGGCTAGTGGCAAGAAAAATAAGAAAGGAAAGTTTGGAGGGTGCTTTTTAGAATCTCCATTATATTTTATCCACGCCGGGAGTTTAGTGCTTTTAATGTATTTTTTTTTAAATTTTGTTTCTTACATAACCTACCTCACAAGGTCATTATAACCTGTTCTGAGGTAGGTGACAGTAAGTGCAAGTAGAACAAAATAAAATATAAAATTGAATCTAAATCAAATTACGTGGATAAAATAAAGCAATGCCGATTTAAGCGTAATTCATAGGATTAAGAAAGAAACGCTTATATAGTTTGGACATGTAGAGCGGTTGAACAAAAAAATGAGTGTGAGACAAATATTTCACGCGGAAGTCAATGGAAGAAGAAGTCGTAGACGCCCGAGGAAGACATGACACAATCAAGTGAATCAAATACTTGAGTCAGGCCATGTCAAGAGTCAAAATAACAGAAGAGTATGAATGAGACGTCGTATGATTGTGAATGAAGCGAAGAGTGTGTGCCAAGACAGAGTTATATGGCGGTCCATCTTCTCTGCCTACCCTTGCAGTAAAACGGCGTGATGAATCAATAGTGTCAATTTTTTAAACAATAATATCAACCTATTTTCAAAATAATAACGGCCGACAAACCAGTTCATTGCTGACACCGTGCGTCGCGCGTTGACAGACATGTGACCGGTATGCACACAACGCGCCACGCGCGTTGTGTCGCCACTTCGCTTTGAACCGATCTTAAACAGACGCAGCCATGTGGTTTTGAGTCGTTCTACAGGGCACAGGGAAACCCGTCACTGTTCGTCAGTTTGAATTGATCCGTTATTCATAATTACAAATTTTAACTCTTTAGTAGTTGATAATATAGTTTAAAATTATAATAAAACTGTACGCCAGTTACTTGCCAGATCAGATAAATAAAACTGTTGAAAACTTGAGAGAGAAATATGATTATTACTTATCTGCATATTTAACACAAACCTTCAAGTGAATTAAACCAATTACGCAAAGTGAACCATCTGAATTTACCTGGCAACTACTAACCAAGTACTGAGCATGCATGATTTGTATCAGATTAGTAGCAGGCAATATGCAGCTTCCTGTAAAGCCTATCTGACGAGTGACACAGGAATTAGCGCTGTCACGCGCTAGTTAAATAGAATTACACTCCAAAGACTCAACGGGTACGCGACTGCTTGTAGGCCTGTTCCTTACAGCCCTGAGAGATAAAGCAATAGAAGTGCTGAATAAGCGTGTCCGTGTTCCAAAAGTAAGATCAATGCTTCCTTACTTCGGGTGAAATTGATCAGAAACATTTACAAATAACAAAAATCCTTTTACGAAGTGGTTCCATACCAGAAAAGATCAGCACTCTAAATAACACTAAACGTTACTTACTAGCATTCTAATACAAGCAATCCTACGAATGATGTATCTAAAATTTTTCTATAAGTAGTGAGAAAAATGTCTGAGGCTTCCAGTAAATACAATTTTACAACTGTAATCGTTTAAATTCTATGAAAAACATACTAAAATGTCAGTAAAAGGTGCATTTTTTAAATCATAAAAGGCATTTATAAACGTTTACATTAAATTCTAGCATGCTTTTCATAAAGAATTTAGAATATTACTGTTTAATAATTGTATTCAGTGAAAATCTCTGACATTTTTCTAACTACCCAAATAGAATTAATAGATAAATCATTTGTACTATTGCTTGTACTAGAAAGCCAAGAAGTGTCTATTTTTGGGTGCCAACCCATAAATATGACTACTTAATGTTATCGCAGTTATTTTATCTGTTCATGGATAATTGTATGCAAGAATTGAAAGGTGTGGGCTTGGGCGCGAAAATGAAATATCAGAAAGTATGTTGCCTATTATGTGCTGATGATACGGTGCTAATTTCTAACAGAATAGAAAATCTACAGTTTCTCCTGACTAGTATAGACCAAGTGTGTATGCAGAATGAGTTGGTAAGTCTAAAGTCATGGTGTTTGAAAGAGAGAGTACGAAAACAGTGTGCAATGTAGTTGTGAATGGTGAATACTTGGAGCAAGTGGATGAGTTTGTGTATTTAGGAAGTATGTTCTAGAGAGATGGAAAGGCTGATAAGGATATTGAAAGAAGGGTGAATGCATGAAACTCCATTAATGGAGGACTGAACGCTGTTGGCGCAAATAAAAAAAATGTCCAAAGAAGCGAAGCTAGCAGTCCTCAATGAAGAGCTTTGAGGCATGGATGAAAGCAGACTGAATGCTGTAGAAATGAGATCCCTGAGGCGTATGTGAGATTATACCACGTATAACTGTGTTAAAAATGGGGAATCCGGAAGGAATGCAACGCTGATGTAACCGTTTTGAATGGGATTAAGAAAGGGACGCTTAAATGATTTGGGTATGTAGAGCCGATGAACAAAGAAAAAGTGCAAGAAGAATATATGATGCAAAATTGAATGGTAGAAAAAGTCGGGGGCGCCTGAAGAAGACATGGGACAGTCAAGTGAATGAAATACTTGAGTCGAACCATGTCAAAAGTCATAATAACGGAAGAATATATATGAGGCGTTCTTTGGATGTGAATGATGCAAAAAGTGTGTGCCAAGACAGGGAGTTATATGGCAGTCAATCCTCTTTGTCTACCCCTGCGAAGAAACGGCGTGATGGTTAGCTAGTAAGAAAACCTTTCTTTAGTTAATTGGTAAATATTCTTGGGATCTTCCTGATGAAATTCAGCCATTTATAAACATTGCTTGAAATGCATCAGTCGTGTTTGATGACAAGCTCTGAATAGCCAAGTAATTCTCAACCTTCCTCTTTCCAATATTCATCCCCTCTCCACTCTATTCAGTCTCACAACATTCCCCAATCGGGTAGGTTGTAGTCCCACTCGCTTTGGGTATTTGGAACTTCTGTTCGTAGTTCATAAGAAATAACACGTCGAACGGTCTTATTTTTTAATTGGTGACTAATTTCATTTCGGTATAGACCACACTTCTAGGGATTAACTGTTTAGTGTAGAGTATAGAACCTGCGGTATTCAGCCTGCAGCATAGAGCCTTCGGTCACAAACAGCCGACTCATCGAAAATGAAAGGAGCGGAGGCTTACACGCGTAAACTGGCGCTCTGGGGTGATGAATACCGCGTCTAGGAACCTTAATTATTATTATATGAACATGTGTAATCACTTAAGTAGGGCTACTAATTGATTGAATTTATTAGAGAGATTAAAATCCTCATTTTTATTGTTTCAAAATTAGCAATGTTTCTTACAACAGCCGTCAAAAGTATGTGAATGTCTTAAATTAATCAAAAAACATATGGTCGTCGAAAATGCAAAAGAGCTGAAGCGCTATTTTGAGAAGTTTACACCAGAACACTTGAAGTTTTTTTGTTTACAATAAAATTCATAAGTATTTAGTATCAGGTCTGATTATGATAAAAAAAAATAATTCAGGTAACTCAATGCTCTCACTGTAAGTTAAACTACCCAAAGCGACAAAAAGCTAAAAAAAGTCCCAAACTTATGTCGCTTGAGTCGAGCCTTTTTTCAAATGGTAAATATATTTTAAATGGCTGAAGGGCCACAAAAGTCTTCAGAATCAAAACGTTCGCCGAAAAGAACTGACCAAACTGATCTGCATATTTAACTCATTTTTGACCAAAGTGTCGCTTAATCCTTTTTGCCTTTCCAGCGACAATTATTTGTCTTATGTGAGATACAGAAAAACACATTAAAAGTAAATATGTACCCAAAGAAGAGGAAGGGAATTAATTCAAATAAATAATAAACTGATATATAGGTCCAAAATTTTATATTTTTTCCTTCATTATTTGCAATTTTTTTTAAATGTTCATAAAACACTTCGATTTTTTATAAATGGCTACCATATTTTTTTTCATATTATTTACTGAAAAAAACATTATATAAGATTTAACGAAACGATTTTGTTTATTGTTTTATTGTTACTGTCCCTGACTACATCTGTTGAAACGTTTTTGTAAGGTACACGTCAATAATTTAAAAAAATACAGAAAATATTTTTGATTTGCGCACGGCACAAACTCACCACCGCTCGAATGAAATCCTAATGCACAGACCTCTAATACACGTGTAATTTATTTACTTTCAATCATAGAGTTATGTTATCAATTATTTAGCATAAAGAGATTAAGCTCTGGATAAATAATCCATCCCTCAGTTATAATATGATTAGCAGCCTATCCGAAAGATATTTCACTATCAGCCGGGCGCTAACAGCTATAAGCAACTGCCAACTGGGAGTGACAGTAAGTAGCCGCGATAAATTAAACTCAATATTGTTGAATTACCTATCAATGAAACATTGCGGCTGGATTGTTAACATTATTTTTTATGCCTTGTTTTTTTCTAATTAATTAAAGTCAATCGAAAAATTACAAAATTCACACTTTGGTAGCTAAAAAGATATAAAGCTATTTTTTCTAGGGGTAGGTAGAGAGGATAGAATGACATACACCTCTGTCTTGGAAAACCTCCCTTCCGTAAGGGTCGGCACCCAAAAAAACACACTTTTTGGCTTTCAGTACAAGCAAAACTACACATTATTTGTCTGTTAATTCGTGGTGGAACTCCATTTTAGTGATTTAATAATACCATTTTTTAAACTTTATTTTACTATTTCTTATTAAAACCTGACCGATGGTTTCACCTTATTTATTTATATACGAACGGATTATGGTCCAATTACAAAAAAAATACATAACACGAAACGGGAAAAATGAACAGCCGAGAAAGAACAGCACATAGATAATATTTTAATGAAGCAATGACTAAAATATACATTAGAAAGAACATTACAATTTTACACAAATATTCACTATGATATGAACTCAATAAGCGTCCATTCCGTACATTAATAGTATATATACCATAGATTAACTTAAAATTGTTCCAGTCTGAAGATGCCATCATAAGGTTTATCCGGTCAGGTCTTAATAAAAAATACAGGAATAAAGTTAAAAAAATTGTTTTTATTAAATCATTAACAATTATTATCGTACAATAAATGAATTTCCTCCATTCATATCATGATAACATAACAATGCTGATCTTAAATATTGGTTTGAGGCGTTTTTCTCTGGCAAACCACTGGATTCCATGCGTGAAATTGATAAACTGCCAGAACGTTGAGAGTCAATCGTGAGAAACAATGCAGATTAAACAAATAACATTTGTGGCATATTTACAAAAACAAATTTTAACTGTATCAAAAATGCTACCAAAGTATGAGTCAACAATTGCAGCGCAAAGAGGAATTTACTCACAATCATAAATAGATCAAGAATAAAATAAATAAAAAACAATAAGCAATACATTCCATTACAAAAATAACACCACTACAGATCACAAAATCTAATACACTTATCGTCATCTACTCACACAAATAAATTTGGAATTAACTCCTTACAATACAGTTCATATACACAATACAACGCATTGCCCAAAAAGTTGAAACACCCAGTTGCAAACAAAAAAATGTTGGCAAAAGCACTTGAAGGATATTCTCGTCAATTTTATGAATCAGTGATATAATATATCCTGTTTGTAAAACTTCTGTATGTGTGAGTATCTTTCTTATTGTATTTATCTAATTAATCTCTACTCCTATGAGTCTCTTTGTGATGTATTTTTTCCCTTCTTCCCTCCTATTTTGTGTTTCCTTTTAAAATTTGTATGTATTTGTAAAAATATTATTCCTTTTATTTTATAACTTTGCCCTTCACGGAATGAGTTCTTTTTAACTCATTGGGAATGGAATAGAATTGGACCAAGAAATGTATTTTGTCTACTATATTAACTTTTTTATGAAACAATAAACATACCAATCTTTGAACTTCGATTGTCAGCAAGGTCATGGTAGAAAATACAGCCGTCATATTGATTTATATGGGTAATTAAAACCAAAAAGACTCCATAAAATATTATCATCGACTGCTTATAGAGAAACTGTTAAAAATCAAAATGAAGGGGACTTTCTAAGACGGTTCGAATCATATGTTACAAACAGAAGTCAAGCAGTTAGAGTGGAAGGTTTCTCCGTACGTTGTTATAATATGCCATCAGGAATTCAATGCCATTGCTATTCTTGGTCTTAATTAACGGATTAATCATCGGGTCCATTAAATGTCGGCTTTAAATTATTGTAATAACTCAAACTTACTGGATTAAATGGCCTACAACCCAAGGCATCGTTACAATGTAATAAAATGCCATATTGGCACTAGAAAAAAATACTAAACAAGATTATTGCCTTAGTATAAAAAATACATTTTAACGATGACCGAGCTTAAGAGACACAAGTGGCGGCTTTAGCCAAACCAAACTGAGCTAAAGTTAGGTTAAATAACTGTAGATTTCTTTGGTAGACGACTTCGCCAAGTATAACTCAGTTTTTGACTGATCAAATAATTAATTAAGCTTTTTAGGTGGTACAAAATATTTACTACATCAAATTAAGAATTTTTAAAGATATATAGGATTGATAAAGATGACAGTATTTAAGTAGGTGTCGGTAGTTCAATTGGCAGATAAGTTACTCCCGCATAGAGTAGAGGTTCCGAGTTTAGGTCTCGGTCTCAATCTTTTTTTTTAATCTTCTATTCTATATTACGTTTAAAATTATTGATGTTGTTTCAAATATACAATATCAATATAAAAAAGCTCTGTTAGGTCAATTCAATTTTTTTTTAAATTACTTACGTTATTTCATTTAAGAATTTAAATTTATTATAAAATTACAATATTTTACTGTATTTTATATAAAAAAAACTTTAATTGTTGACTAGTCTCGCTACTTTATAATAATAACAGTGAGTTTATATAGCGCAGTTTTGTGATAGTTCATCTCATGTGCGCTTTATCATCCCTATTAGTTTTCCTGCAAATTCGATAAAAACAGAAAGATTTATTATCTGTAATGCAAAAAAATGTAGATAGGTACTCAATTATATAAGTATTTAAATGCCTTTAAAATATGATTTTTTTTTTAAAGAAAATGACGCACAAGCTCAAAGCAAGAGTATATAAATTTTACGGAGTTTGTCGGAAATCGTGAGATAAAATGATAAAATGATAAAAGACAAGTTGTCACATAATATTCCACCCCTTTTCTGTATGTAAGCATGTTTTCCATCTCCCGCATCTTCGGCGACTTCGCCCTAACAATATCAGGATAATAAGGGTTTGAAGTACTTAGCTATTCAGATTTAATCACCAAATATGGGTAAAGCCATTTCAAGAAACATTTTGATTCTAGTAAATTCAAAAATAGCCAACTGTTAAAAATAAAGCTGACAACTCTAGATATTAAATGTATTATTATTTGTACCTACAAAAACATCTAACGCATCCCATGTAACCCGTCTCCCAGAAGGTAATAAAACTACCCGAATGTATTTTTGAATGTTATTGTAAAGCCGCCTCTGTCAGACATAAAACCAAACCTAAAGCCACAGATGTTCACTAAGAAACTCAAAAAGTGTCTATTCCGGACCTAATAGTATACATGCCATAGAATTACTTAAAATTGAACCAGTCTGAAGATGCCTGTCATAAGATGAAACCGGTCAGGTCTTAAATAAAAAATAGTTGAATAAAGTTAAAAAAATGATATTATTAAAATCATCTGAACGGTGGTCTTTCACCGGGGTGATACATAGAGTATCTACCACTCTACATAAGGATAACGTTAAATTTAATAACGTTTGACTTGTCCATATCGTTCTCTATAGATATTTGCTTCATCGACCATCCAGATCAACACAGCCCGGCATCCAAACAAAACAACTTCATATGATTTAATCATCGAGCACATATCTTGATTGTCCCTCCGGTCCCCGCAGCCAGCCGCTGGGAGGAAGTTTATAAATCGATTCATCTTCCTCACGGCCTGTTCAGGCTCACTCCTCCGACTGTCGGGAACTGTGGCGTGTGTAATAAACTCCAGAGGGTCCGGGGTTCTCGGGACAAAAGGACAAAGGACAATCTAAGAACAAACCTTCGCGCCGTAGGTGGTAGATAATCTATAGTTTGTGGCACTGTTGTACAGATGAAGCCTTTCTGATTGACGAACATTTTCAATTTATTCAAAATTATTTTAATTCAGCGGCTCCTTGCGGTGTATTGACTTCGTAATATTTTTTCACACTTATTTATTTCTGAAAATGATAATATAGGACACTCCGTGGTCGAGTGGTAAGACGCTTGACTACGAATCCTGAGGTCACGGGTTCAAACCCGACGAGCGCAGATAAAGTAAATTGAGTTAATCTGTTTCATAACACATTGATTTAAATAAAATAATACATAATATAGTTGCGGCACGTTCCAGAGTAGTAAATACGTATAAGTATCGCCCTTAAGGCGCTCAACTACGAATCGACTAATTTTAATCGGTCACTATGTGTTACATGACATTTGATTTATATAAAATAATATATGGTATATTTTCGGAACGTTCCAGACTGGTAGATACTCTTAGTATCGCCCTGGTGAGAGACTACCATTCAGAATCGAAACGTTGCTTGAAATGGCTTCAGCCGTATTTAGTGACCAGATCTGAATAGACAGGTACTTCCCAACCTTCCTCTACCCCATCTCCTTCCCCTCCTCACTACTTTCAACCTCACAACATACCCGGATTGGCGATGCCATAGTATCACCGGATCTAGGCGGTTGGGAGCAGTTGGGACTCTTGTGGGTTATTCACTATAAAAAATATTAAAAAACTTCCTGATATATTAGTCATAATGAATTTTTAAAAAAAGAACAAAATTAAAAACAAAGAGAAATAACATTTTCACAAAATCATAGAAATTTTATAAGGTAGTATAAAAGAAATAAATTAATACGTTTAAAAGAGAACCATAAGACTAGATTTTAATTGATCAAACATTAATTAATTGACGTTTGGAAAATAAGGAAGAAATATTAAGCTTTTAAATAATAATTTAACGTTTATACAACACCATTTTCGTGAAAAGGTCACATCAGTGACACTTGACAACCTCATTGTTTATCAAACCTAAAACTTGTAATAAATGTGTCTTATTTTTTACAGTTAAGGCGAAGGTAATTATATTGAACTGAAAATCAGAGACAGAACAAACTATGCGAATTATATGACACAAGAGCTCAAATTTTGAGAGTTTTCACCACTTAAAAAAACCGATGTCTTTTTAATATTAATTTTCTTAGGTTATTTTTATTTGAAATGCAACAATACTCGTATACCACGGCTGATCGAATATTCCGATTCCAAAAAATAGATGACTTACATAATAATTTAAGAAACTATATTATATTGATATTAATTGAAATAGTATAATCAATACTCCGCTGGCAGTTTCTTAAGATTTACCATTTCTCTGCTTCCACCTGTTTATTTATTCAATTATTTTTTATTATTAAAAAATGTTAATTGGTAATACTATCAATGACACAAGCCGTCCATTAAAGTGTCATTAAACCTTCTAGGTAAAATGATAGGTTAGTACTAACTGCCTAAAAAGGATTCATGGTATAATAATCAGACTTTTTGTCCGTTGGTAAAAAAGCCTTTAAAGGATCTTTATATCCGAGCTTCGGGATTTCATAATAAAAATTCATACCAGAAAAATACGCTGAACCTTAGCATCATAACGCCTAGTGAGATAAGTAGATATACATAGTAGCAACTGAATAATGCCCTTACACTGTCGTGTTTCGTTCAATCTCACAAAAAACGTCTAGTCGTTTATAGCATATAAACCAGTGAACGCTTTAATCGACCTCTGTTGAAACAATGAATCAAGTTCAAAGTGTCTATTAATGTTCCATCATTTACATAATACGAGCAAATTATGATGTTATATTAAACTGATGTATTATTATAACTTAATCAGAATTTTACTGTTTCTGATCTTGAAGACCTTTGTAGCAGAACCTTAAATTCTATAGGTAATTTAATTCAATAAGCAATTTAACTTTTTTTAATAATTAATACCGATCAAGAGCCCGCAACTACGCCCCTAAACTGTCTAGAGCTAGTTAAACTATGGTATCCCCGATTGGGTATGTTGTGAGGCTGAAGGTAGTAGGCAGGGGAAAGAGATAGGGAAGAAGAACGTTGGGTTAGGTTAGGTTAAATTAAACACAAAAACTATTATATAAATACGGAAAACTAACTAGTTTATTACAGTGTAGTGCTAACTATTTTTTGTGTGATTCGTCAAGGATGCCTTACATCATTAGAAAAACAGTAATAATAACATATTATGTTAAGAATATAAGACGTATAATTAATATTTTCGTAGAAAGCAATCATTTTGTGGTTTGACATGTTTAAAGAATAAATAATAAGTCATTTTAGTTCGTGGTCTTATGCAAAATTATTATTTAATTTCTTTACATATAATTTAATTTTTTTAAGTGAATACCGCGAAAGAGTCCCATCTGCCAACCGTCTAGAACAAGTGCGACTATGGTATCCCCAATTGGGGTATGTTGTAACGTTGAAGGTACTGGGTATGGGAAGGAGATGAGGAAGATGAAGGTTGGGAAGTACCTGGCTATTCAGATCTGGTCCCCAAACACGATAGACTCACCTTCGATGTTGCAACTTATCCAGTCCAACATTGCTTCTTGTAGACTCATAAACAATGAATTGCTGTTCCTCAATCATCACTATACTAATTATGTGTATCATTCTCCAATGTCCAGAATATCGAGACTTGTTAACTCAAGCCATGGTCTTGACATTTTTGGTGGGAGTCTGAATGATTTTTTTCATTCTTTACGACTCTACCAACACTTTGACTAGACCATGGCTTGAATGTTCTCACTTATGTTTATTTTGTCCTATTTTTGTCATCGCTTCATTTGTTATTATGTATATGCTGTTCTTTCTTTGTTGATCTTTTTTTCCCATTTCGTGTTTTATATGTATTTTTTGTAATTGGACTTTAATCTGTTAATTTATAAATAAATAGTTCGGACATTTGCCGTGGTAAAATTTACAATTTTAAACACTGTTCTTACCTATCCTGACTTTGATTCTTTACATGTTTACTATAGCTGTAAAAACCCGACAGCCTCCGGCAACTGTCTCTCAGTTGCACATAAAACGAACAAGGAATAGAGTAGCACGCAAATATAAATCAATACAGAATTTAGTAAATGAAACGTACTCAAAACTTGATGTTTTTTGTAATATTTTGGTTCATCGTTGTAGCAAGGCGGTAATAATAGCTATTTCATGTGTTCTGACATAGACGAAGTATCACAAAAACCTGATTTGATGGAGTGGACGGCGCTGCAGTTGAAACAAATGTTTTTTTTTATTGTATTATATTTTATTTTATCTCGGCTCTAATCTGTGATAGACTGCTCCATTCGTTGTCCGCTGTAGATCACAAAGGTAAACAAAAAGAACCTTTGAAGTGTTTCATTAAATATATAATATAGCTCTACGTATTCAATATTACAAAGTTAGATGTGCCTAACTATTCGGTTATGGGAAATGATTTAATACAAAAAATAGTTTTTTATGATAAATAAACCTAAGCATTAAATGATGAATCCCTGTATGGGTTTAGATAGGTACTGTATATTCAGTGTTTAGATCTGAATGTGCCAGGTTAACCCAACCTTCCTCTTTATTTCGCCTACTTTCTCTACAACCTTACGCCACGCAAGGTACCTACAGAAGCATTTTTATGCATATCCCACACGTTCTTGTACCATTAGAAATCTTAATATAACTCGATACAAATAACCTCCTGGGGCGTCTTTGATCTCTTTTTCCATCCACTTGCCCGGCTTATTCGCAATACGGTCATACGTGTTTTAACCACACATTCGCCACAGGGATTTAATTTAACTAGCCGTAGTTGTTCAATACACGTCGTATGGGATACTAAGTTAGTTTCACTTTGCCTAGCAAATTGTTTTATCTCGGTTAATTACATCACTTTTCAATAAAATTCTTTTTTTGTTTTTAAGTGAATAAATTTACAAATTATTGGTAAAAATGACATATCGTCACTAGAAAGGCAAAGTGTTGAAGCGACACTTGGGTTAAGAATGACTTAAATATACATTTTTTTGTTTGCGTCGAATCCTTTGACTCTCGTTTGATTCTATAGACTTTTATGGCCCTTCAGCCATCTACAATATATTTACCATTTGGGAAAAGACTTGACTCAAGCGACACAAGTTTGGTACTTTCTTAGCGTTTTGTAACTCAGTGAGAGCATTGGGTTAACTGACTTAACTTTTATTTCAAAATCCAACCAGCTACTGAAGACTCATGAATTTTATTGTAAAACAAAAAAAAACAGTTCTCTGGTGTGAAATTCCCAAAATGGTGTTTCAGCTCTTTTGCCTTTCCAGCAACGATATCGTCCTTTTTTGACAGCCAAATTGATATTTAAAAGCTCCACAGCTCATGATGAATGTGTCATTGCTAGCCAAAAGAAGTAACATTGTCCTCAAAATTATAAAAAAGAAGCCTGTTAATTTCTTAATAGGTCAGCATTCTAAAGTTTTTACTAGTTGATTTTTTAATATCTAATGGGGTGTTAACTAAAAATCCCCGTTTCTTATTGATTGCACATAAACACTCAATGCAAAATACAGCCTCCATACGTGGGAAGTTGACAACAATTCGAAGGCGGTCAGATGTTCTCTATTCCGCTCTTCCCCGCAAGTTTCTATGAGGACATAAATTGAAGTCAGCTTTATGACTGCATCAGAGGTACGATGGATTCCTCGAGGCCTTATTAGGATTCAAATCTCAAAATGGTATTCATTATATATTGTCAATCAACCTGAGCTATGCCTGTAAAAGCTGAGATTGACGTTAATCTGCCGCTCAGCCGACAATGTATGTTATTTTAACGTAATTTAAATTTATGTAAACAAGAAGGTGCTCTTGTTCTACCCTTGTTTACAGACTGAATTACCTGTGTAAATTAGCTTTTATCTCTTATCTGTTTTAATATTTACGTATTAATGACTTACAATTTTTATTTTGGAAATTATCAAGAATAAATTAAGAAGTAACACAGATAAAAAGTGAAAGCGTTAAATATGGATACTGGATTGAATACAGCATTTATGATAAACTAATTAGTATTAGAAAACTATCCGAGGCAAGGAGATCGAGACCGGTTAGTAGCTGAGTGGACAAACGCGTCGGATTCCCACCTGGGCGTCGTGGGTTTAATTCTTCTGCTAGCTAAGTCCTCCATCATTGCCCAAGCAACATCTTCAGCTTATTGTGATGGCAGTAAGAGTTTTTCGAATACTGTCAGATTATTCGTAACTAGGGAATGTTTGTATTTCTATCCATTAAAAAAATAGATATTAAATATATGAGAGGTCGTATGAATTAGGGTAAAGTTTTTCAACCCTCATATTTGCCATTTATTTACCCCCTCACTTATGTCAGCCTCACAAATTACCCTAATCGGACATGACACATACTTCTACTGGCTCCGGAAAGTTAAATTTTTCACGTAGTATTGATATTCATATTGATATATGTGCAGTAAAAACAATTAAATAATCAACTTCACTAATATTAATATATTAATGTATATACTGAATTTAATTCCATACTTTCTGCCTACCCCTGTGATTACGTGAAAGTTAGTTAGTTATTTAAGATTCTATGATAGTTCTAAAAACCCCATAAAAAAGACATCATTAAAATCCTATTGAACAATAATCTATGTTACATTAAATTCAATAAAAAAAAATGAAGTATTTTGACATGTTCTTTGTGGCCTAGTATTTCAAACATTACATTTGAGTGTCGAAATATACAAGACCTTGTGCTATCAGTTCTCTTAACCCGAATACTTGATTGAATTAAATTAATTATTTAAATATCCATTGATACCTTCGCGTTGGTATTCACTCTTCACAGATACAAATAGTCCAACCAGCCAACGTTAGACACACGTGAGTACGTAAATACGTTATTACCCGCCTGGGATCATTAACGTCATTAACGTCGATGGTCAGTTAATTGGCCGCTTCTTGCCAGTTTATTGACTGAGTATTGAGCATCGATCATTAAATGCCATCATCAACTGTGTATTATATTTTACTTAGATCTTGCAATCAGCCTTGCCAGAGAATAAAAGCAAATAGGATATGAGGCAGCATAATTATTTGCCCATCTTTTCGCTCCAGTAAATTCCCCTCAGTACTTAGGTATGGTCTGGAATAAATATATTGCATACATTAGGAAGTAGAACATCTGTTCGTATAGCGATATCATATGCTGTGATAACTATCGAACGATGAGATCTTCGTGGCGTCATGAACTTTGCACAAAAAATTCAGTATTTAATTAATGGGTCAACGCATCTGTGTTTAGCTCACAACGTCTTTACGGTCATATGCTAAAGAGCTATGAAATGTATTGTAACTAAAAAAAATAGTCGTAGGTCATTTTGTTTGTTCAACGTTTTTCAATTGCTGGGAAAAAAATAAAGGAAAAAGTGTGCTGAAATTTACTTTGAAACAAAATAATAAAACATATGGATATAAGTTTCCAGATCCCGAGCGAAACCGGGTAGTAAAACTAGTGAAGCATATTTTTGTTATCTAAGGTTCTAGTTGCAAGAACAAAGGTTTTTCTAAGAAAAACCTAAATAATTTGAGAGTTATCTGGTAATAAAAAAAAAAAATATAAATAATTTCCTTTGTGAGTACGTACGACCGTACGAGTATGAACTTTTCGAAATTAGAACTGATGTTAATTGAAATTATCAATTTTCGAAAATAATCTTAACAAATCCCTATCTACCTACAATGTATTTTAGCAGACAATATTCTTTATTTTAAATGAGTGGATAAAGTAGCCCATATTTTTTTCTTGGCAAGTCAAATTACATCTCGTGATTTTTCTATTCGATAATAAATACTAAAATGTTGAATGCTTATCTCACGGATATACTCGCGTCTTTTAATCAGTGGTCTAATGGTGACATAATGGTATAAACATAATTCCATTGTAGTTTATAGTTTGCGGGTTATATTCTAGCATTGAATTTCACCAAACTGCTTGAAAAGGGGGGAAAATTTGATTCCCTATTGGGGATGTTTTGATTTAAAAGTAAGCGGAGGTATTTGGATAGTAAAATATATTTCATTGAACATTGCTAGTGTTAAATTTATTGCAATGTTTCGATTCTTAATTATGGCCTCTAGGCATGGTGATTCTAAGAGCATCTCAGTAGAAACAATGACTTTTTTAATCATTAAACTTCATTAAAAATCTACTTCCTTCTGTTACTCCTGACATGCTTAGCTTCGCCGGCAACCAAAAAACTGTTTTCAAGACCAAAGTCATTTTTTTACAAAATATTTACGATAGCGACGCCCCTGAATGCAAATTTAAGAGTGTTAATCCAAACAAGTGTATAATTTTAGTGATCTTTTTTAATATGAATAGTGAAGGATGCTTAAAAAAAATTTGTGGTGAATATCGCACAAGAGTTCAAGAGCACAAGAAAATTGGTAAGTAACTGGCTATTCAAATTTGGTTCCAAACACGTTTAAAGCCATTTCAAGCAACGTTTCGATTCTGAATGATGGTCTTAAACCAGGGCGATACTTTGGGTAAGGATGTAAGTAATCAAATTTTCGTTTTGATAAACCTTAGAATGCTAAAGCTTTCTAATGTTAGGTTTGTCAATTTAAATTATAATTAAATTGATTTCTTAACCACTTCATAAAAGCTTTTAGACATTAAAATCTGGGAGGGATTGTGAGTGGTAGATACTCTAAATAAAGATCATAAACTCCTGGTAAAGAACGCCATTCAGAATCAAACGCTTGCTTAAAAATGGCTTTGGCCGTGTTTTATGATCAGATCTGAATAGCAGGTTTATCCCAACCTTCCTCTTCCTCATCTCATTTTCTTCCCCACTACCTTTTGCCTCACAACATACCCCAATTGAGGATGCAAAGTTTTGCGGTATTCACTATAAAAAATAAAATTACGTAGTGTGTTAAATGGTTACATATTTTTATTTGTTTTTTTTTCAAATATGTATTTTAATTGCCTTGAGGATTTCTTGAAGATGTAACGAAATTAGAAGGCAAAAAACAATAATTTGTGAAATTAAAAAAATATTTATAAGCGAATGAAAAAAAATAGTTTTTTTAGTAAACACTTCGATTATTTTTTTTATGACCGACCGTTTTCGCTTAGCCTAAGCATCACCAGGGTAAAAAAATAAATAACAAAAATAAAATAATACATGTGGTCTTAAAGAACGTTGTTATTTAATTTTCATCAAA
Organism: Drusus annulatus; assembly: GCA_022651775.1. Classification (NCBI taxonomy): domain Eukaryota; kingdom Metazoa; phylum Arthropoda; class Insecta; order Trichoptera; family Limnephilidae; genus Drusus; species Drusus annulatus. The sequence goes on from JAGWCC010000266.1 coordinate 184,178, forward strand.
CATGTCGAACCACAAAGTGGTTGCTTTCTACGAAAATATACAAAAACTTACAAAGAATATTTTTTTGTTACATCTGTTTTCGGCGACATTATTGGTTACATTTTGACCAGCACGCTGCATCCAACCATATAAAATCGTATTAATTAAGAGCTTATTAAAATCGACAATTATGCAACTTTTCTACAATATACAAAACTTATTATTTAACACAATTGTGCCATTGATGACGGAATACTTCGTCTGCAGTAAATTATTTGGTTTGAATGATTGCCACCGCAGTGACCTTGGCGCCACTGAAGCCGGAACTAAATCTCTAGTATCTTTCTAAGCATTCTCTTTCATGGCGTGTATTGGCTGAACTTATTTTATTACTGCCTATTTTACTATTATTATTATTATCCACAGCTTCGTATCGAAGGCAGTGTGGAGGCTTGAGGAGGCGGATGTTGCCAGTGTTTAAATAGTATTCGTAAAATATTATAGTTTACAAAATAATCATCTGGGATTTAAGTTCATTCGAAAATATTACAAGAGAAAAGCTTTAAATATTCCATAAGTAATCATAAAAGCTCACGGTTTTGTGAAACACCTAACTTATTTTATGTCAAATTTAAGGAAAAAATTGTCGTACAGAAAAATTATATCACCATGTAGATATTGAGATAATGTACTATTTAAAAAATATACATATAGTATGTACAGTGGGACTATGGTATCCCCAATTAAGGTATGTTGTGAGGCTGAAGGTATTGGAGAGGGTACGAAAATGAGTAAGAGGAACGTTGGGAAGTATCTGGCTATTCAAAACTGGTCACCAAACACGGCTGAACCCATTTCAAGCAACATTTCGATTCTGAATGGTGGTCTTTTGCCAGGGCGATACTTAGAGTATCTTCAACTCTGGAACGTGCCGCAAATATACAATATATTATTTAATTTGAATTTTATGTGTTATTACACATATTAATTAAATAAAATTTATTTGCGCACGCCGGGTTTGAACCCGCGACCTCAGATTCTTAGTCAAGCGTCTTGCCACTCGACCACTGAGGCCGTCAACAATTCATCTTTTTTCAAAATTGCTTGAAAGTTTTCGGAAACTTGTATTATGGCCGTAGTAATAAAATAAATCAACCGTTTATCACGTCATCGCTAATCTCTGGTGGGTAGGTAGGTCGCATAACCAATCATCTTTTAGGTTATGTTCGGTAAAAACAGATTTCGCATTTAGCGAGCCAATAGCTGTAGATTAACGCCTGTAGTAAGCGGAATAGGGTTTCCAATCAATAATCGGTTACACGTTACCTTACGCAAACACAAAAATGTAATATAACTATTTTTTTGAACCAATAAAATAAAAATTTCATTCTTTCCTTACATTCTCATAAACTATCACTCCCTGTAGTTACACTCGCAGTACCGCCCTGAAACAAGGTGTATTATAACCTTAATGAAACCGCTACGAACTTAGGCATCAATTCGTTTTCTAACTTCCCTCGTAAGAGTCATTGTAAGATTTTTTTGATATCACTTAAAATAATTGCCCCTCAAAGGAAGAAAAAAACAGGTATTATTAAAAAAAGGCGTTCACTTTCTTTCGATCATCCTTGTAAACAACCTTGTAGATAATAATGTTGAACTTTGACAGATGGCTTTAGGTTTGGCAAGATTCAAAAGAGATCTACCTGCCAGTATTTTACTCATATCTAAAAATCAATCACCGAGGAACTCCTTTGTTCTAGCGGCATAAAGTAGGCACTCTAAACTTTAACAGCTGTTGGAGTTACAAAAGAAATATTCGGAATAGACAATTGGGAGTAATTTATAATTGTAGACAAATCTTTAAAACTGCATTGCGAAATAATTCATACATAAATGTAAAAGTAATTTTATAGAGATGGTTGTTTTAAAGAACAAGGTAAAATTAAAGTGCTGTGTTTAAGATGAACAATTGTTTATAAAACGAATACCAAAAACAAAATCGTCAAGGATCTTCTATTAATGGTTTAAAATATGAATGCCCTCACAGATTTACAAACTGATCTCTGCAGGTTACTAAAATATGCACTTAAAACGACAAAATTAAATTGGTTTGCACTGTTAACCACAAAGTAGTGACACCTTCAACTGCACAGATATGTTTTGCATCTGAAAAACTGTGGTTGACTTCTTATGCACCAACTTAATTATCTCACAAAATTAACTTTTAATTTTTCATGAAATTTAAAATATATTTTAACAAAACTACGGGTAAGTCTTCCTTTAAAACGTTGTCATTATCAAAATATTACGTATATATTCACTATGTATTTAAAATGAAATCAACGCAGAGGTTTAATGTAATATATCGTTGACGGTAAGGCAAAAGGGCTGAAAAAATATTAAAAAAATCTTGACCATTAGTAGACGGTGTTCTGTGGCCCTCATACTTGAAATCAACTCTCAAGAATACTACCCACTAAGTTATAGCAATGAAGCCTTACAACTGCAAAGTTATATCATCTCTGGTGGGGCAATAAGATCTTTGAATCAGGGCCTAGCGGACCAAGTTTCGTAACCAAGCGATGTGAAAAATAATTAATTGTACCTAATAAATCGATATAGTGTATTGCTCTAGCACTATTACCCTTGGATCAAGAGTAAAATATAATGTCAGTAGCAATTTGGAGTTATGCAGCTATTCAGAATTGAATATTGCTTGAAATGGCTATAGCTATGATATGGTTTAAGTTTCTCAAGTCTAAAAATATTTGTCATCAATTTTTTAGAGATTTTTTTTTGTTTCCTACTCTATATTGAGCTTACGTTTCATTTTGCTGTTTGTAGAGTCCATCATCTGGGCAAATATCGTTTTGGCTATGTTTCTATTATATATTATATTTCCTACAACTTAACAACTTTCTTCGGTCGGGGTGCGAAAACCCCACTGGCACCAAGCAGTGCAACTCTTTTGTGGTAATCGAAAAAAAAATTCAAAGACGTATTATGAAAGCAAGACTTCAAACTAATCAATACCTGTCACCAGGTTCTTTCATTCGAGTGTGATCCTGAGATGACTTTAATATTATATACAAATGGTTTGCGAGTCAAAACACAAACGTGTAGGAGGAATGTTTAGTTTATCATAGACATGAAGAGATTTCAGAAAAATATGAATTATTTAAAGAAAAATATAACTTTTTCCTTACACTTTTTAACCTCATACAAACAAAATTTAATTCCACATTCAAATGACTAGTACCAGACTTAACAAAGAAAAAATCATGATCTTGAACAACCAACCCAAAAATAAATACTTTTTAGTTTTCTAATACGATTTATCCGTAAATTCCATACGGGTAGTTAACTTTTTAAACAGTGATGTTTTAAATTATTTATAAAATTCATACTGGAATTTAAGGTAAAACCTTCTAAATAGCTGCGCTGGTTTTTAAATTGCACCTTTTACAGACATTTTAGTATATTTTTCACAAAGAATTTTAAAGATTACAGCTTAAAAATATTATTCATTGGAAACCTAGACATTTTTCCTAACTGCCCATGTACAATTTACATGTAAATTGTACCTTGTATAATGTTATAATGCTACACAGTGATATTTAGCGCCATTTTGGGTGCTGAGCTTTATGGGCCTTCCACGCTAGTGATATATTTTTGTAAAATATTGTGCTATCTAATATTAAATAGAAAATTTAAGCTCTCTTCGATTTACTCGTTCATAATATTTAACAAACTTATATCTAAATATCTCATATTGAACATCTACATATTTAACCTAATACAGTCAACTAAGGTATTAATTAAAGGTCTTTAAAATAATCACGGATTAACGATATTTCATTGCGACTTTTCAATAATGATAATGAATTTTAAGTAGGTCTTTAAGATTCTTGGTCAGTCCATTTATAATATATTTATTTTTTTATTAGACGAGTCATGACAAAAAATTGATTTAATTATTTTATCACTACCTTCGTTGGCTTACTATATTTGATTCCTCGAGATTATCTCCACTTTAAAAATGGAAGATGATTTGAAAGTAGTGCCTTTCTGAATCTTTGAAATACTTCCATAAAATCACCGTAACGAAGCCTTTACAGTTCCTTTATCTTGGACGGAAGGTTGTTGCATGAATACGCTCTGCAAACGCTTTTTGTCGGTTCACACGCCCGTGAGTCATACTATCTGTTTACCAAAGTTCGGATGCTGAATGCAGACGGAACTTCTCATCTCCAGATTTAATTTGTTTCTCAATGATAAATGTTTCATTTGACAAATAAAATCATAACCTGAATATGTATCAATGACAAATCCTCGTATAAGATTCATACTTGGTAGATTATTTGTTGTATTTTTTTTTAAATTTTGGAACATTGTTTTTTATAAAATTTTCGAATGCGTAATTTGTTTTTTTCATTTTCCGACAGTTTTTTTCAATTTAAAAAGAAAGACAAACGTTTTCTGGTTACGAATAACCTGACAATATTGAAAAAAAAATCCTAATTACATCATAATAAGCGGAAGACGATGCTTGTGCAATGATGGAGGGAGGACATTGAAGCAGAGGAATTGAACCCACGACGACCGGGTGGGAATCCGACGCGTTCGTCCACTCAGCTACTAACCGGTCAAAATGTAGTTCATAACCGTCACCCGGGCGTCGTGGGTTCAATTCCTCCGCTAGCTAAGTCCTCCATCATTGCACAAGCAACGCCTTTCGCTTATTATGATGGCAATAGGAGTTTTTTTTTCAAATATTGTTAGGTTGTCGACCTATGGGTTGATAATAGATTGTCGACCGGTCGGTAGCTGAGTGGACAAACGCGTCGGATTCCCACCCGGACGTCATGCGTTCAATTCCTCTGCTGGCCAAGTCCTCCATCATTTCTCAAGCAACATCTTCCGCTTCTTATGATGGCAGTAAGAGCTTTTCAAATATTGTCAGGTTAATCGTAACCCGGGAATGTTTTTCTTTCTTTTTTCCAAAATAAATAAAAAATAATTCGTAACCCGGGAATGTTTGCCATTCTTTTTTAAAAAAGAAGAAAAAAAAATAATATAAACTTTATTTATAACAATATTTTTTTCTCTTTTATTGTGTTATTAGAACGAGTTCCACCATATTTATTTCATTAAAATCCTTATAAATGGACTTCGAATTAGTGAAAATGTATTTTCCAACTAAGCCAATCATTTATTTTAACTGCCAACCCGTTACGGAAGGACCCTTTCCTTCGTCAAACAAAGTTGAACTAACAGGAATGCGAAATAAACACTAAACATAAGTAAGCCATTAGTGCTAAAGTGAGAAATAGTACAGATATCAGATTAAGTTTCTAAATAAAGTGGGTTCCAATGCTTACTTTCAAATATAGCCAGCTTCGCTCACTTATATGAAATATTTGACCGAAACTAAAACAGCACTAGAGGATAGAAAGGAGGCTTGAAGTTAAGTAAAATGTAGCAAGTAGAAACTGTAGAGAACTCTTACCTTGTGAACATTTTGTAACACTCGCTGTCTGCCGACGCATGTACGAGTAATGTGTTGATTAATGGCCAGCTCACATGTCCGTGAAAACAATCACTTACTTTTATTCACTTCACTACCATTCAACTTTACCATTAATAAAACAAATCGGATTAGAATAATTTAAAATGTTTTGTTTTGTTTAATGCCTGGCGTGGCTCACTATACTTTATCACTGAGGGTATTAAGTTTGTTTTTGTTATTTAAATGTTAATGATTGTTGATTTGTTTTATGCTCAAGTACTGAAAATATTTGACTATAGATATAAGTTCACATGGACAACAATAATTTAGTAATTTATTCGTCAATAAAGTGATTTCATTTAGGCGTAATTCGGAATTTTTGATAAAATTCGTGATTTTTTATCAATAACCAATGAAGAAATTTAGCTAACAAAATTAAAATAACGCAATCTAGTTCAAAGATACATTTAGGCACACTTTTGAATCCACAGCCGGTAACCGACAAAAAGATTTCAACGCGTGAATCATCTTAGGTTAGTATAATTATAACGCTGTATTTTACTGGATTCTTGTTAAAAATTAATAATAATTTGATTTATTATGTTATCAAAGAATGTATTTTAACTTTGTCACATAGATTAACCATTTAGTTACCTCAAATAATTAACGGTATTCATATTCATTGATTAAAACTAAGCAAAGTATATTTTTTAAAGGTTTTATTTCGAGAATTCAGTGCAGACCGGCATTGAAAATTTTGAGTTTTGAAAACGTAAGACGACATACCCAATCATTAGAAATTTTTAAAGTGAATACCGCACAAGAGTCCCAACTGCTCCCAATCTTTTGAAGCCATTGAGACTATGGTATCATCAATTAGGGTATGTTGCGAGGATGAAGAAAGTGGAAAGAGACGGGGAAGAGAAACGTAGGGAAGTAACTAATTATTTTACATCTGGTCACCAAAAACGGTAAAAGTAGGTAGTCTTTCACCAGGGCGATACTTACAGTACCCCTCTGAATGACGATATCGAACTCTAATCGTACGAGAACATGATATTTAGGACCCTTAATGATGTTATCAAAATTCCTACCAAAAACTACACTTGTAACCACTCTAAAGTAGTGTAAAAAAAAGGCAGGGCCAGGCATGGGTACCAACCGTAAGCCTAATGTTGAGGAAGGCGACAAAAGCTCACATAAAGGCTACAGTCGATTTACAGAGATTATCGCCATTAAAAAATAGTAATTATATAAAATACATTTCACTACCTTCCTTACTCTTTTTCAAAGTTTTATTGCAACTGTAATTAATGCAACAAGCTAGCTTAAATGAATCGAATAGCGTGAATTAAATATAAGTGTAGTATATGGAAGATATTCACCAGGGCAATATTATGAGTATCTACCACTCTGGAAATATTTCAGTAAAACAAACAACTGCAAAGAGTCTTGGCTGGCTTTAGTTAAGCTTTTAAGTAGAAAGTAACAGGGTAGCAGAACTTCAGATTAGTAAACAACTCACATTGGCATGTATGATGTACAAGTATCAGGGTAGCATGAACACAGAGAGGCTAAGCGCAGTGCAATGGGGGTAGGCGGTGGGTGGTGGGGTGACTGTAGGTGGCTCGGGAGATGGTCCCCGGGAGGAGGTCGTGCTGCCGCGGGTCGTGAGAGCCTCCGTAGGACCGTGCGGGTGGGCGCCATAGCTCACCCCTACCGGCACTACCTACCTCCAGGACCTTCGATACTGCCAGGGGCTAGTGGACTTTGATAACTCGCGCACATCGTAAATCATCACGAAAGCTAATAAAAAATCGAAGGCTTTTAAAAATTCTAAATATTATGCTCGCGAATGGAAGAAGAAATTGAGGACGCCCGAGGAACACATGGCACGATCAAGTAAATCAAATACTTGAATCGGTATATGTGAAGAGTATGTACGAGACGATGTATGAATGTGAATGAAGCAAGGAGTGTGTGCCAAGACAGAGTTGTATGGCGGACCGTTTTCTCTGCCACCCTTGCGGGGAAACGGCGTGATGGTTGGTTAGTTAGGTAGTTATGGTGGTGTTCGGGATTCACCCCATAAAGATGTTGTAGGCCATCTGCAACATGTTGATATGTATTAAGGTTCTACAAGATAACCTAAAAAAGGCTTGGAAAAAATCGCAGATTTATAAAAATATTATGTGTATACCGCACGAGAATTCGCTATTGCATCCCCAATCAAGGTGTTTTATCAGACTGAAGGTAGTGGAGAATGAACAAAGATGGAAAAGAGGAAGATGAGGAAGTTCTTAGCTCCATTTCAAGCAACGTTTTGATTCTGAACAAAGGTTTTTCACCAGTAGATAGTGAGAGTATTTTCCACCCTGCAACGTGTCGAAAATACTTTTTACTATTTAAATTAAAATGCTTGTGAAATAAAACTTTTTTTAATTTAAAAAAAATATCGTGTTCAGGGATTTGAACACGCGACATTTCGGATTTGTAGCCAAGAACCTTTACCGATTGACTAAAAAGGTAGTTAATATTATGGCCGATTATTGTGTTAAATGTATAACACACACGTGTTATCTTTACTGTATTTAGAACATCAGATATGAGAGATAAATTGGGCTGCAAACCTGATTACTAATATCTACCACAATTTATAAAAATACGCATAAAATTATTGTTTTATAAATTAAGTTGAACTAAATTAACTTTCAACTGCACGTGGTCCAAATCAAAACTCAACCGAATCTAGGTTACCTTGAGTTCATCACAATACTGTTCAAGTTTCTTTTGTAGAAAAAGAAGAGCACAATCCGTTGTATAATATCGGAACCTATAGGTACAAGATACATCCATAGCTACCTGAGGTAGACATATACATGTATAAAATATGTTTATGTATGTATATGTATTGAATGCCGGATATGTAAATATAAGAATAAGATGCCCCCTGGGTTTAGCAGACGAGCCTCCGTCTATTGTTGAGACGGTGATAGTGTCAAGATATGTTGGGAGCGTGGCCTCGGAGTATTTCTCTACGGAGATCCGTCTCGCTGTTACGTCAGCTTTTGTTTGATTTTTTTTATGTGACTTTACTGTACGGAGCTCGTGAGACTACGGCACCCTCAATTGTAGAGTGTTGAAGGAGAAGGAGGAAGAATATCTCATTGGGGGCTGGGTCGGAAGACTTTTTGTTGCGTGTTGAATAGGTTTATTCAAGAACGTGTTATTTGACGGCCTGAATGGTCGAGTGGCAAGACGCTCCACTACGAATCTAGAGATCGCGGGTTCGAACCCGGCGTGCGCAAATAAATTTTATTTAATTAATATGTGTCATAACACATTTAATTCGTATAAAATAAAATATAGTATATTTGCGGCACGTTCCAGATTGGTAGATATTCTAAGTATCATCGCCCTGGTAAAATACCATAAAATAGCTTTAGCCGTGTTTGGTGACCAGATTTGAATAGTCAGGTACTTCCCAACCTTCACTTTCTTCATCTCCTTCCCTCCCCGCTACTTTCAGTTTTACAACATACCCCTATTGGGGATGCTATAGTCTCACTGGCTCTAGACGGTTGGGAGCAGTTGAGACTCTTATGCGGTACTCACGTAAAAAAAAAACCTCTTGATCGATCAATAGTAGAAAGGTCAAGGATGTAAGTTGGGAATAATTTACTTAATTGATACCAAAAAAGTCATTTTCTGGAGCCTGTACGACTATGACACTCCCGATAAGAAATGTAGAAGGAGAAAGGGAAAGGAAAAAGGGTGAGGGGTGAAGCACCCAACTAATCAGATAAAGTGAACTTGAACCAGAAATGGTTTTCTCTAAAAAAGAGAGAAAAAGGATTATTTTTTTCACTTTCAGTTGCGTATGAACAGAGGGCTTAGATTCAAGGATTTTACTACTCGACCACGGAGATTATCAAAACAAGTTCTTTATTAGGTCAAAGAACAAAATTAAATCGAAATAATAAAAAATAATCGAAGAGGTTGGTTTACCTATTGTGCTTTCCAACATTTTATCTTATACTTCGGTATTTAACACTACTCGCAAGTAGTGAAAAAAACTGATTAAAAATTTAAAAAAAAAAACGAAGAAATTTTTGTTCGAAATATTGGTATCAGAAATCAACAAAACGTTAGTTTTGCTGTAACCAAAGAATTTTTTTAAACGGTAATAAATCTCATCAGATGCTCAAACGTACCGAGATGATTTGTTATGTTGTTTTTTTACAGCATGTTTTTTTATGTAACATCGCTTCAAGGACATTTCACAAAGAAAAAATGCCCACAGCTTATAAACTCGCAACCACAATCGGATAACAGATGAAACGTATTTTTATGAAAATTATGAACAGCGAGTTGAAACTTTATCAAAAATCATTTAAAAATAACACCAAATAATTTATAACCAATATCTTACGACAAACATTAATATTTTCAGCAAAGTAGTTGGAAGCAGTCTATGAATATTAGTGAAAAATTAACTTTATCCTTCTTATAAAATTGTGCAGTCACTTATCGATGTGTTAATCATCGGCTTGGATTAAATCATTACGGCGTAACTTAAGCTTTGTTAATTAATTCGTTGGAATAAAACGTACCTGTATTGCATTTTGAGAATTTCAGTAGATTTGGGATTTGATCGATGGGTAAGTATGATCCTAGCATTGATGAAACCAGTAATGCTACTTAAAAATAGAAAAATGAGATAAACACAGGTGCGAGGCATTATCAGTTTTCGTTTATCCGAAGCATTAATAACCCTGACAAATCTGTTGACGCGCACCGTAAACAAAATAGTAAGTAGTAAATTCCTAAGGAATTTTCAAGGCGCAGTAAAACCAGATTTTATATTATTTAACCCTTATGGGACTGAAGAAAACTACACGTTTTAAAAAATGATATGAAGGTTTCTTTTACAGTATATAATTTGCTGAAGTTAGCTGGACCACTTTTATGACGTAATATATTTCGACTCAGTTGGATAGGAATTTCACCCAGTACCATTTTTTTAATTCAGTAAGTAATTTAAAATAATATTAAAAATACATGATAAAATACGTGATATTCTTTGAACACAACAGTATATTATATTTATCATTTGAAATAAAATAAAATGATAAATAAACAAAGACAAGCTTCCAATTCCATATAAGACACATGAGGGTACCCGGGTACCCCTTCCAGTCATCAGGTGGAAGTTTTACTTAAGCGTTTTCGGCTCACATACCACCCTCAACATATCCAACGGTTATGTTTAATTGTTCATTTTTACTATTATGGAGAAGTCAGGAAGTTTCAGACGGTTAGACATATAATCTAATGTTATAATAGACTGGATTAGATATATAATCTATGCTGAAAACTGAAAAGTGTACCCGGGTACCCTTTCCAGTCACATAAAGTTTAAACAAAACTGTGTCTCCAATAGAATAAAATAAAAAAACAAAACCATTATAGTAATTACATTACATATTGCATAGGTTATACAGTATAAACGCCTTGTTTGTTATTGAATAAAGTTTAACCGTGAATAACAATAACAAGAATCTAGCAGGATTAGAAAAAAAAGCCATGGTGCAAAACGCTTTTTTTCGTGATTTAAAATGGCATCCTTTTTTGCAGTGGCCCATTGTTTGTAAAAAAACCCTGAGGAGATAAAATATAGATCCAGAGGTAAATGAATCTATTAAAATACGGATACGGCTTGTTTGGAACTCTTGAAAATGTAACGGAACCTTATAAAACAAAAAATCAGCTGGAAATAAAGGATACTTATAAAAAAAAAGTTATTTCACGATTTTGCTTTTCACATTTCAAAACTTACTTACTTTTGTGATTTACGTTTTTGTCCCTATTAGTTTTTTTAAATAATGTTTTAGAACCAATTAATGTAATTTGATCGGTTATAAGCTGAGTGGAAAAACGCGTCGGATTCCCACCCGGGCATCGTGGGTTCAATTCCTCTGCTAGCTAAGTCCTCCATCATTGCACAGGCAACATCTTCCGCTTATTATGAGGGCAGTAGAAGTTTTTCAAATATTGTCAGGTTATTCGTAACCCGGGAACGTTTGTCTTTCTTTAAAAAAAAATAATCATTTATCTATATTTTTTTTACAAAAAACTTTATAATAATTGTTACATGTAACACAGCGTAGTATAAAGTAAACATAAAATTGTTCCACGCCACAAATAAACAAGGTTCTTGTGTTTGGTGAGGGAATTTCGTTCAAATAATTGAATCAATAAAAAAAATGTTTTTTTTTTTTTTATAGTCTTGGTTACTAAACTGTTGTATCGATATAAGTTGGCGTGCTCATTTAAAAGTGATCATGATCAACACAAAAATTTTGGGTTAAACCTAAAATTAGTTTGCCCTTTTTCTTGTTCTCTTTATTTTATTATCGTGTCGATTTGTTTAAGTTGCAAGATAATCATGTTTTTTTTCTTTTTAGTGAATTTATTTATCTGAGCTATTAATATTAACTACACGTATCCTTTATTCTTAATATAATATAGGTATTAGAGTAGTATTATATCATTAGAGTAGTATTTATTTTAATAGTAGCCGTAAAATAGGATGTTATATTATTATGTAAATAGAACTGTGAGAGTTTTTTTTATAAATTAGGAAGAGTACCTCTGAATAGAGATCTAAGTAAATGTGCATATAATTTTTGTAGTAAGGCAATTTGAATGAACAGCACATGTGCCAAAATATGAGTTAATTTCGCTGAATAGATGAAACAATTGATTCCCAATGATGATTTTTATATTATTTTTTCTAATGATGAAAGGCATCCTTGATAAATCACGCAACAAAATAGCCAGCACCACACTGTAGACTAGTTAGTTTCCTGTATTTAAAGTTTTTGTGATTAATTTTTAGAACTCTTTTCAAATTTGTAAAACTTTATTACATTCTATTTAATGATTATTTTAATTTAATGCTGCTAGTTTTAGTGACAGCTATTTCACGTTCAAGGCCGTTATCCAACTTTGAAACGACTTACTGTACCATTTAAGTTCATTCCTTAGTTACTAATGACAGTAACAACCAAATGATCGTTTTTTCAACCTAGCAGAACTTAAATAATTATAATTTTAAATGAAAATAATTCAAAAAACGTTTGTTTTCTATTCTATATGAGTCTCGAATAATATGAGTCAGTCAATACGTAGAAACATCAGTCATATATTTATATTCTCTGTATTAAACATGGACTCTGAGTGTACGATTTTATATCTAGGTTATTAAGTGCTTTTATTGTCTACGAAGTGTGTAGCGAAAAATTAGCTATAACATGAAACTAGTCACGATTAGGGTTGTATTGACACAAAAAATGTAATAATCGGTCACCAACAAAACGGGTCACAAATATTTATGTACATTAGCTCTGACTTAGCCTGACGGAAGTTATACATTTTTTTGCTTCCTCGTCATTCAGTGGAAGGAATTTGATTTTTATTTATTGAGGTTGGTCAAAACTTAACAGATTAATTGTTATCTTTGTTTCACTATACTTATATTATGACATGACTAAACTACGGCCTTGTGCCTTGAACTGTTTAATTAATATTAGGTTAGCATGACCTGGAATGTGCCAAATAACATTTTGACAGTAAGGTGATAGGTTAAACCAGATAAGGATTTAATTATATAGGAACCTTTCTAAAATGTTTTTTTCGTAAGCACGCAATTCATTGATTAAGACATCTGTGCGTGGACCAATGGTCAATTGATAAATGTGGTAAGCCTCCTTTCGTAATTATGTCTAAATAATTCACCAACTAACTAACCGTCACGCTGATCCCCGTAGGGTTAGGCAGAGAGGACGGACCGCCATACAACTCTCACACATTCATACATCGTCTCATACAAATTCTTTTGTTACCCGATTCAAGTATTTGATTCGCTTGATCATGCCATGTCTTCCTCTGGCGTCTCCGACTTCTTCTTCCATTCACTTTCGCACCAAATATTCTTTTCACACTCTTTTCTTCGTTCATTCGCTCTACTTGCCCAAACCATCTAAGCATCCCTGTCTTGATTCTATTCATTACGCTTTCATCACCCTTGCATTCTTTCTGGATATCCACATTTTTAAAACGGTCATATTATGGTGATCTCATTTCCACAACATTCAGTCTACTTTCATTCTTCCTCTGCCAGTTCCATGTCTCACTGTCATACATTAGGGTTTGTATAAGCACTCCATTGTGGACTACTAGTTTCGCTTCTTTGGTCAATTTTTATTTCAAAAATGCTATTTACCCGAAAATATTGCGAGGCTACTGTAAACGTAATGAATAAGATTAAGAAAGGGAAGCTAAGATGATTAGGGCATGTAAGCTGATAATGATAACATATGACGCGAAAGTAAATGGAACAAGAAGTCGTGGACGTCCAAAGAAAACACGTTACTATCAAGAAACGTATGTTCGAGACGGTATATAAATGTGAATGAAGCAAGAATTGTATACTGAGCCAGAGTTATGTGGTGGTCCATCCTTTCCACCTACTCCTGCGGGGAAACAGAGTGATTGTTAGTTAAGATTATTTAATTTTTACTGTTAGCTGCAACCTGGCTGCGCATGAATTTCAATTTTTATTGTTCTTTTTGAAAAATCGAAACAAAGTAGCAAAAAATATTGGAGATTTTTTTTAATTTTCGTAATTTTAAGTAATTTTATTCTCCACAGCTCATGATAAAAGTATAATTTAGTTAAGTCAATATTATGAGAGTTTGTCGTCATGTTACTATAAGTGTATTGTCATATATTTATGTTTATATAATATAACAAACTTAAATGTTAAAGTACGTATGCATCTAATGTCTAACCTAACATAATCATTTCATGGCTAACCCGTGTGATGCAAACTTAGAACGACTTTTTACATTTTAGGCCAGGCGCGCACGAGTGACTTTTGTCACGGCAACAGTTTCACTGTCTTCCAATCGAGCACGCACACGGTGAGTGATTGTCACCCTTTCATTCCGGCAATGGATTTCGAACAGGCGGGTAAGTCACCGAATTACATTTTGTCACACGTACGCGAGCGCTCATACAAAAGTACTCTCTACAGACACGGTGACAGTTTCGTCACTCAGAATTCGCCGGCCAAGGGGAACTAAAAGTCACTCTAATGTCAGGTCGCTGCGTGCGCGGACCTCGATACACTCCAATAAATTTGGAAATGGTGACGAAACTGTTGCCGTGACAAAAGTCGTACACTCGCAAAAACCTCAATTATAACATATACATTGAAATCAAAATGTAAAAGTCAAAAAAATATTAGGCATAATTAATTACTTAAGATTTTTATATGTTAGCATTTTATAATTTATCAACGGTATTTGATAATTTGAGTAATTATATTTTATTGATGCTTGTTAAATAAACTCTCATCGCCGGAATTTGATAATCTTTTAAACCATTACGACAGGTTGGCTTAACATATAAAAGCTTCAAACAAAATGTACGTCATCAATCATTTTCATAAACAACATCAAAACGCTGTTTGATTTAAAAGGTCTTTTTAATTAAAACACAAAAGCGATAATACGTGAATAACTAAGTGAAGCCATCCATAGTTGTAAATTAATACAATAATATTTTGTATTACCTAATGCTTTTCAATGCGAATACCAACATTAAATAAACAAGATTTTTCTAAGAGGTATCATAAAATAAGATTTAAGAGTCTGGAAAGTTTGAAACGAGACTATAGGCTCATCTTTGGTTTCTAAAAATGCCTTAAGTAAATTCTATTAAGACAACATAACATAAATAAATATTAATAAATATATATACGAGTACGAGTATATACTCGTTTATGAATATTATTTTATTTTTTAAAGAGAGACAAACATTCCTGGGTTACGAATAACCTGAAAATATTTGAAAAACTCCTACTGCCATCATAAAAAGCGGAAGATGTTGCTATGATGGAAAACTTGGCCAGCGGAGGAATTGAACCCACGACGCCCGGGTAGGAAATCCGACGCGTTTGTCCACTCAACTACCAACCGGTCCATATGTATGCAAATATTTGTTATAGTTAACATCGCACAAGAGTCCCAACTGCTCCCAACCGTCTAGAGCCAGTGAGACTATAGCATCCCCAATCGGGATGTGTTGCAAGGCTGAAGGTAGTGGCGAGAGGAAAGAGTTGTGGAAAAGGAAGGTCGCTAAGTACCTGGCTATTCAAATCTGGTCACCAAACACGGCTAAAGCCATTTCAAGAAACATTTCGATTCTAAATGGTGTTCTTTTACCAGGGCGATACATAGAGTATCTACCACTCTGGAACGTGCCGCAGATATACTATTTATTTTTAATTATAAATCAAATGTGTTATGACACATATTAATTTAAGAAAAAAATATTTGCCCAAGCTGGGTTTGAGCTCGCGGCCTTTGGATTTGTAGTCGAGCGTCTTACCACTCGACCACGGAGGCTATCAAGACATTAAGTTCATATACTCGTATGACAGAAAAGAAGATACGCTTTTTATTAAGAATCGATACTTTGTTTTAAATGGCTTTATTCGTCTTTGGTGACCAGATCTGAGTATCAAATCTTGTGAAGTTTAAAATACCCTTAGCTTAATTGTCGCTATTATACTTTCGAGCTCCTGTTCCAAACAAAGAATTCTGCCAGTATCGCTAGGGTGTGAAACCACGTGTCAGAGTTTGAGTGATATAATATTGTTTCAGAGACTAGGTCTAAAGAACCAGATTCTACCAAACATCATCATAACTTTATCGCCTCGTGATTTTATATCGGTGGTATCATATTTATTCAGCTTATATTTTTTATGGTATGAAAACTGTCGGATTCGGCCGAAATTTCAAAAGGAGTTAAATTTTAATTTTATTTTAATCTTTAGGCAAAGTCGGCCATAAGTCATAAGTCACTGTGGCAGCCTCCGTGGCTGAGTGGTTAAGATCCTCGTACACTAATCCAGAGGTCGCGGGTTCAAATCCCAGCGTGCGCAAATAAATACTAATTAGTTTATGTTGTTTCACAATTAGTAAATATAAAATAATACATGGTAGATTTGCGGCACGTTTCAGAGTGGAAGATACTCTCAGTATCGCCCTGGTGAAAAACCACCATTAGGAATCGACCAGCACTAACCTCAAAATTATTCTAATTCCAGAGTGGTAAATACTAATAGTGGTTAGTATCGTCCTGGTGAAAGACCACCATTCAGAATCAAAATTTCGCTTAAAATGGTTTTAGTTACGTTTGGTGACCAGATCTGAATAGCCAGGTACTCCTCAACCTTCATCTTTATCATCTTTTTGTCTTTCCTTTACCGTCAACTTCACAACATACCCCAATCGGGGATGTTTTAGTCTTACTGAGAGCAGTTGAAACTCTTGTGGGTTACGTTAAAAAAATGCAAAAAACCCTTTTTCTGTTGCCTAATCGGAGGTTGGCTATCTGATGCGATTTAGGCACGACTAATTCCAAGCACTTTTATTGTTCAATTAAATTGTCCAGTTCAAAATTTGGCATTAGTATTTTTTTAAGCATTTTAAAATGTTTTCATTGATGCATTAAATTAAGGCTATGTTTAAATAATGCATTCAAATATCGATGATTTTTTGTACGTAGCTACTATATTTTATTTAAATAAAAAAAAAATAGGTACAATTTCTGACTAGACAAACCGGATCACCTAGTATATTCAAGTTCGATGGTATTTAAAGATAATATGAGTAATTAATGCTTTAATATGTTTTCTCTGTGACATATTTACAATACAGCGGGGGTCTTAGCGGTAGAATCTATCAAAGTCAACGCGTAGTTGAAGCTAGTGTTTGTTTCAATAAGACATTCAGTTAAGAATTCCTTGAATTCCAAATCGCTTCAATATTTTTTGTCGCTCATTAAATAAGTAGAAATATAAATAAAAACAAATTTAAAATTAAGAGGATGCAGCACAATTTATGATATATTAAAAAAACGGTATAAATACGACTAGCAATAATTGTAAGCGGGTTTGAAATACGAAAACAATTTTTCAATGGTGTTTGAAAGAAAGAGTACGAAAACAGCGTCTACTATTGTCGTGAATGATGAATGCTTGAAGCAAGTGGATGAGCTTATGTATTTAGGAACTATGTTTACGAGAGACGGAAAGGCTGATAAGGATATTGAAGGAAGGGTGAATGCAGGAAACTCTATAAATGCAGAACTGAACGCTTTTGACACAAAAAATGTCGAAGAAGCGAAGCTGACAGTCCACAATGGAGTGCTTATAACAAACCTGATGTATGGCAGTGAGGGATGGGACTGGCAGACGAAGAATGAAAGTAGACTGAATGCTGTAGAAATAAGATCCCTGAGGCGTACGTTAAAGGCGTGTTAAAAATTGTGTATATCCGGAAAGAATGCAAGGTTGGTGCAAGCGTAATAAATAGGATTAAGAAAGGGATGGTTATATAGTTCGGGCATGTAGAGCAAATGAGCGAACAAAGGAATAAGAAAACAGTACATGAGTGAAATTGAATGAAAAAAGACATCGGGAACCCCCGAGGAAGACATGACGCGATCAAGTGAATCGAATATTTAAGTCGGGCCATGTCAAGAGTCAGAATAACAAAAGAGTATTTATTAGACGATGTATGAATGTGAATGAAGCAAGGAATGTGTGCCAATACAGAGTTGTATGGCAGTACATCCTCCCTACCTACCCTGTCAAGGAAACGGCGTAATGGTTAGTCAGTTAGTTTACAAAACACCAAAGAATCAGTTGGATCTTTTTTCAGTTCCTCTTTGAAGTTTGACCACCTCAACAAGTTTTTTGTTCCTATTCAATTTTTTAAAGTGAATCCCGCACATCCGTTTAGAGCAATAGAGACTATAGCATCTCCAATTGGGGTATGTTGTGAGGCTTAAGGTAGTGGTGAGGGGAACTAGATGGGGAAAAGGAAGGTTGGAAAGTATCTGGCTATTCAGATCTGGTTACCGAACACGGCTAAACCATTTCAGGTGAAATTTTGATTTCGAATGGCAGTCTTTCTCCAGGGTGATACTAAGAGTATCTAACACTTTAGAATTAGAATTAGTTTAAGACTAGTGTTTTCAGGTACGTCATTTATGTTAAGATAATTATTTAACATCTTTGACAAAGGATTAACAATATTTTGAAATGCTCAAGTCAAAATCGATTTGAAATCAAGCACCAACTAATTAATCTCGCATAAACAAAAATAATAATACTTGGTTAATTTATATAGCTATAAATAAAACAGATAAAGATTGTGTACAACCACTTCCCATAATCCCCTCAATTACCCCTTCTCCTTCCCATTCCAACTCCTAAATGTGTATATATATATATCAGCATTTTGTATTTTAGGTTGATTTTAATATTGTCCTGATGATAGAAAGGTACTTCCGAAACCGGTAGACATAAAATTGAATAATAAAGTGGTTATAAATAAAGTTTATCTGTTTAATTTATAAATGTGGCATGACACAAAGTAAATACTTTTTACGAATATGATTTATATGCCACTCTTTTTGTGAAATATCACCTCAAAGGCTCTCACAAAGCTTCAAAACTATGGCTTATTTTACCATAAAAAACTATCGAAGTACCTAAAACTATAGCTAAGATTACCTTATACTATGTGTAGCCACAATTTCTAAAGTAGCAACTACACAGATAAGTCTTTACTTCTACCCCGAGGTAAAGCGTTCATCACATCCGCAAGTTTCGATAGCAACTTGTTTCAATAATAGCGATTTATCAGTCCAAGATTTTTACTTCCAAAAAACTACGTCGTTGAAAATATTATTATTTTTTCATCACTAGATCCAAAAAGGAAAAGTCAAGTCAAATAAATTAAATTACGTCATTTTGTAACGATACGTATAGCCCTTGTCAAAATAATTCCGACTTGTCATTCGTCAGCCAGCTTGACGGATGAGGTGATGATGGCAACTATGTGGCTCTGCTCTGTGGCCTATGCGCGACTATCTATGCGGCTATGCGACTATGCGGCTATGTGCTATGTGGGTACTATCCGTCCTTATGAAATAATGTAGCTGACTGTTTCGTAGGTTTTTAAAATGGTGAGTTCAAGGGCACTGTAACAACTAAATAACTAACTAAATTACCATCACGCTGTTTTCCCGCAAAGGTAGGTAGAGAGGACAGACCGCCATATAACTCTATCTTGGCACACACTTTTTGCTTCGTTTACATTCATACATAATCTTCTGTTATTCTGACTCCTGATATATACCATGTCTTCCTCAGGCTTCTACGACTTCATCTTCGATTCACTTCCGCGTCATATGTTCTTTTCACACTCCTTTCTTCGTTTATTCGCTCTACAAGCACAAACCATCTAAGCATCCCTTTCTCAATCCTCTTCATTACGCTTGCATCAACTTTGCATTCTTTTTCTGATTTTCACAATTTTTAGCAAAGTCATACTTGGTTTCACGCACATACGCCTCAGGGATCCATTTATACAGCATTCAGTCTACTTTCATCCTTCCTCTGCCAGTTTTATGCATCCCTGTCATACATCAAGGTTGGTACAAGTACTCCATTGTGGACAGCTAGCTTCACTTCTTTTTACATTTTTATTTTATTATTTGCGCTAACAGCGTTCAGTCTTGATTCACTTAATCGTTCCATGTCTTCTTCAGGCTTCTACGACTTCTTCTTCCATTCAATTTCGCGTCATATATTCTTTTTGTACACTCCTTTTTTCGTTCATTTGCTCTACATGTCCAAATCATCCAAGCGTCTTTTTCTTAATCCTATTCGTTAGGTTTGCATCAGCGTTGCATTCTTTCCGGATATCCACATTTTTAACACGGTCATACATGGTTTTACCGCACATACGCCTCAGGGATCTCATTTTTATAAAATTCAGTTTGCTTGCATTCTTTTTTTGTCAGTTCCATGCCTTACTATCATACATCAGGGTTGGTATAAGCACTCCATTGTAGACTGCTAGTTTTGCCTCTTTGAACAAATTTTTTATTTGCGCCAATAGCGTTTAGTCCTCCATTAATGGAGCTCCCTGCATTCACGCTACTCTTAATATCCTTATCAGCCTTTCCACCTCTCGTTAGCATACTTCCTTAAATACACTAACCTATCCACTTGCTCCAAGTATTCATCATTCAAAACTATATTGCACGCTGTTCTTGTACTCTTTTTCAAACACCATAACAAACATGTTGTTTTAAAAGTAAAATATTTTTAAATAAAACAGAAATACTTTGTTTAAAAGCATTTTTATTTTCAATGTTTGTCGACTGGTTTCGGAAGCACCCTTCAATCTTCAAAATAAATTCTTCAATTCAAGATGGCATGGTACTTACGAAACCGGTCGACAAAATATTGAAAATAAAAGTGCTTTTAAACAAAGTTTATCTGTTTTATTTATAAATATGGTAACACACAAAGTAAATGCTTTTTTATGAATATGTAAAATACTTTATTCAACCTACGTAGGTATTTAAATGTTTACTTAGATAGGTAATTGCATATTGATACCTACTCATATATAATACATCTACCACAAACATCAATAATATTCGCATTCATATATAATATAATTATATTGAAGTCTTTTTCAAGTATTTTTTAAGAAGTGAAACTAAAACGCCAACACTACAAAATGGTAAATTAAAATTGTTTAACATTATATTGAAAGTTAACGTAAAAGCCCATAGAAAATAATGAAAAGTCACTCAGGAAGCTGAAGGTGTAGATAAAGTAGGTGTTATCAAGAAAGGTTTCCTACTTATATTTCATGATATGAAAGTCAAATTATTGGGTAGGTACCTACTCACATTACGGTCGGAATGTAAAAATCAAAATTGACTGTTATAATGTTCAAACTATGAAATAAATTGTAGTGTTCTAATAAAATTTTTCACAAATTTTAATTATTTAAACGTATTTGTTCATGATATAAATAAATATGCCAAGTAGTTTATGACGATATCTATTTACGTAATCAACAATATTCCAATGCAATTTGAATCATTTGTTTGTTAATCACGAAGGTATGATTATGATGTTAGTATACACTTAAACCCAGGTGTTCCTTGTTATTAAAAGTGTTCAGTGTATTTATAGGATACTAAAAGTAAAAGTGAGGATCACGTTTAAATACTACCTACGCTTTTAACCTGTACCGATTGCCGACGGGTTTCGTGTTTCACCGCGCGTTTTAACTATAATCCTACCACCTTAAATAGATAGTGCTTATTTAGTAAATCTAAATAAGAGAAGCTATCGAAAATAACAGAAAACTGATGGTAAATATTACGTTTTATTTTTTTTTTCCAATATGTGTTCCTACACCATGGTTAAATTATTTATTTAAATCATTTTAAACACTCGTTTGTAATATTATAAAATACAGTGAGCTTTTTTTAAAAGGAAAAACTATGGAAAATTAAAGAAATCTTAGTGGAGTTTATATTCAAATTGTTTTTGGATGCATATATACATTAAGTAAATTGAAACAATCTTCATTGATAACATGCAAACAAGTATGTTAATAGATTATTTTATTTGTTAGACATTCAAAAAGTACTACTGTATTAAGGTTTTTTATTTTATTTCCTTTTTAATAAACTTGTCATTCAATCGTATAAATAAAAATTTGTTATTTCATGCAGTATCACTTAAAAATAAACGTAACACCTGTAAAAATACACCGTTTTCTGGATGCATATGAAAATATTTATAAAATGGTTTAAAACCTACTGTTCATCCGTGTAGTTATACATTTTTCCAAGTGTCGAAAACTTTCAACAATACCTAAGTTAACTGTCAAAATTCATCAAAAGGGTTTTGTGAAAGTGTTTTTATTGATTCAATATTCACGTTGAAAACGTCCACTCACAATGATAATAAATAATAATATAGATCACGTGGCATCAACTCATAATATTATTTTTTACGTGCGCGGGAAACGGAAACGGAAACGTCAAACCCTGACGTTTGGGTTTAGCGACGTCGGTTTTTAAAAACGGAACTCGATTCGGACGGCGCGGCGGCGAGAGGAGCCGAACCCGAGCGGAGCCTGCCGAATACCGGCGGAGACGTCCGACTGGCATCGCGGATACCGTAATACTGAGCCTCCATTTTTCTATGAAGCCCCATGAGTGTGGGGCCTTCAAAGCCCGATTCGCGGAGAAGCCTTCTAATGCCTGCGTCTGCCTACAGCCCGCATGCCCTGGCACATGCACACGGTGCACATTTGCACATTT
Organism: Drusus annulatus; assembly: GCA_022651775.1. Taxonomy (NCBI): domain Eukaryota; kingdom Metazoa; phylum Arthropoda; class Insecta; order Trichoptera; family Limnephilidae; genus Drusus; species Drusus annulatus. The sequence continues at coordinate 206,952 of JAGWCC010000266.1, forward strand.
GCTCCGCTGCACTGGCCCACTTTGCCGCGGTGATTTTTCACCCGCAACGCGACTCAGAACTGAGGCTTGAATAATTTGTGAGAAATATTGATGATAGCAGTGTGATCGATCTTAAGAAATAAATCATTTGCTATTTCGAATCCAAAATACGCGTCAAAATATGATTAAAAAAAAAAAAAAATTGTTTCTTGCATTATTTTTTAAAGTCCCTACCTCACTAGGTCATATGAACCTGTTCTGAGGTAAGCGACAGTGAGTACAAGAAGAAAAATATTTTTTTAAAAATGATCTAATTTGTTACACAATGTTCTAGTTTGTCATGGTGAAGAATTTCAAGTGCTATTTTAGGAGGTCTTCAATTTCCTTGCGGTCCTTACTCATTAGCCATTTAGTTAATGTTTTGATTAAAGGAATACGTATTGGCGATGGCCACATTCTGTGGTGGGAATTTGTTGTAAGTGTGAGGCGCGATGTAGATATGGTGTCTTTGTGCAAAAGCTGTATTGTATTTAGGTACTAAAAGTCTTTCTTGTTGTTTGGCCCTTGTATTTTTATTATGTTAATGCGAAGTTTCTAAGATACTCTTAAGCCTGTTCGTTGAAAATAACAAATGAATTGCTTAACTTTTGATATACCTTTATAGATCTCCTGAATATCAAATAGCACAACATAAATGATTAATTAACTACCATATAAGATTACTTTATCTCGAAAAAAATAACAGCTCTATTTAACAAATACGTAAAAGAAATAACCAATTTAATAGCAAGTTCAACAAGTTTTCAAATGTAAAAAAAGTGTTTGTTTTTATTATAATTTAAAAATGCGTATACTCGTATTAAAATCAAAATAATTAAAAAAAGAAAGGAGAAACGTGAAAAATATGTTTGAATACAGATATATAAAACATTTTTGAAATATATACATATTTTTGTTGACTTTTTTTTGGGAAAGAAAGTCACCTACATTCTCGGGCTAAGATTTGAATTCGACCTACTCCCACTCAATAAAATAGGAAAATATTGATTGTAAACTGATGAATTACTAAACTAGCAGAGTCACATATTTACCCTCAAGACGACTCTACGCTAATGGGTGCGGATACTATCAGTATTGCCCTGGTGAAAAACCACCATTCAGAATTGAATCTTTGCTTGAAATGGCTTTAGCCGGGTTCATCTACCAGTTCTGAATATGCAGATACATCCTAATCTTCCTCTTCCACATTTCCTTCTTCACCATACTTCCACCAGTCTCACAACATTCCTTTTATTCGGCTGCCATAGTCCCACTGTCTTTGAGCAGTTGAGACTCTAGTGCGATAATCATATCGAGAAATTTCCCCATTCGCATAGGACCCCATCATTTTAAACCACAGTCAAAGAATACGTTACCATATATTCGCTTCGTCTGAACGTTAATTCCACTTCAATTAATCTTATCTAACTAACTATCTTACTACCCATAACGTCGTTTCTCCGCAGGGGTAGGCAGAGAGAACGGACTGCCATATAACTCTGTCTTGGCACACACTCCTTGCTTCATTCACATTCATGCATCGTCTCATATATACTCTTGTGCTATTCTGACCATTCACATGACCCGAATTAAGTATTTGATTTACTTGTTCGTGCCATGTCTTCCTCGGGCGTCCTCGACTTATTTTTCCATTCACTTTCGCATACTAATTTTTTTTCACACTTCCTTCTTCGTTCATTCGCTCTACATGCCCAAACCATCTAAGTGTCCTTTTCTTGATCTTTTTCATAACGCTCACATCAGCCTTCCATTATTTCCGGAAATCCACATTTTCAATACGTAGTCATGCATGGTTTTACGCACATACGTCTCAGGGATCTCATTTCCACATCATTCAGTCTACTTTCATCCTTCCTCTGCCAATTCCATGCCTCACTGCCATAGTTGGAAATAAAATTATAAAGAAAATACAAAAATGAGCATACAATCTTAAGAATGTAAAAAAGTTTGATTGCTAAAAATAACCTATTAAGACCATTTTTTTCTGGACGCATCCTCAGCTTTTGTAACATTTTTGTTTTATTAAGTAAATATACATCGGATTATGTTTACATAAATATGCAGTAAAAATGCCGAAATTGTAACAAATACAGAAAAGTGTATATAATACCATTGTTCAGCATGCAATACTGCAAATGTGACATAGATAAATTGTTTAAGAGAGAAAAAAAATACTACACATAGGCCGTATTGTATTTGGAAGCGGTATTACATATTATAATATTGTCCCAAAAATTAACATTTCTACAAATATTCGGTATTTTGTGGATGAAAATTGTCGGAGTAAATTATCAAAAACAAATGGCATCAAATTATCACATTTGGAAAAATTATCACATTCTAAAGCCTACCGAATGACGATATACGAAAATTAAGTGAAAAAACTAAAAGTTTTGGGAATTCTTTTATAACTATTTTTTTCTCCGAAAAATTATGTTCAAAGGAAAAAAATAGCTAAAATATGCATTCATAAGAAAAAAAAGGAAAAAATATGGATTATGCATTCGCAAATATTCACATACTCGTACTCGTATATAATTCCTTGAAATAACAATGTATGGAGAGAGAGCTAATTATTTTTACGTCGTACACCATGAGAAAGGAAGAGATAGAAAAAATCCCGAATTATCGCACCGCTTTAAAGTATTGTTAGAATGTTCTTTTCGTGTCCCACGCCTCCGTTGACTCCGCCCACATGTTATGATACGCGAAACAAATTGACATATTAACTCAACGGTTTTTAGGTAACATGTTATTTTGTTTTTTTTACAATACTGGAAAAAAGTGGTTATACGAATAAACAAAAACATTATGTCGACATGTGCTATGAATGGATGTATAAATACCCTAGCCCTAGTTCTAGCCACGCCCAGGTCTAGCCGAGTCCGGCAAACCTCGTAAAAACAGACTTCAGCTCTCTCTACAGCGCTCTCTTTTGTATATTATTGCTTTGAGTATAATCCCATGTGTTTTAATAACCTTTTGCTATAGAAATACGGTAGCCACTCTAAGAGATAAAAGATAATCACTTTTAAAAGTTTTTTTTTACTTATTTTTTTTTCTGAGGGCTGTTAAGATTTTACCTTCTTTTTTCACAAAAATAAAGCGAGCATGATACACTCACAACAATTAAATAATTATTACAAAATTAACTTAATAGTATTTGATTTATTGAATTTATATTACGTTTTAAAGCTTTGTCGAAATATTGTTTACGTTCTTTTAGTAATCAATATTTGATTTAATTATTATTGAACGTAATACATTGATCTAAATTGCAAACTCTACTGTCGGCAAAGCCACGAGCTTAAATATCAGCGGCAATCAAACATTGATTTTACAATGATAATATTTTAAACTACGATATGTTTAAGACCAAACCGAAAATTATTTTTCTTAAACAACGGCCCTATGATTAACTGTTACCACGAAGAGCTTCAGGTCACTCTTAATTTATATTTAAACTAACAAAGTAGAAATGCGAAATTTGTCTCATAAGTTTCATTACTAATTTCACATTCTGCATTTGAATTCAAAAGTTTTTTTATTTGATAAAATAATATTATTTTATAAATTTAAAAAAAAAGTTTTTTTTAAGTTCCTACACATAAGAAGTTTTACAGGCGATAGCTATTTCGCCTACTAAAAGCACTGTCAAATTATGGTAAAACAACTGACAGATGATCTATTTATATCAATTAATGATATCTATCCAGAAACTTTAAACATATTATTTTATTTTAATTACCATTGTCCTTATATAAATTCCCGAATAAATTACCAGATATTATTAATGATTATTGTCATATGACGTTTAAGTCCTAAAGTATTCAATACGATAGTTTTAATTTGATTAAAGGTCGTTAAGAAAGGCCATTGGGAAATTTAAAAAAACTAAATATTCGATAATATTTATTACCATAAAAAAGTTCTATAAATTTAACTTTAAAACAATTGAAAATAAAATCTGCATATTCATAGCCTGTTTAAAAGAAAAGGTGAATTTTAAATTTTCGCGGACTGTGTATATTCGATCATCGTTTTTTTCAAAAGTAAAAAATCGAAGAACACACAAAAACGTGACTAACCTTTTCAGTTGTCAAAAACAAACCACTAATCCAAAATGGCTGATAATGCTAAAATATGATAAGCATATTTCTACCAACATAACAAAAAAACATCAATAAATCGAATGTACACAGCCCGCGAAAATTCAAAATTCACCTTTTCTTTTGAACAGGCCTTATATTTAGGATAAAAACAAAAATGAAGATTTGTACAAATATTGAATATCTTCTTTCCTAACAGTCAAAAATCTTTATAAAAACAACCTTTTCACGTAGATTGTCTGACTGTCTAGGTTCTAGAAACATTATGTTGTGAGTTTTTTACGAACGTCTATTTAATTCATTTAAGGTTTTTTTTAAATGGTGGTCTCAATTCAAATGTCAGAAAAGTACTTTTTCTTCTTCTTTTTTTTCATATGAATTTCAGTAAAATAAACTTGTTCATTTGATTTATAAGCCGTTTATAAAGCAATGCATATTGTCCATTCTCTAGTTCCTAGAATCGGACACTCGGTCTATAAATCATATCAATAAATTAATGTGATTAATGTATCCCGAATAGCAGAATATGGTTAAAATAACATTTGCTGACAACTTTAAATATGAGTGACTTGTTTTATGCCTTTTGGTGGCCTAGCGATTCAAGTGATGCAAGCCGTTTAGCCTTACTCTGTGACAAAGGGTACTTAATTTCGAGATATATTTTATTGGGTATTTGATTACTCAACAGGAGTTGGATTTATTTCGAAGACAAATCTTTATTACAATAGGTAGGTATGAGGCATTTAGTAAGTCATTAAGTTGGTCAGATCTGGTTATCTGAAAATTTTTGAGACCTTGACCCGACCAAACCAAGTTTTGAGCACTATCGACACATTTTAAACTTATACTTTTCTTATATCCATAAGGTGCTGCGTTTTCCTCATTTTTCTATCATTCTACTCCTGGATAGTTAGTTGAGTTACATTGAATTTTTCGCCCCTTGTCACGTGGGTAATATTGTACTGTTTTTGTCATTATATGTTCAACTACAAGTAAACGGCTTTGCTAGAGTCTAATTATAATAATTTTATTTTTTAGAAATAATTATGCAATATTTGAAAAATATATATTTTGAATACCGCACAAGAATCTCAACTGCTCCCAACCGCCTAAGTAGCCAGTGAAACTATAGCATTTCTTATCAGGTGTGTTGTAAGGCTGGAAGCAGCGGGGGAGGGAAGGAGAAAAAATGGAGAGAACCTGGCTATTCAAATCTGATATGGTTAGAGCCATTTCAAGCAACGTTTTGATTCTGAATGCTGGTCTTTCACCAGGCGATACTTATAGTATTCTCTATTCATTGATACAAAATAGACTATTATTTTGTATCAATGAAATGTGTTACGACACATATTAATTAACATTAAATTTATTTGCGCACGTCGGGCTTGAACCCGCGAGCTCTGGATTCGTAGTCAAGCGTCGTATCACTCGACCACACAGGCCGCCAGAATTTGTTTGACTCTCGAAAACCGAAAATAAACTGTAGATCCAAATAAAATACCTGTGTACTTTTAAAACTTTAGTTTGCATGAATGAAGTCAAATTGACAATTAATGTTTTTCACGCTGTATGAAACATGTAGGAGAAAATATAAATAATTAAGGAGTTTGCATGAATAAAGTCGAATTGACAATTAATGTTTTTCACGCTGTATGAAACATGTAGGAGAAAATATAAATAATTTCGTCTTTAGTTCGATCAGTGGAAAGAAATCAACGCTCGGTCAAGACAAAAAACCTTCGGTGAAAAAAGTGTAAGCACCATTAAGCTTTTTGTAATTTATTTAAGGGAAAATTTTGCTACAAAATATATTTAACGCGTAGAAAATTGAATAATAGGGAATAAAATATAAATCTGTAAAAAAATTATGTGTGTAAAATTATTATCTTTCTTAATGTATAATTAATCTCTTCACTTATGAGTCTCTTTTAAAGTTATTTACTCATTTCTTCCTTTTTGTTTTGTACTCGACATTCGAATTTCTGTGTAAAAATATTATGCGTTTTCGTTTTATAATTTTGTCTTTCCCGGAATAAGATTTTGTTAACTCCTAGGTTATAATATATCAGAAAATGTTAATAGAAAAACGGCTAGAGCGATACTTTAGTCAAAAATGAGCTAAAGATGCAGTTTTGATCAGTTTTTACTGTATTAAATGCTTTGATTCGCGTTTTACACTGAAGACTTTTGTGGTATTTCAGCCATCTATAATATATTTACCATTTGGGAGAAGGCTTGAATCAAGCGATACAAGCTCGGGACTTTTTCAATAACTCAAAATCAAAGCAGGTATTGAAGACTTATGAATTTTATTGTAAATAAAAAACAAACAAAAAATCTAAAAAGCTCTGGTGTAAACTTCCCAAGTGGCACTTTAGCCCTTTTGCCTTTCCGGCGACGATATTTTCATTTAATGAAATAATAATAATAATAATATTTGATAACAAGCGCCGTTTTTGGTACCTCAAGGGCGCTGTACAAATCTTAATTCTACTTAATACAATTTAGTTTATATAAATATACAGACCTGGCAGGTACTTCTGACAGGACACAATTGTCATAATAACGAATTTAGAATAACAAAAAATTTATTTTTATTTTTGTTTATTTATTTTTATTTTTATTATTATTATTATTTTTATTTTTTTCTTTATTATTATTTTTCATTTTTAGGGCATGAGGGCAAATTTAAAATAAAGTATATCGGAGGTTTTTCAATTTAAATAATCATTCATGTATTTTAATATGTCGTGAGGTTTACTATCACTCTCTCGAGCAAACAAATATAATTTTCCACATAATCCAACAATATCCTTATTCGGTTGTAATTTCAGTTTATTGGCTGCGAAACAACTCACATAAATCACTGTTTATTATTATTTGTTTTCTTATCGCATAAAGTGTAAAGTAATTGTCTATGTAAAGCGCGCACCTAAATATAATTTACGTTTGCGTTTCCTAGGTTTTATGATTGTTTACTTGGCCGGTATCTGAACTCATTCATGGCGGCGGTATTAAATTTCACAAGCCACTGTCATATCCTATTGTTTAGGAGACATTGCAATGATTTAGTAGAGTGTTGGTATATCCGTTAATGTCCTGGCAGAGCTGTTGAGTTTTAGTGATGTCAGTAAGTCTGGAGACGTTCATGTTACTGCATTTAATTGGTTCAGAACTCTACATACTCGTATGTTACCTTTGGGTGGAATTTAGAGTTGACATAAAAAACACGCATTTTACGTTTATTTTTTAACAACACAATTTCGACGTCATGCATGGTTGAGTGGTAAGACGCGCAACTACGAATCCAGAGGTCTTAGGTTCAAACCCGGCGTGCGCAAATATATTTTTATTTAATGTGTTTCATTACGTGAGTCATCACACATTTAATTCATGTAAAATAATATATAGTATATTTGCGGCACTTTTCAGAGTGGTAGATACTTTAAGTATCGCCCTGGTGAAAGACTACCCATTCAGAATCAAAACGTTGCTTGAAATGGCTTTAGCCGTGTTTGGTGACTAGATCTGAATTGCAAAGTACTTCCCAACCTTCCTTTTTCCCATTTCTTCCCCTCCCCACTAACTTTCAGCCTCACAAAATACCCCGATATGGGATGCCATAGTCTCCTTGGCTCTAGACGGTTGGGAGCAGTTGGGACTCTTGTGCGGTATTCACTATAAAAAAATCATATATTTGGGAAACATCACAAAAAAAGCATTTTTTCTTATTAACGCCTATTTTTAACTTTAAGTGAAAAGGGGACAATTTTAATTTTTTTTAAATTGAACATTCAAAAAAAAAGTTTTTTTTAAATTTTATTTCATTGGAAATGTTTTTTTATCAATTCCACATGATTTTTCTTTTCTAAAGGTGAGTAACGAGTTTGAAAAATGGTGTATTTAAGCAATTCATCGGTAAGAAATGAATTCGTGTCATTTCTGGCTGCAACTTTTTTATGAAAAACTTTTTTGTGTTGACTGATTTCTTGATAAGCATTTATGTGCAAAGTTCTATGTTGTTTTATTTCAAAGAAAACTGTTTATTTCATTACATGTGAAAAGTAAATCTAAGGCTTCATGTAAATTAGTTTTTTTTAACAAATAACTACGGAAAAAGAAAAATAAAAACAAAAACATAAATTGTAGTTGTTTTACAGTTTCCAAGCACACTGACATGATTCTACATCCGTTCGTTTCCTAGCTGCCTGTCGCGTTATTTGCACTTCCACGCTGCGTTTTGTGCGTTAGCGCCCTGTCACCAGCCGTTGTGGCTACAAGCCATTGTTTCTGGTGTTGCCAGTAATAAATACACAATATAGTTAAAGTAATGCAAGACATGCTGGCAGCTACAACACGCTACCAGCTACTGAAATGCAGCCCAGTGCGTAAATTATAAACGACGATGCGGCTAAAGATGGGTACTCCTAGAAGGTGCAATCATAGATCTTAAAAATATATGCGTGGTATCTATCGATGCTTCAAAAGCCTCCGTGGCTGAGGGGTTATGACGCTGGACTACGAATTCAGAGGTCATGGTTTCAAATCTCGGCGTGCGCAAATAATTTTTGTCATATGCGTTATTTCACATTCAATTTACACAAAATTATATATTAATTATTAATTATATATTAATTATTAATAAAATTATTTGCGGCACGTTTGAGAGTGGTAGATTTTCAAGGTATCGCCCTGGTGAAAGATCACCATTCAGAATCGAAACGTTGCTTAAAATGGTTTTAGCCGTGTTCGGTGACCAGATTTGAATAATAAGGTACTTTCCAACTCTTCCTCATATCCTCCCCTTCCCCACTACCATCAGCCTCACAACATACCCCAATTCGGAATGACATAGTCTCACTGGTTCTTGACGGTTGGGAGCAGTTGTCATTTGGAGGCTTTTAACGGGAATTCAAATCATAAGGGTCCAGGTAATGATGTAGACAACTTTCGTAAAAGAGCAGTAGGATCACCGAATCTGGATCAATATGATGCAGGCTTAAAACCCGGTGAGAGGAAAATGATACAATTATTTACGAATATCCCAACGAACAATATCGGGAGTGTAAATCAGTGAATTTTAAATAAGAGCTTTTCAATGTACGCGCTTAAAATTTCATATTTATGTTTTTATTGTTTTGTGTAAGTCTTTCTAAGGCCCTAGCACGAAACATCGATTTAGATTTTATCGACAATATCGGTAATTTAGAATCGTTCTCGAGCCCGACTGAAGATCGCCAACGAACAAACGACAACTTGCGTCGACTAAACATGTTTAATTAAGTCGATGTGATTTGTCGTTTGTTCGTTGGCGATCTGCAGTCGGGCTCGGGAAGGATTCTAAATTACCGACATCTTTATCGATGTTTCGTGGAAGGACCCCTGATACGTGTTGAAGTTAACTCATTTCCCTGTATGACTAAGGATTTTCCTCCCATTAACATAATTATCCATGGTTAATTATGTTTTGTTTTTAATTTGGTCACTTTTTTCTATTTCTTTTAATCAACTGATAAACTTTAACGCATGTAACAAAATATTCTTTTATTTGGTACAAAGTATAACTCAGTGGCTTATTAAACCATAAAAACCTTATCTTTCAGTACGGTTCCTTCCACTGCCTCCCGTGAGTTATCGGACAGATTCCTCGCAGAAGGAATTCGGGTCTTTAATAAATGCGCATAATGCAACATAATGTCGGTTGGTTGCATATCCAATCTGCGCATGCCCTCGCCGCAGACAACATCTCAGTATAATACTGACCCGGTCCCGAGTATTTTGCAAACATCCCCTGCATAAGCTGCCAACAAACGTATCTACGAACGTGCGTACGTAGGTGTGTAGCTTAAAGCTTCTCCTAAAGGGTGTTTTAATTTGTGTTTTACGCCATAAAGTTGGGACCAGTATATTCACATGACTTGACGGCCTACGAATTTAGAGGTCGCGGGTTCAAACCACAAGTCACAACACATTTAATTCATATAAAATAATTTATAATTTTTTCGTAAGAAGCAATCACATGGTGGTTGGACATTATATTAAATAAAATAATACTTTGTTTTAAAACCACAGAATTTATTACGATGAAGGCCAACCGGTTTCGCTTGGATCAAGCTTCGTCATTATATGTGCCCTGAAAGCTTCCTTGGTCCAAGGGAAACGCTGGACTACGAATTCAGTCATGGTTCAAATCTCGGCGTGCGCAAATAATTTTTGTCAAATGCGTTATTTCACATTCAATTTACACAAAATTATATATTAATTATATTTTAATTATTAATTATATATTAATTATTAATAACCGAAGTTGGCCTTCATCATAATAAATTCTGTGGTTTTAAAACAAAGTATTCTTTTTATTTAATAAAATAATATATTTCATATACAATAATATATATGCGGCAAGTTGGTAGATACACTAAGTATCAACCTGGTGAAAGACCGCTTTCATAATCTAAATGACCTAAAAGCCTTGAAATGGCTTAAGACGTGTTTGGTGACCAGATCTAAAGAGCCAGGTACCTTTAAACTTTTCCTCTTTCCCATCTCCTTTTCCTCGCCACTACATACAACCTCTCAACATATCCCAATCGGTAATACCATAGTCTCACTGGCTCTAGACGTTTGGGAGCAGTTGGGACTCTTGTGCGGTATTCACTATTATTAATTTTCTTTTAAACCTTTCCAGCGACGATGTATTACCTACCCATTTTCGCTATTATGCTTATTTTGAAAAAAGGGTTGAAAATGAGTTTCCCATTGGTGATAAAAATTCAATTGAAATGGGATGTAATTGATCACTTAAGAACATGACATAATTAAATTTATTTTAATTTGTAACCCCCTGTGGGAAATGTCGGTGCAGCTAAATGGCTCTGGCACTTTGTTCGCGAGCTATCTCGGACTGCAGCTGGTGGCCATCTCTGCCCGAACTATATGGGAAACTGGGAGGCATTTAACTTAAACGTTTCTTTTTAAGTTTCATCTTCTTATTTTTCAGTTTGCTGCTATTTTTATCTGAATTCGGGTCGCCTGGGAGAGAGCTTAATATTTATGGTAACAATTTGAGTAGGCTCCTATTCTGTAGAAATAATAAACTCACGTACATATTCAATTAAAAAGCTAGTATTGATAACTGCTTTTGGTATTGGCGTTTTTAAAATATTTTAAAAATAGAAAACGCCGTGAAGATATTTACAATTTGTTGGGCCGTATATTTCTTAATTTTGTTATTTTTAGACTATTTGAATTAGAATTATTTTATGGTGAATACCGTACAAGAGTCGAATTGCTCCCAACCGACTGAAGCCAGTGAGACTATGGCATTCCCAATCGGGGTATGATGTGAGGCTAAAGGTAGTGAGGAGAGGAAGGAGATGGGAAAGTGGAAGGTTGGTATGTACCTGGCTGTTTAAATCTGGTCACCAAACACGGCTAAAGCCATTTCAAGCAACAGATCGATTCTGAATGGTGGTCTTTCACCAGGGCGATATTTAGAGTATCTACCAATCTGGAACGTGCCGCAAATAAACCACATATTATTTTAAATGAAAATCATAAGCAATGTGTTGTGACACATATTAATTCAATTAAATATATTTGCGCACTCCATATCTTAACTCGCAAGCTCTGGATTCGTAGTCGAGCGTCTAACCACCAGACCACGGAGGCGACATACAATATATTATAGCTTATTACTGTAAAGAAATATTCAGAATTGTATCAAACGCTTTCTTTGTAATATTAATATGTAATATCTGAAAATAGAAACATATTTAAATAAAAATTGATTTTAAAACGTTTTTATTTTTATTTTTGAAATAATATCAATAAATTTAAACGAAATATGAAACCGAAAGATATACAGAAAATGCAAAATAATTCGAAACTCGAACTCCGAACCTCTACTCTATCCGAGGGTAACGTCTCTGCCAATTGAGCTACCGAAACATTTTTCAAAACCGGCATTTTAATCAATCTCATACTACCTTTAAAATATTTTATTTATTTTTAAATCCCGATTATAGGTATCTAAAAAGGTTTCGGTGTCAAATTTTCTCCCAGCAAGAAAAAAATACCGAGATAACTGGCTACCTTTTACAGCAGGAAGTCGTGCAACAGAAGTTACATGTCCGAGAAACAGCTTTTGGAACGAATATTAATAAAAACCATAAATGTTAAGGTGTCAAACGTGACTTACGAAAACTGTGAATATTATTGGTTTACGGTTATTAGCTTTGGGTATCATGTTGTAGACAGTAGATTGGTAATTTTATGTAGGATTATGGAGTTTTAATCAACCCGCAGTTCACTACGCAGTTTCTATGCAATACTTATAAGTGTACCTTTGTAAAACAGATAAATCCAATATATAATTTACAACCTTTTTCCGTTACACCACTGCTAAGTGTTGAGAAAACTGAAACTTTTCTGAAACAACTACTGATGGTTGATATCAGAAATCGGGTTTACCTGCGGTTCCAGTCACCAGTTATTTGTTTACTTATTTTTGGAATCGGTCCCTGGTGCCAGAAAAGTTCCACAAAGAAGTATTTTATATTAGGTAAGATTCCTCGCCGCCAAAAAAAAAATATGGGGAAGAGAGGGTTGCTAGCGAAATTCTAAATATGTAAAAAAAAAGGAACCGATTCCTCGCCAAAAATGAAAAGTACTTTTTTTTGCAAAAAGTGGAACCAGTTCCTCGGAAAAATAATATCGACGGTTCCAGTGACGGGCTTGGAACCGGTTCCTTTTAACCGGGACAGGAATATCAACCATCTCTATGAACGATTTATTGCGTAGTAGGTACTTCCGCCGGCCATAAAGCTCTTTGAAGAGCTTAAATCACCTGACGAACATAATTCTAGATAAATGATCATACGCACTTCCCTTGCAGCAACCCTCCTCACCCAGCTTTTCGGTTCCATGAAGTGCTGTTTTGGTCAGAATAAACGTTTGGTTCAAGAATTTTTACACCACGCAGTCTTAGTGCTTATATCCTCCTTCACTTATCAAATGACCAGTGCATGCAAACATCTGGCTCTCACGCTCTTAGCTTTGAAAGTTTCATTTTTCAATGAACGACTTTCATTAATCCCTTTGTGTCTACAGTTGTACTACTAAACCTTTTCTAGAACCTAAGATCATCTTAAGGTTCGGTTTAAAAACAGGAAGAAGCCTACATTGCTCCTGTTTAAAAATTCACAACTTACTTATGTTATGACTACCGCTTTAATCATGAAATTCATAATAATAATACTCGGCTAATTAATATAGCGCCATTTTTGAAAGGTTCACTTCAAGAGCGCTTTATAAAACTCGAAAACCAATTAAATATTTAAAAAGTTTCAGACGTTGTCTTTGCAGTAGATCGAGAATTTAGCCAATCATTGCATGAGGAGACACTATTATAGAAGTAGGTTTTTAGATGCTAATGGGCTACTATAGCTTTGCAAATTAGGGCGAATCTTTTAGCTCTGAATTTCGTTTCATCATTCTCAGATCATGTGGCAGTCTATTCCAGGATTTGGGACCTGAAACTCCAAAGGCACGTTCTCCGTTTGCTAACAGTTTCGTATTTCAGGCAGTGATGGTCTCCGTGGTCGAGTGGTTAAGAAGCTCGACTATGAATAAGGAGGTGGCGGGTTCAAATCCCGGTGTGTGCAAATATTTTTTATTTAATATGAGTGGTATACACTAGTTCCAGGTGAAAGACCATTATTGAGAATCGAAACGTTGCTTGAAATGGAAATATCCGTGTTTGGTGACCAGATCTGAATAGCCAACCTCTCTTCTTCATCATTTAGCCTCCCCACTGCCTTTTGCCTCACAAAAATACTCCAATTAGCGAAACCATAGTCTCACTAACTCTAGGCGGTTGGGAACAGTTGGAAGCTGGAACTCTTTTGGAAAGCATAAAATAATAGGCAGTATCTTGCATTTTCAGAATTATAGGCTGTGTATTGCAGCTTGGACTTCAAGTCTTTCTGGATTATGTTTTTTAGTATGTGTGATAATTTTGTTACAATCATTCACACACACAAAGTTGCTCGATACAAACAAATCTGCACAATCGCCCATCTGCTGCGTATAAAACTGTAAGTGAAATCTTATACGTACGCTCCACAATATTTTACTGTGTCGGTGTCTCAACAAAATGTCCCTGGTAGTATGTTTATTGAACGGAGGTGTTGAAAGATTTGGCTCATTTTATTACAATACTAAACTTGTATAAAATAAAACTCGAGCATTCGCATACACGTTAAGTTTATTGGCCCAGTGGAAGATATGGCTGGAGCGAACACAATTCTCCCACCCACCGGAGGTGATATAAACACAGTTTATAAACTGACTGATTCAATTTATAGATGCTAAGTTCGATTTAAAAACCACAGCAAAACAACTGACTGATTTTGGAATAAATTGGGCAAAAATGCATTATTTAAGTCACCGAACAGAAAATCTATAGAAGGGTGATTTATACCGAGTTGACAAAAAAACGATGACGCCATATCGCTATAGGCGTTTCGACTTCTGGTAATTTCAAATGAATATTTATTCGGTTGAGAATTTAAATATTTGAAAAAAGTTATAAGGGAAAATTGAACTTGAAGTCAATATTGCACAAACTCCCATAACTACAAAACTGTTTGGAGCCAGTGGGACTATTGCACCCCCGATTGGGGTGTATTGTGAGGCTGAAGGTGCGCACAACCTACGCACTGTAGGGGAAAATATGTGAAGAGGAAGGTTGGGAAGTACCTGGCTATTTAGATCTGGTCACCAAACACGGCTAAAGCCGTTTCAATTCTGAATGGTGGTCTTTCATCTGGACGATACTTAGAGTATCTAACACTCTGCAACGTGCCGCAAATGTGCTAAATATTACTTTATATGAATTAAATGTGTTTTGACACGTCGTATGAATTATCAATTAAATAATAGTTAATTGCGCACGCCTGGTTTAAGCCCGCGACTTTTAAATTCATAGTTGAGTGTCTTACCACTCGACCATGGAGGCCGTCAGGCCTAGCCTTTTGGGGGAATCCTCGGTTGTTAGTTTAAAAAAATATACATAATAATCACACTATGTATTTCCCTAATATTAAGGAATGAGTTTTTTATATGACAGGGAGAGGACACATAATATTGTATTTAATAATTCCAAAATAAGCAATCTTTGTAACAACACGCATTGAGTAAAAAATATTTGCGCATGCTGGGATTTGAACCCGTGACCTGTGGATTCGTAATCGAGCGTCCTAACCACTCGACCACGGAGACCGTCAAATGAACTCGTTAAATTGCGGAAAATACAATTACTCTTTATTTATAAGAAGATGAAAACAGAATGGTTAAAAACATGTGTTCTTATAGAGCAAATGAGCGAAGAAAGGAGTGTGAAGAGAATACATAGCGCGAAAGTGAATGGAAGAAGAATTCGGGGACGCCCAGGAAGATATGGCACGACCAAGTGAATCAAATACTTGAGTGGGGCATGTGAAAAGACAGATAAACAGAAGATTGTGTATAAGTCGATAATGTTAATAAAGCGAGGAGTGTGTGCCAAGATTGAGTTGTATGGCGATCAGTCCTCTCTGCCTACTCCTATAGAGAAACGGCGTGATGGTTAGATAGTTAGTTAAAAACATTAAAATTTCCCCATCCTATTTTTTTTTTACAGATTGTTAATTATAAGAACCTGTTGACAAACTGCTATGTAGCAGTTTAATGGGACTTAATTTTTATGTATACTATGTAACATTTGAAATAATAAAAAAATAATTTATTTTAGAACTCATCTTATCGACTTATTTCTAGGTTAACTATGTCCTTAAATGTTCAATTTTCAAAAATCCCACCGTGCACGAAATATCTTTTAATCAATTTTTAATTTTCGATGAAGTTTTGCTTCAGTTTTTTCATGATAAATGGAATTACTGAGCCCAATGCTTACTGCCAGTACCAACTTACAAACATTGCCAAGTTGAACCGAGAGATATAATTACCTCTACGTTGCAAAATAATATTGATATTTACGTGAACGTCAGCTGCTAAATTAAGCTAAAATAATTATCAAGTACCAAAGAACGGCAATAACATTCATGAAATTTTGACAGATAATATTCGCAAATCCCCTCTACTCGAGCTATTTCACCGACAGTTAATTATTAATAATTTCAAGAAATACGCGCATAGAGATGTTATTTATTTGACGTGCTGAATAAATTACGCTCTTTTTAATAAATCTTATTCGGCAGGTATAAATAAATCTCTTGAACTGATTGTAAATTCTGTTAGTGGATATGAATGAGTCATAACGTTGGCTTTTGTTGTACTCCCGTTTGCGTCAGCTTCTCGTACGCGTGTAGTTTTATCTTTAAACTCATACAATTGCTGCCACTGAATAGAAAATCTCTAGAAAAGTGTTTGTGTCG
The DNA here is from genome assembly GCA_022651775.1 of Drusus annulatus. NCBI lineage: Eukaryota > Metazoa > Arthropoda > Insecta > Trichoptera > Limnephilidae > Drusus > Drusus annulatus. The sequence continues at coordinate 223,540 of JAGWCC010000266.1, forward strand.
ATTTAAAAAAAACTTATTTTTCTAATTTATATAGGATCAGTCGACTTCTAGACTTGAGACTTGTCAATAAAATTTCGTATTAACTTTGATTTAATTTGTTTCTTTTTAACCTTACTTCTTCTACTTGTACTCACTGTCACTTGCCTAAGAACTGGTTCTTATGACCTAGTGAGGTAGGTAATGTAAAAAAAATGTAGGAAACAAAAAGTTAATATATTTTTTTTTTAAATACAATATACTATACTGGTAGGTAAGTTTTGTTACTTTATTAACACTATAAATGTCAAATTAAGCGTCATATTAAAATCTAAATATCTCAATTACTAAAACAAAAAATGTAATTACTATTTTAAAGTCCACGGTATCTGGCCACTAGTGGTACAGCAAGAAAATGTGTTCATTTGCAGAACATAGAAAACCTAAGTAAACAAAAGTTTTTTTTCCATATCATTGTTGGAAAGGCAAAAAGTACAACTTTTTTAATTACGGAATTTAGGTTTTTTTTTTTTTTTTTACTTAAATTTGCAGTTTCGATCAGTTTTTTGCATAAAATGCCCTGACTCTTTTTAGATTCTGAAGACTTGTGTGGCCTTTCTGCCATCTAAAATATATTAACTATTCGGGAGAAAGTTTGAATCAAATGACAAAAGTATGTGACTTTTTTTTGTTTTTTGTCGCTTCAAGCAGCTCAGTGAGAATAATTTTTTTTATATATAAAATGCTGATACTAACGACGAAGAGACCAAATATTTTGAATTTGTCAAAACAGTATTCCAATTTCGAACTCGAAAGCTCAAATCTAAAAAAGTTTATAACACGAAATCGACTACAAATGTGATGTAGATTCAATGGTTTACCAATTTTACCACGAGTTTCCGGACACCATGTATAATGAATCAAAAAGTTAATAACTTAAACAATGTAACAACGTACAACTATTTTTAATTATGAAAACTAAGGTATTTTTTTTGTTATAGAATCAAAAGTATTGACAGAAAATTAATCCAAAGAAATCAATGATAGTACATTTTGTACATAATATTATGTTCTGAAGTGGAAAAAACTCTCGGTCAACCTTTTGAGAAACAACAGAAGAGAATTTTGCTTGAAACGGCGCTATAATCTTTCTTTTCTTTTCCTTATTTTCTTCCGTCTTGTTTTTTAAACTTTCTCCAATAGTATACCTACCTTTCCCAGGTAGTTGGAACTCCTTATTAGTGGTAAATTCCGAAAATATTTTCAGATGCAACCGTATTTTGTTTATCTTAGCTTCCCTATCAATTTTTAAATAATTTATCGGTCATAAAATACATGGCCTGTTCAGAAGAAAAGGTGAATTTTTAATTTTTGCGGGTGTGCACATTCGATTATCGTTTTTTGTTGTTGTTGTTATGTTGATACACATATGTTTATCATATGTTAGCATTATCAGCCATTTTGGATTAGTGGTTTGTTTTTGACAACTGGAAAGGTTAGTCACGTTTTTGTGTGTTCTTAGATTTTTTACTTTTGAAAAAAATGGATCAAAGAATAAAATCCATGATTTGTTTTTCCAAACTCCAGGACGCTCATCGTCATTACCATCTTCTCGGCCTTCTGTAAAGCGCTTGTACCACTTATAAACACTTTTTTGAGACAAAGTAGACTCGCCGAATACCACAGTCAACATTTTAAATGCGTTGGAGCACTTTATTCTATTTTTAACGTAAAATTTAATACATATTCTTTGATCCATTTTTTTCAAAAGTAAAAAATCTAAGAACACGCAAAAACGTGACTAACCTTTCCAGTTGTCAAAAACAAACCACTGATCTAAAATGGCTGATAATGCTAACATATTAAAAACATATGTGTACCAACATAACAGAACAAAAAAAACGATAATCGGATGTACACAGCCCGCGAAAATTCAAAATTCACCTTTTCTTTTGAACAGGCCTCGTAGATCAGCTTTTACCTTTTACGCTCCATTCATTATTACATTAATTTTCTCTTCTCGTACCAAACATTAAACCTAACAACTATTTATTTATTTAATACGAAGGCTATCCTATAAATACTATTTGCATATTGATCGCAAGCATAAACAGTAAATAAGTACTCGTACCTACACATCTGGTCTTACCGCCATCAAGAACGAAGGGAATTTTCAATTAAACATTAAGTTTCCTTGAGCGCATGCACGAGAGTGTCATTTTTTTAAATTGAACTAGTCCTAGCAATAAACATCGATATGGATTTCATCGACAATGTCGCCCGACTGCAGATCGCCAACAAACAAACAACGGTTAACATCGACTAAATTAAGCATTCAACGCGAGTTGTCGTCAGTTCGTTGACGATCTGCAGTCGAACTCTGGAACGATTCCAAATTACCGAAGTTGTCGATAAAATTTAAATAGATGTTTCGTGCTAGGACCTCTTTGCATGGGTCAAGAAAATTATCATTTTTTCAAAGAATCTTTTTAAATCAATACAAGCGACAAAATTTCTATCTAAAATATATTTTACCAGACGATTATTTTAATTAAATTTTTGATATGTGTGTCAATGGGTTTCTTCTGCAGGCTATTTTAAAAAGTGAAACTTATATTTATTTAATAAAAATGAAATAACTTTGTATAAGACCACAGATTTTATTAAAATTTTTATGACTGACCGGTTTTGGTTAGCCTAAGCATCATCAGGGTACCAAATTAATTTATAAAAATACTTAGTGGGCGGTTATATATACATACAAAGGAAGAACATAACATAAAATTTTTAATTTTGATATTTTGTTTTATTTTGTATTTAGTACTCCCTCTGTATGTATATTTTACCGTATTATGCTAAGCAAAACCAGTCGGTCATAAAAATAAAAATAAAATCTGTAGTCTGATACTAAGTTATTTTTTATTAAATATGTTAAGCCACAAGTGATTGCGTTCTACGAAAATATTATTTCACTTTATTTACTTACGGTCAAACATAATTAATATGTTATAACTACATATACACACATCATTATTCTAGGAACGTATTAGACACATTGCACATCCAGCAAAACAGAAGAAAAAGCATGCAGATAACACCTTACAATACAACCCATAAGAAAAAACATTATTACTAAAACAATCCACTTATTTAACATAATAATATGTTTAAATATAAAAGTTCTTACCTGACCCAGAGACATATGATATTATTATTGAATTAAGGCAACACATATTTTTTAAATTTAACTTAAATTTTATTTTCAATCTTTTCAAACCAATTGATTTTAACGAGTAACAACTAGTTTTGTAATAATCAAGATCGTTATATACAGATAGCGAATCCTTTTTAGTGCGCAATGTTAGCTACTTACAAACAAGACAACCGAAGAAATGCCTCAGTCACATCTCGGATATCCAAAGCAGTATCTACCAAGTACATGCATAGCTTAGATTCATTTCAGCAGCTTAAATGCTACCCCCGATGAAAAAGGATCAAATTCACTACAGAAGTTATCTTAACCAATGGCAATTGAAAAAAAAGTAATCATCCTAAACTATTGATTTTTTCTAACTTGAAATGAGTACGTACTTCCGTACGAGTGTGAATTTTTCAAACTTGGATCTGATGTTAATTGAAATTATCATTTTTTTTAATTAAAAAAGACGAACATTCCCGAGTTACGAATAACCTGACAATATTTGTACAACTCCTACTACCATCATAATAAGCGGAAAGAAGTCGCTTATGCAATGATGGAAGACTTAGCCAGCAGAGGAATTGAACCCACGACGCCCGGGTGGGAAACCGACGAGTTTTTCCACTCAGCTACCACGACCAAAGCTATTTTACGCAACGTTTCGATTCTGAATGGTGGTCATACGCCAGGGCGATACTTAGTATTTACCACTCTGGAACGCGCGGCTAACTAACTAACTAACTAACCATCACGCTGTTTCCCCGCAGGGTTAGGCAGAGATGACGGACCGCCATATAACTCTGTCTTGGCACACACTCCTTGCTTCATTTACTTTTATACCTCGTCTCATACATACTCTTCTGTTATTCTGACTCTTCACATGACCCGATTCAAGTATTTGATTAACTTGATCGTCATGCCATGTCTTTCTCGGGCGTCCTCGACTTCTTCTTCCATTCATTTCGCATCATATATTCTTTTCACACTCCTTTCTTCGTTCATTCGCTTTACATGCCCAAACCATCTAAGCGTCCCTTTCTTGATCCTATTGCGTGGCAAACATACTATTTATTTTTTTATGTGAATTAAATGTGATATGACCCATATTAATTCATTAAAATTTATTTGCGCACCCGTAGCCCGCGATCTCTTAATTCATTCGAGTGTCTCTATTGTGATTTTATATTGATCGGTTATATTTTAACATGATTCAGGATTTTAAGCAGAATTGTGTAGAGAGCTCGATGTTTATTTGCAAAAAGTCTAAAAAGCTAAGAAAATGTTTCAAATATGTGGGCACAGTATCATTATAAATTAAATGTTCACCCTCACAAAAACGTCGGGTAAATTTTCAGTACTTACTTCACTCTAAATGAATACTTCTAGCGACACTAAACGTCTATTTTACTTTTCTTTCCTTTAAATTTCCCATAAAACTTTCCGCCTCATTGCCTCCTCTGATCTACTCTTTACTGCACTCGCTGCATCCGGAGCTGAAGGAGTCCCGGGAGGCAGAGGTAGACGAGGCAGTAGGTACACGAGGTACACAAGGCAGGCTAGGTACGAGGTAGGTACGGATGGACCTAAGAGGGCCAACAGGTCAGCCGGGGCCAGACCTCTAGTCCGCCACTGTGACTGGATTCCCACGCCTACTTATTTGGAATAAAAGTCAAACAAAGGATGGAAACTAATGTGGAATTATTGCAGACTAAATGAACTCAGTTAAGCGAACGAACAGAACTAAGCGGAAAAGGATTATTTTCTATGCTGGCAACAGATATGCTTGTTTAAAGTGTCAACGACATTATATTGATAAATTTTGTTTGTTTTTTATGAATGTCGCACATGAGTCCTACTGCTCTTAACCATCTGAAGCCCGCATCCATGTACCTTTATTTCTTTCCTTCACGGCGTACTTCTTACCTTAGAGTATATAGAGTGGTATTTATTCAAGGCAGTGTAGTCATTTTTTGATGGTTTTACCGGACTCAGTCGACCTGGGCGTGGCTAAGACTAAGGTTAGGGTATTTATACATCTATTCATAACACATATCGACATAATGTTTTTGTTTATTCGTATAACCACTTTTTACAGTATTGTTGTCAAAAAATATAGCATATAACCTCAAAAACCGTTTAGTTGTGTCAAGTTTAGTGGCATTATAATAAAATGTTGGCGGAGTCCCGCGGTGACCCAGGAGTCCAAGATCATTGTGACAGTACATAGAAGCGGCATATTAAATTTGTTGTCTCTTTCTCTCTCATGGTGTACGACGTAAAAACCCGGAGAAAGTGATTTATCGCAAGTTTGTACATGTTGGGTAAAAATAATTAGCTCTCTCTCCATACATCGTTACTCCAAGCTTCTTACCTTGCTATTCTGTTTTTTTATTTCTTAATGTTGCGAAGATCACTTTTAAGTACGCTCGATTAAAGCTATTTTGAGTACTATGTTTAATTTTTTTATCAATTTATGATTTTTTTCGTAATAACTTTGCAAATATCTATTATAATTTTTACTTTTGTTTTATGTATTATTATTTAGCTTTTTTTAGTAAAGTGAATTGTGGAATGTATTGCATTGCAGATTAACCGGTCGGTAACTAAGTGGAGAAACGCGTCGGATTTCCACCCGGACGTCGTGGGTTCAATTCCTCTGCTGGCTAAGTCCTCCATCATTGCAAAACAATATCTTTCTTTTATAATGATGGTAGTAGAAGTTTTTCAAACATTGTAAAGTTATTCGTAACCCGGGAATATTTGTCTTTCTTTTAAAAAATAAAAAGATAAAACTATCTCTGCTTACCTTCTGGAATATTTTTTTTATTTTTTAATCTTTCATATTTCAATTGCTTTTCATTTTAGTCACCTTTTCAAAAAAGTGTGAATACCGCACAAGAGTCTCAACTGCTCCTAGCTGTCTAGAGCCTGTAGGAGTATGTTGTGAGGCCAAATGAAGGCTATTTAGATCTAGTCCCCAGACAATGCTGAAAATTTGTTGAAAATTTGGATTCGGGTTTTATCTTTTAATAAAAAATGTGTCAAGAGATGTAGTGTCAGTGGTGTGAGTAAATGCTAACAAGATATTGACAGGTTTACTCCGGGTGAAAACAATATATTGACAGGTTTACTCCGGGTGCAAACAATATATTGACAGGTTTGCTCCGGGTGCAAACAATATATTGACAGGTTTACTCCGGGTGCAAACAATATATTGACAGGTTTACTCCGGGTGCAAACAATATATTGACATGTTTGGTGTATCTGTCATGTTCAAGCTTGCGATATTTTGATAAGTTTGTTTTTCAGATTCTTTAGTATTATTTTATATAGATATATTAGATTGAGGTGTAACTTTCTAAACCTCTTTTAACCTGCTATGTGTGGGTGCTATCTACGCAAACAATACATCGACTCTTTAAACTGAAATATGTTGACAAGAATGATTTGTATTTATCTTGGTCGAACACGTCTTAAAATGTTGAGCATGGATTTATTTATCTTAACAATATGTTGATCAAGAAATTGTTTTTTAGGGGTTTTCTAAGCAGTATACGAGTATATTCATTATGTGGAGAAAACCACCATTAGGAATAGAAACATTGCGCGTTGCTTGAAATGGCTTAATCCGTGTTTGGTGACCAGATCTGCATAACCAGATACTTCCCAATCTTTTCTCTTCCCCATATCCTTCCCTTTTCCACTACCTTCAGCCTCACAACATACCCCAATTAGGGATGCCATAGTATCACTGACTTCAGACAGTTGGGAGCAGTTACGACTCTTGTACGGTATTCACTATAAAAAATAAAAATAAACAAGTCAATAGTAGATCACAAGTCATAAAGACATGTAGCGGTAAATACTCTTAGTATCGCCCTGAAAAAAAGTAAAAATTCAGAACCTAAAAGCTGCTTGAAACGGCTTAAGCTGTGTTAAGTGAGTAAATCTTAATAGTCAGGTACTTTCAAACCTTCCTATTTCCCTAAAAAAAAGAAGGTAGATGTTTGGTTTTGGTGTTGTCCGTCGATCAGTTTGATGAACCTATTCAACTGCCATTATTAATTTTCAAAAGTTTGTTCACGTCTTTCTTTACTGTTGGCTCTTTTGAAACACGTAACATTATTCGATTCTCGTAAACGAATGTCAAAAGGGCATCTGAAGAAGAATATAATTTTGATTATCTTTGCACGAAAAGCGATAAGTTTGACCACTACAATGCGGGCTAGTTAAAAATGGAAGATTAAAAAATATCCAATAATAAATAGATCGGTTCATGCATTAAAAGTGCTATCTCATACACTAATCTCCCAAAAAAAAAACTAACGTCAAAACTTGTCTGAAAACGCATCAATATGCTTTTATCTCCGAATATATTCTAGACGGCTGATCCAATATGCATTGAACTGATCTTAGTCGAAATGAAAAAACCCGGTTTGATTGAAAAAATAAGGCTTTACACATAGGAAGAAGGCTTTTTGTTACTTCTCGTTCATTCTCTCATAGTGTAAGTCTATCTTACGTATACACAGGTGGATATATTAGATCTAGTATAAAATATTCATTAAGATGAGTCATGGCTAAAAGACATAAATGTATGTCTTCTGTTTTTGCTGCACTATGTGAAGTTGATTGAAATGACCTAACAAACAAAAAATCTTTAGCAGGAAACTACCTATCAATTGTAATGTTGACAGAGTGATTGTGCTTACGTTTTATTTTCGAACAATTTGTGGATTGTATTGGACGATTCTATGCCTCGGCAGGTGTATTAATAATAATGCTCGGATAATTTGTAAAGCGCCGTTTTTGGGAAAAATCACGCCAAGGGCGCTGTCTAATATATGTATCTACATGTCGTTCAAACTCAATGATTAACTTCTCATAGAAAAAAAATTGCGATTTAAAAATCTAAGAGAAAAGTATTATCAAATTAAGGTGTTATTTTGTGCTGTAGAAATGAAATCTCTGAGGCGCATGTGCGTCCAACCATGTACATATGACGCTAAGATGGTTTGACCATGTAAAGCGAATGAACGAAGAAAGGAGTGTGAGTAGAATATATGACGCGAACGCGAATGGAAGAAGAAGTCGGGGACGTCGGAGGAAGATCTAGCACGATTAGGTGAATAAAATTTTTGAGTCGAGCCATGTGAAGAGTCGGAATAACAGAAAAGTAGTGTATGAGACAATGCATGAATGTGAACGAAGCAAGAAGTGTGTGCCAAGACAGAGCTGTATGGCGGTGCGTCTTATCTGGCTCCCCCTGCAGAGAAACGGCGTGATGTTAATAGTTAGTTAATTAGGCGTTAATTTAAATATTATATATTATTATAGAGTAAGAGAAGGAGCACTTTTTTATTTCTAGACATTATTGTTTATATGCGTAATGTACTAATAGTTCTTTTTTGTTGTTAATTGTGTATGAATCCCAAATTGGGCGTCAATAAATAACTGCGTAACTAAAAACGTGATTAAAGCAATGACGTTACCAATATTAACACGTTATAGCCTTAGAATATTAACACAAAATGTGACAAGCAAAACACCACACGTTACCAGTAAATTCATCATTCAAATATCGGTCATGTATGACAAAGATAGACATTCATAGAATATATGTGTATGAACGAAACAGATCCGAAGTTCGGACCGCGTTCCATACTTGCTTGAAACGACCTCAAGCGACGCGTGACCGTTTAGCACTAAATCGGCTTAAACGCCGATCACACCAACTAGCGTGATTATTGCTTGCCACTTTGAGAGCGCTACAACGTGTCTATATATATGTAAAGTCATTGAATTGAAGTGATTTTTTCACGGCTCCGATGTACATTCCATTCGTGTGTATTCAATAAACTTAAGAAAAGCGAACGCAGTAGGTAAAACACCTCACATCATTTCACCGTATTGCCTCAAAACACGTACAAAATACACGTCTGCTAATCAATATATTGTAAAAACGTTGTGTTAAAATAACTTCCTGACAGCCCAGCAGATAGTGAGTAATGATATACCTACTCACTCCGTCCGTTCCGCCAGATCCGGGGGGCATAAATCACTATCGGGGGGCCTGAGCCCCAGCCCGGTTCCTTGCGCCCGTGCTCCAGTTCCTACATGCCCAAAGGCCCCCTAATAAGTCTATTAATTACATACCACAGCCTGCTATCAAAATTTGTCCAGGTGTTTGAAGGCTGTTTAAAAATACAAGAATGCGATGTTTTCAAATATTTGTACCAGGTGTTTGCTACCTGCATAATGGTTTAAAAAATAATAATAAGGAAATGTACAAAATATTGTATTTATATCGACCTTGGTAGCAGAGTGGTAAGCTCCTTGACCCAGAGGTCGCAGGTTTAAAACCGATGAAAGAACGATTTTGTTTTTATTTAGAAGGTAAATTTACACCTCGTTCAAGAGCAAAACTTTGACAGCCTCCGTGGTTGAGTGGTAAGACGATCGACTACTAATCCAGAGGTCACGGATTTATAAACCCAGCGTGCTCAAATAATTTATATTTAATTGAAATGTGTCATGGAATATTTAATTCATAAAAAATAATATAAAGTATACCATATTTGCGGCACGTTCCAGAGTGGCAGATACTCATAGAGTATCGCCCTGGTGAAAGCCCACTATTCAGATTCGAAACGTTGTTAGAAATGGCTTTAGCCGTATTTGGTGTCCAGATCTAAATAGCCAGGTACTTCCAAACCTTTCTTTTCTTCATATTCTTACCCTCTTCACTACATTTAGCCTCCCGACATACCCCGATTGAAGATGTCATGCCACTGGCTCTATGCGGTTTGGGAGCAGTTGGGACTCTTGTGCGGAAATAAACATAAAAAATAAAAATCTTTATCCGTATAAAAAGTATATCCGCGGTAAAAGACAAGCACCCCACCACTTGAAACTACTTTAGCTTTGTTTAAGGACCAGCTCTGACATCTAATAGCCAGGAACTTACCCTCAACCACCTGATTAGGGGTTCAATAGTTTCCCCAGCTCCAGACAATTAAAACTCTTCTCGACTCTGTCTTGAATTATTACCATCCCTTACAAGGTTTTGTTAGTAACTTGACCCTTAATCTACCCTTAATTTTTTGATAAAATGTTGATTTTCCTGTGAATTTTCTCAATGAATCAGATAAGCTATCTAATATTTATTTCAATTACAAAAAAATTTGTACATTTGAACACTGTTGACATGACGCTGAGCATGATTTTGTAAGAATTGCATCTCCAGATATATAGACAAGACCTCTGAAAAGGAAATTGATACATATTTATGAGGCACTTCTCCAGTCACTGGCATCTGCGGTAGTGCATCTGTTTGTACCTCCGATGGGAGCATACAGTGTGCTTTCAACTAAATATACAGTTAACAAAACAAGAAGCCAGATTGTTTTGAATCATTCACAATTCACATGAGAATCCTAGTTGTGATAGTTATCCGGAATCTTCCCCCAAAATATTGTAAGGCAAAGAAAATTGTGCGAAGGCAATGGGATTAAGGAAAGTTTGCAGATCTTGAAAATTAAGATTCGATGAGTTAACATAGTTAAAGCCATTTAATTAATATTTTAATAATCGCTGAATAACAGGTATGGGAGATTGTTAAACATTTTATCAAAGAAATCCATCCAAACCCCGACTTCTACGAAAATTGTTCAACTTGCATAATTAAAAGACCAAACAATGTGTCAGAAAAATCATTAATAAAAGACGAAATTTTAAAAAAATGCAAGAAATCAAGAACTTTTTATTATCATTTCATCGAAAAGATTATGTTTTTTACCTATTTTTTCTGCTTTAATCACCCATGCTTTTTAATTAAAAATGTAATTTTTTTTAAATTTTAAGACCAAAATTTTTTTACCACTTATATTAATAATGCTAAGTCAAACACTGGAACTGTTGTTTTGTGGTGAAATTCTCTTAAAATATTATAAAAAAGCGATACAATTCGTATAGTACCTTGAAATTCGGGCGAAATAAAGTACTCCTTGGGCTGGTGGCGCTTAGGTTAAAATTGCCACTTGGCGACGACCGACTAAATCGATTTATACAAAAAAGAATCGTGGCTAAAAACATATTTGTTAAAAACAATTTTGTGATACTCAGACACTATTATTAAAATGTTTTCCGATTACACTCTAAAGAATTTGCCACACTGTACAAATACAATCAAATTAAAACAACGGTTACAAGTAAACGATTTGACGTTGCATTTTTACAGGACTGAAACCAAAAAATGTGTGGCTTAAAGGTAATGATGGGTTCTACTAGCAGTATTAATTCAATTTAAACATCTATAACACACTTACCTGGACGATCAAATAATGGAGCCAAAAACACTCGATTTATCATCATTTTGTAATGCATCGCATTAACTTTATAAAATACTGTGAATCAAAAACTTCTTTACATGATAACCTACATTCATAGGGTAAAATTTCTTAAAACTCATCATAAACTCTTTTACCCATGATAATAATTGATTATTCATTACTCTTTTTTGCTTATTTTATCAATAAAGTATCTCTAAAATCAAGTGGTACATACATAAGTGAGACAACTGTTCATTCGTATCAAAAAAAAAATAAAAAATACAGACCTCTTTTACAAAACAGTATCTTGCACATTAAATTCAACGTAGAAAAAAAGGGATTATAAACTGAACAAGCGCAATTTTGCAAAATTTCCATTTAAGGTAAATTAAAATTGCCTTGCCCTTTCAAACCATAAATCACCTGCCCCGATCAAACAACATGTGACCATTTCAAACTTTTAAAATACCTAGCATTAAAAATAATGATTCTCTTGGATTCTTTACGATAATATATTTCCTTATGATAATGATCGCACCGGTGACCTTAATTAATATTACCTTATAAGAATTAATTAAATGAATAATAAACTATTTAAAATCTATCATGAAGGCATAAAATCCCCATTTAATTATACATTATAGTATATAGATAAGAACATAAATTTATGAACATGTCCGAGTATTATAAAAAAAAAAACAATTTATGGTTTTAATAAGATATAAAGTAATACAAAATTAATAATAAACTCTATTTATAGTTTTTGTGTTTAATTTTTAGAACTCTATTTTATTTTTTGTAATTTGATATTATAACAATTAAATCGAAAAACTGTTTTACTAAAGTAATGCTAGTTTATAATTATTGAATGAGGGAAATAAATTTCAACGTAAATACTTCATGGAATAAAATTTCAATTTAATTCGTTTTTTTAAGAGAACCTTAACCACTCAAACTTTTAAATAATGATATTTTTAGAAAATACATTCTTGTAAAATTGTTATGTATCTTTTTAATATAATACATGATTAATTATTTCAGAGTAGTAGATACTGCAAGTATCGCCTTGTTAATTTACCACCATTCAGAATCAAAACATTTCCTGAAATGGCTTTAACCGTGTTTGGTAACCAGATCTGAATAGCTAGGTACTTCCCAACCTTTTTTTTCTCATCTCTCATTCCCCACGGAGATTAAATAACAAATTATAGCAATAGTTTTGAGACCATTAACATTTATTATCCTTTTCTTTCTGATCTCTTCTTTACGAACTCATTAAATATTTTATTGATCGATGAAAAGGATTGCAATCCGTCGGTCAATAATTAGTCAACATTACCTAAAGCACCAACAAATCTGCACAACTTAACCTGCTATAAAACCATGAAACGGAATAAAAGCAAGGCGGCACTTATCTCGTTGCCTTTATGTAATTACGTGCCGGCCATGTAAATGAGAACATCGGTGCCGCTGTATCGATACACGGAGCCATCGGTCACTCACTGTCTGTCGGTCTCAATCAAAGGTGGGCTCTTCTCAACCGTATTCCGCTGTAAAAAAACACCGGTCCGATTCAGAAACACCACTTTACTCTGGGATTATGCGATGTACAAATGATTCGATAAAATGATTAAAAGACCAAGTGTAAAAAGCCTTAGTCATATTTTTTTAAGTAACTTAAATTATTATTTTATATAAAAAAAAAACAACGTTTTTATTATATTTCTCTGTTGCTCTTTTTTCCCATGTCGTGTTTTGTATTTTCTTGTAATTGGACTTTAGTCCGTTAGATTATAAATAAATATATAGGTTCCGTTGCACACATTCAAACCATCTAATAGTCCATATTTTGATCGTATTCCTTAAGCCTCATACTTTGCGCTTGCATTATTTCAAATCCCCTAAATTCATAGATTTACCACACAAACGCTTCAGGGATCTCTTTTCTACTGCATTCAATCCGCTTTGATGCTTCATAACCGGTTAGTAGCTGACTGGACAAACGCGTCGGATTTCCGTACGGGCGTCGTGAGTTCAATTCCTCTGTTAGCTAAGACCTCCATCATTTCACAAGCAACATCTTCCGCTTTTTACGATGGCAGTAGGAGTTTTAAAAAAAATAAAAATTCAGGTTTGTAACTAGGGAATGTTTGTCTTTCTTAAAAAAAAAGAAGTGAATCACTCCTCATACGACGCCTTAATTTTTATATTTATTTATTTGTACATAGATTTACCACACTAACGTTTCAGGGATCTCATTTTTACCGCATCCAATCCACTTTGATGCTTCATATATAACCTTCTTTATGCAATATATCATTATTCATCATACCTAACAATAATGCTTAATTTTTTTACGGATTAGAAATCTCAGTATCTATTATCTATCCAGAGAAGGAAATTTAATAGTACAGCTTACTTTTAGCACCTTGTATCGTTTACTATATTATCCAATTTGAATGCAATCCCTACCGTAACAAACTGGCAATTTATTGTTAGCAAAATCCATCAATCTTGGCGCGCTTACAAATGGGTTGATATCTTCAATTTAAAATAAATGAATATAAACATTATAAATATGCCGATTCAAATGCTGGCATGTGTATGGTGATTCAATTCAAACGGAGTGTTGTAAATTTTTAATAAACTAATTACATGCATTGTAAAAATTAATAGAAATAAATCTTTTAATATGGTTCAACATATTGATTTTGCTAAGCCGCGGTTGTAGAATGAAACAACTCGGCCTTAGTTATTTTTAAATGCTAATTAATTATGTTAGTATTTTGGTGAATATTTTTTTAAAATATTATTAATTGAAATAATATCAATAATCCTCAACGTAAATATGGAATAGAAAAAAATATAATGACACGAACTGGAAACCTCTAATCTATCCAGGAGTAACGCTTCTGCCAATTCAACCACCGAGATCTTAAAAGAAATCGGCATTTTTAATCGATCTCATTCTTAATGTGAAAATTATTAATAAAATTTATTTAATTTTTTCTTCCGATTTGGTTGCCATCTGTGTATGGTATACGAAGCTCTGCCCGAGCACATATTATATACCTAGATGGTCTTGGACTTGGATGAACCATTAATTTGTATTTTTTCAGAACATACGTTGAAGATTATTGATATTATTTAAATTATTAAAATTAAAATAATGAACGTAAAAGCTTTAAAGTTATTCCTTATTTATTTATTTTTTTATTGAGGTTATAATAAATTAACAAATAAATAATATCAAATATAGACATCAAGATGAATGTCATTTTTTATAAAACTTATAAAGCATAGAGGATAATGAAAGAATTGATTTAAAAAACATATGGATAAATACAATGTCTTAAGTTGTTTTTTTTTACCAATGTTTTCAAACCTACATAACCTTTAAACGGATTTTACAACTGAGCGAACAATAATTGCACGGGTTAAGAAAACACTATAAAACTGAACCGAGAGTAACTGGCGAATTTACGATCCGCGGGTTACTGGTTCTAATCAGCCGTTATGGTACGTGCTACTGCCTACCTTTGCGGGGAACTAACGAGACGCAGGCGACGATAGTTAGATGTGTTATTCATACAAAGACAAAATTAAGAAGGAAGATATTAAAAGAGTGGTTTAAATATATCTCTGTCCAAGTTTTTTTTAGAGTTTTTTATGTATATATTTTTTTTATAGTAAATACCGCACAAGAGTCCCAACTGCTCCCAACCGTCTAGAGCCAGTGAGACTATGGCATTCTCAATTGGGGTATGTCGTGAGGCTGAAGGTAGCGGGGAGGGGAAGGAAATGGTGAATAGGAAGGTTGGGAAGTACCTGGATATTCAGGTTTGGTCACCAAACACAGCTAAAGCCATTTCAAGCAACGTTTCGATTCTGAATGGTTGTCTATAACCAGGGCGTTAATTAGAGTATCTACCACTTTGGGACGTGCTGCAAATATACCTATTTTTTATATGAGATAAATTTGTTATAATGCATATTAATTATAAAAAAGTTATTGGCGCACGCCGGGTTTGAACCCGTGACCTTTGGATTCGTCGTCGAGCGTCTTACCACTCGACTATAGACGCCGTCACTTTGAAACAGAATTTTATTTTATTTCTAATAAATTCTTAATATAATATATGGTGAATGTCAACTATCATCATCAGTCATAACCCACGCAATTATTTACGAAGGCCTTCTACACCTTTTCTTTGTGTGAATGTGAAACACACATTTTCAACAATTTTTACTGATGGTTTTCTGACATGTCTCCAAATGTGCAAAAAAATCAATGCAGTACAAATCTACAGTCGATTTTTCATGCTTCTTGAAAGATTTACTGGATTCCTACAACTTTTTCAACTAAAAAATACGACATTTAAACTCACAATGTTTGGGTTAAGTATTGGCACAATGTTAGCCAACCAAAAGAAGCCTACACCCCAATATTTATTTATTTATATTCTAACGGACTATTGTCCAATTACAAAAAATAAAAAAATAACGCGAAATGCGAAAAAAGAGCAACAGAGAAAGAACAGCACATACATCATATATTGGGCTAAGTAATCTTGTTAAAAAAATGTAATAGTTTAACGAACTTAATGTACTGTTTATTTTATTTTATATATTTAAAAAAAAAAATGTTTAAGCAATGACAAAAATATAAATTAGAAAAACATTTTTTATTTATTACAATATTACATTTTGAGAAAACAGATATGTAGAAAAACAATAATATTTTATTCACAGACCTCCTCGCTAGGGATTCCTGTTTCGAGGGGGACTGTAGGTTGCTGCGTTGGTGTCACTGGTTCTACGATTACTTCAAAATCTTTATAATTTCCTCGTCTTCATGGTTATTGATTCACATTTTTATGTTGCTCTTGAACATTTGCGTCTCGGTGGCATCTTTAATATGTTTTGGAAGAGCATTATATAATTTGGCAGCATGAAACTTGTGGTTTTTCTGTCCAAAAGATGTGTTCAATCTTGGAATGTTGATTTTACTTAAGGTTTTTGGTCTTGTAGTGTGAGTGTCAAGGTTTTGGTTGGTAGAGTCACGAAGAATGACGAAAATCATTTACAAACCACTTTTCCATCAAAACGTTGGTTTAAAAAATCACCCCACTTTCCAAAAGAAAAATGTCTTCACTTCTTCGAATGAGAATTAAACATTCCTCCTTTCATCCTACCTTATTCAAATTCACGTACTTGACTCCGCAGATTATAATTTCTGTGGTCTGGAAGTGAGATCTTTAGATTATGTATTTTTCGGATTTTTCTTTCTAAACAGACATTTTCTTTTTATCAAATAAGTGGATGTTCTTCAGATAGTAAATATTTCATTACCATTTGAAGGCAGCTTCCATTTGAGAATACATTAAAAAAACGTAACAGCCTCCCAAAATAAAACAGAACTTAAAAATATTAATAAACTAAAAACATCTTTTTTTTTTTTCGTAAGAAGCAATCACATGGTGGTTGGATAAATAAAAGAATACTTTGTTTTAAAACCACAGAGGGGTATTTATTTTTAGGCCTTCATCATAATAAATTCTGTGGTTTTAAAACAAAGTATTCTTTTATTTAATAAAAATATCTTGCTCTAATCCCGTTTCAAAGTAACAAATATTTACGCATAATAGAAAATCGTATGAAAAAACAAATGGTTATTCTGGAAAACAGAATCAGCATATCTTTCCGCAGAATTCATTTAAAAGCAAAATTCACGACTTCTTTGGCATAATAATTTACGACTATTTAAAACGTATTATTTAAATCTAGCCATTCACAAAGTAAACACAAAACCACTAATCGATTAGTAAAACAAATTGTTAACTCGAGTTTACATAGATTGTAACTTTTAAGGAAAGAGTGCGAATGGTTGAACAGCCTTGATATAAAATAGCTTTTAAAACTCCATTAATGGAGGACTGAACACTGTTGGCGCAAATAAGAAATTGTCCAAAGAAGCGAAGCTAGCAGTTCACAATGGAGTACTTATACCAACCCTGGTGTATGGCAGTGAGGCACGGAACTGGCAGAGGAAGGATGAAAGTAGACTGAATGCTGTGGAAATGAGATCCTTGTGCGGTAAAACCATGTATGACCGTATTAAAAATGTGGATATCCGGAAAGAATGCAAGGCTGATGTGAGCGAAATGAATAGAAACAAGAAAAGGACGCTTAGATGGTTTGGGCATGTAGATCGAATGAACGAAGAAAAGAGTGTGAAAAAAATATATGATGCGAAAGTGAATGGAAGAAGAAGTCGAGGACGGCCGAGAAAGACGTGGCACGATCAAGTAAATCAAATACTTGAATCGGCTCATGTGAAGAGTTAGAACAACAGAATAGTATGTATGAGCCGATGTATGCATGTGAATGAAGCAAGGAGTATGTGCCAAGACAGAGTTATATGGCGGTTATCTGCGGGAAACGGGGGGATGGTTAGTTAGTTAGTAGCGTTTTTATCTATTTCATTCCCTACGAGTTTCGCATCATTGTAATAATTTTGATCCAACAATTTTAAAACCTCTCACATATTAAAATTGATTAAATATGCGGCTAGTGGTTACAATAACACGCGTCACTATGAATAATCTTAAGTCCTAGATAAAGTCAACCGAGGATAAGTTTAGATTTTAGATTGAATCATTTATTTATGTTTACATTATTTCCATACGGAAATAATTTCCCTCAGGTCCTGTGTGATCTTTCCGGATGCTGTATGGAGAGAGCACAGTGAAAAAATATCATGACCTAAATCTTCATCCTGGTTTTCACTTACAATTATAATGTTGGGCATTTTTTATATCATCGTTTAGAAATGACCATCACCACAAGGGTGCTGAGCTTTTTCCAACACTTTTTCGATTTGCTAAAGATTTTTTTTGTGGTATTTTGCCACACTTACTGGTCTGAATTGCAATAAACACTAAAAACACATAACACCACATTTTCGAAAATAACACAGAGACACTCTACCAGAAGGCTACAATTTTCAAGGTATTCTTTCGTCGAAAGAATACCTTGAAAATTGTAGCAACCTTATTTGCATGTAATAAATTTAATTTTAATATAATTTAATTGAATTAAATTTAATATTATTATTATTGAGTTCTGCTATTTTCAGTTTTTATTTTTAGTGACAGCTGTTTCGGCGTTTAAGGCCATTGTCAACAGTTTGACAAAAAATAAAATAATTTAATTTGTTTTGAGAAATTATTCGAAATTAGCTTTTGTTTTAATATCACCGAAACACGTACTTGACAAAACTTTCACCACTGTTGATAGTTGACACAATTTATCACAATCCAAACAAGTTCATTTTTTTTTAAATAATGCAAAAGATCAGCATATTTTCAGAAGAACCTAATAAAACTGTGGAGCTTACAAAAATATGCCATGCAGCTACTGAGCGCACAGACGAACGTAAATTGTTCGTATTTTGTTTCGATTCTTAGAAAGATTGGACACAGTAGAATTGAGATTCCTTAGGCACATGAGTGCTCAAACTACGTATCACCAAATTAAGAATAATGAGATCTAAAAGGAATGCAAGATTTATGTACGCGTAATGAATAAAATTGAGCGGTGGATGCCCAAATGATTTCGGCACGTTCATAGAAGAAGGACGAAGAAGAGTGTCCGGAGAAATACATTTGGAGATAAGGGTATAAGAGGTCAAGGGTTTAAATCCCGGCGTGCGCAAATAAACTCTTTCGAATCAACAGTTTCTATTTCACATTTAATTCAAATAAAATAAAATATAGTATATTTGCGGCACGTTCCAGAGTTATAGATACTTTAAGTATCGCCCTAGTGAAAGACTACCATTTAGAATCGAAACATTGCTTGAAATGACTTTAGTCGTGTTTGATGACTAGATCTGAATAGTCAGGTACCTCTCAACCTTCCTCTTCCTCATCCCTTTCCCCACCATCTCCTTCCCATAATCTCCTGGGTATGCCATAGTCCAACTGGATCCAGACTGTTGGGGGCATTTGGGCCTTCTGTGCGGTATTAACCTTTTTTTTTAATTACTCCATCTCCTTTCCCTACCCTTTCACTTCAGCCTCACTACATACCCCAATTGGGGATGCCATAACCTCACTGACTTCAGACGGTTGAAAGCAGTTAGGACTCTTGTGCGATATTCACTATGTTTTTTAAAAGCACCAGCAAGATATTCAAATTGCTGAAAGTGAGATAAAGTATGTATGATCGTGAACGTAGTCAGGTTTATCTGCCAATATTAAATTGTAATATGCTTTATCCTGTTTGCCTAATTTAAGAAACACGTAATGTGTTGGATTTCAAACAGACAACTTGTTAGGTTCTCACCTCTTTGTTAATCATCCAGTTCTTACCCATCCCGCCATTTGCCATTCGGTTTATTATTTAACAACATTGCAAAAAAAATAAGAAAAATACGTTGTTGGTGATCGTCGTGTCGCGGGTTAGTGCCTTGTTTCTTCTCGCTTCGTCGTCGACCGTGGCAAGTTGTGTTGTTGCTTCCAACATAGTGTTCAAAAAGAATTCAAGATTTCAATAATTCTAAAACATCTAATTCATCGGTGAGTGAATTGGCTTAAATCCTCATTTTACCCACAGTACACAATCGAACTTTCCATCAAGTAGTCTTCGTTATTTCGTTTTACAGTCCATTCTAATACAAAGTTCATTCGAAGCTGAAACGCATTTGGCGTTTATCCCAGCTTCGGTCTTTTGTTTGAATAATAAAACAACATATCAATTAAGATATGCAATCTCTAGTAACTTATTTCATTGATAAATAGTACAAATCAACACTCGGATATTTCGTAATAACAGACGCAGGAAACACCCGTGCAAGTGACACTCCGATAGTACACAATCATTACAGATAACTTATCTCTTCCTCTGTTCGCCACGGAACATAAAATTAGCTTAGTTATAGCTGTGGCGTAGTGGATACTATATCATTTTTATGGCGAGCGAAAGTCGTACTAATTAAATTCATGGAGAATTGATATTTAACGAACCTACTCGTATGTTTGAAATAAGAGGCATTTAAATATTAAGCGTATATGCGAAAGACAATTGCTATTTCAGTATTTAAGTACCATGTTTAATGACTATTTATGAATGGTGTAATATTTAGTACTGCAGAGGAACTCAGAACAACTATGAAAACCATGAAAAGTGAACTGTTTTTAGTTTTCTGTTTCCAAGGATTTTGTTGCCCCTTAACAAAATCCTTTCTAGTATCAACAATTTTTGCGTCAGTGAGCAGATACTAATACCCTAAAACGAATGTCGTACATGGTTCGATCAATCGCCGCGTGGGGCGCTAACGTCTGTAAAAGCATTTGTACATATTCTAGTCCTATTGATTTTTTTAAAGAGTCTCTTCTCATTGACGCAATCTTTACCACTCCTTGCAATTTTTTGTTAAATTAGATTTTTGTTAAATTTGAGATTAATACCCTAAAATGAATGTCGTACATGGTTCGATCAATTGCCGCGTGGGGCGCTAACGTCTGTAAAAGCATTTGTACATATTCTAATCTTATTGATTTTTTAAAGAGTCTCTACTCAATGACGCGATTTGTAACACTCCCTGCAATTTTTTGTTAAATTTGAGATTAATACCCTAAAACGTCTGTCGTACATGGTTCGATCAATCGCCGCGTGGGGCGCTAACGTCTGTAAAAGCATTTGTACATATTCTAATCTTATTGATTTTTTAAAGAGTCTCTACTCAATGACGCGATTTGTACCACTCCCTGCAATTTTTTGTTGAATTTGAGATTAATACCCTAAAACGTCTGTCGTACATGGTTCGATCAATCGCCGCGTGGGGCGCTAACGTCTGAAAAAGCATTTGTACTTATTTTAGTCCTATTGATTTTTTAAAGAGTCTCTTCTAAATGACGTGATTTTTACCACTCCCTGCATTTTTTTGTTAAATTTGAGTCTTTGTAATGTTTTTAAATAATTGTACACTAAGTTTTTATAACTGGATTTTTCTACAGTAAGTGAGAAAATCTGTTAAAACCAAATATAAATAAATAAATAAGCACCATCTTAAAGAAATTGATAAATAATAATTATCCTTATTGTATATTCGTAGGTACTAAGACTTCATTTTTTATTTGCTTAGAGGCTCTGAATAATACTGAAATAAATATTAGAAATTACTTTTTTAACGTGAAAGTGTTTTTTGTCGGTATCGCTTCCGCTAAACATGATCTTCGTTTAATACGGATAACATGTAACAATATTAACTTAGAAATGCTACCGATATCTCTACCGAGTCTCAACTGCTCCCAACCGTCCAGAGCCAGTGAGACTATGGCATCACCGATAAGGGTATGTCGTGAGACTGAAGGTAGTTGAAGAGGAAGGAGATGAGGAAGGGGAAGGTTGGGAAGTATCTGGCTATTCAAATCTGGTCACCAAACACGGCTATAGCCATTTCAAGCAACGCTTCAATTCTGAATGGTGGTCTTTAACTAGGGCGATACTTAGAGTATCTACCACTCTGGAATGTGCCGTAAATATACTTTATTTTATTTTAAATCAAATAAATGTATTATGGCACATATTAATTAAATACAAATTATTTGCGCACGCCGGGCTTGAACCTGCGACCTCTAAATTCGTAGTCGAGCGTCTTACCCCTCGACCATGCAGGCCGTCAAAGACAACCTTCTAGAAAAGCACCCGATAAAAAAAGTTATTGAGCTAGTCAGGATTTGAACTCTGGACTTACCGATACTGGGCGTCTTCTATTACCACTGAGCCATCGTTAAAGCAGACGCCTGGATAGCGGAAGGTTCAAAGTTCACGATCGCAAAAAAAAAAATTAAAAATCTGACGTGTTTTTCAAATAATATTAATATTTTTTGCCTAAGTCAATTGGTAAACTAAATCCGTTTTATAACACTGTGTACACACTGTACTGGTAGCAATTCAATATTCTAAGTACATCCATGTACACTATGTACTTCCAGTACTGCACAGTGTCTTTATTGTACTGCCTACATACGCGCTTGCTAGTTGGCTCCGCGGGCATTTAGGACGTGGGTCGCTGCAGTATACAGTTAGTGTCAGTACTAAGAGGCCATTGTGGACTTTTAGGGGCATAACTCCTGCGTGCTGCGGGGAGCCTGCCAATACTGCGACAAGCACGAGCGTGTAACACGGAAGTGCCGCTAAAATATTAGAACTAATTTATTTGAAGAAACTATTAAACTCTCGATGTACCTGCCATAGAATACTTTTTTTTTCATTATTGTACAAAATGTTTGCACTGTTTGATTAAATTATCTTTTATATGTTAATATTTGTGTAAAAGCCTATACCGGCCGTAAATAAATAAACGAAATCAAAACACTACCGTGTGGTCAATTATTGTTAAAATGTATTTTTGGTTTTTTTTTTTTTAATAAAACATTCTCGGACTAGGAGTAACCAGAAAGGTTGCTTGTACAATGATGTAAGACTTAGCTAGTACATAATTAAGCCCGTGACGTTTGAATGGAAACACAATGCTTTACAGAACTCTAAATAAAAGTAAAGTTAGTTAAGGTTAGCCTATGTGAAATTTGACTAGGTTCAGTTAGGTTTGATTGAGTGCTATTCGGAACAATTTTCGAAACCGAACTTAACCTAAATATTTTAAAATGATTATAAAAAAACAGTACTAGCAAAACTAATGTAACCTACCTTTAGACGGCCTCCATGGTCGAGTGGCGAGACGCTCGACTACGAATACAAAGGTCGCGGGTTCAAATCCTGCGTGCGCCAATATATTTTATTTAATGAATATGTGTCATAACACATTCAATTCATATAAAATAATTTTAAAAAAAAACATATTTGCGGCACGTTCCAGAGTGGTAGATACTTTAAGTGTCGTCCTGGTGAAAGACCACCGTTCAGAATCAAAACGTTGCTTGAAATGGCTTTTAACATGTTTGATGACCAGATCTGAATAGCCAGGTAATTCCCAACCTTCCTCTTCCCCATCTCCTTCCCTTCCCTACTAAATTCAGCCTCACAACAAACCCTAATTGGGGATGCCATAGTCTCACTGGCTCTAGACTGGCTGTCTTGTGCAGTATTAACTATAAAAATCCGGATACTACCTAAGTATCAACAAATTTCCACCATATTTTAAAAAGCAATCGTTACTATGATACATATATCAGAACAGTGAGCTATGGCAACATCAAATAAGCAGAGTATTAATTTACACCTGTACGCCTTTAACTTTTAGGAATAAGACAGACTCCTCATTGTTTATTTCACAAATCCGGGTAATTAATTACTAGTTACTGGCTAATTTAATTCCGCTTTCTGTGTTAAAACACGCTGCCAACTACGGAGTGATAATTATTTTATTAATCAATATAAATTTATCTTATAACAAGGATACAAATAATATTGATTCTGTAAGCCGCGCGTTTTATTGAATAAAATATCTGACTGTCCAACTTTGTTTCCTAACTTAAAGGATTTGTACAACAAGATTATTAAAGCTATATCTTATGTTTATATCTATTCTTTGACACAGTTTTCGTACGCTGATAGCCCACCCGGCTAAGGCCCCTTATTTATACATAATAACTATTTTTACAGCCGTATTTTACAGTGTCTATTGTTCGCCCGTGAGCGAGGAATGGAAAATATCACATTTTATACTGCGAGCCCATTCTGTACGCATTTGCATATTGAACATTGACAATGGGACTATTTTATCACCTCACAAGTAAGTTAATGGGTTGGATAGAGCCCGGTAGCAGAGGCGTTGTAAATATCCAATAATTAAATGCTAGATATTACTGCAAGATAACAGAAATCACTTATTCTACTATTGCAGTGGTCTGGGAACTTTTGTGGATAATAAACTAACAAGTATGACGATATTTCCAACTCTTGAAAAAGGAAAAAGACGATAACCTTGAGAGAATTTCCTCTTGGGGTCAGAATAACCTCGTCGAATTTAATGTTTCAATTTTTTTCGAAGGAAGCCAAAATTTGGGGTTAAACAGACATATACCATATATATATATATATATATATATATATATATATATATATATATATATATATATATATATATATATATATATATATAGGACAGCTATGAAAGAGAGAGATACAATATAAAGTAGGGGAGACAGAATTATCTGTCTGTATGTATTGTTATTTAGTTGGTGTAAAAAAAGAAAGAAAAGCGAAACCTGGTTGGCGGTTAACTCAAATAAAGTGGTGTTTACTTAATGACAATTTAGTCTAATGAAATGAAAAAATAACTTTTTATAAGACCACCGATTTTATTTTAATTTTTATGACCGATTGGTTTCGCTTAGCCTAGGCATCATCAGGGTACAAAATTAAACCAAACAAAAAATATTACTTCATTTTTTGTTTTATTTAATGATTATTATTATTACCATTACCTAATCACCTTCTCAGTTGACGTTTTGCCTCTTTTAATTCATTTTGTCTGTATCTTTCTTTCTCTTCCTTATGATATAATTTAAAAGTTATTTTTTTCTTTTCTCACTGTTCTCTTATTTTATTTAATAGCGTGTTCTCCCTCTGTATGTATAATATAGAACCGTACACTTTGTATTTTTGTTTAGTTTAATTTTGTATCTTGATGATACTTATGCTAAGCGAAGCCAGTCGGTCATAAAAAATAAATTTCAATTTTTAGTCTTAGACAAAGTTATTAATATATATGTAAAACCACAAAGTAATTGCTTTCTACGAAAAAGCGATTTAGTCTTCTACAAACAGAAACAATCTTACCAACATGCTCGGTGTGACTTTAAGTGACCAGTTGAGCCACAGGGGCTCCTTCGAAGCCAGAGTTGAGTTGGCCTCTCGGAAGTTGGGGGTACTGTACAGGGCCCAGACACTTTAATAGTACACAACTGTTGACCTCGTACGATTTGCAAATGTGCCCCACTGTTGAAAATGGTAGCCACTTTTGGTCTGGAGCCCAAAAATACCTAAAAAATCCCTAGACTCTGTGCAGTAACGGACGGCGTGTTTGATAGATTCTTCTATTTTAACTAATGGATTACAATATTTGAAACACAAACAACAGGTGGGAATGCCGTCCTTGTTCTGACGGTATTTCAATGAAATATGCTCTGAGAAACTTGCTTCATTGATACTTTAAGCACCGGTGCATAGTCGGGAAGCTCGCCAAACGCGCGTCCGTACACGGTTGACAATCTATACATAAGAGCGGGTCGCTTTTACGACTCGTTCTTGTGTAAAACAGCTAGGCGGTGAAAAGATTTGCCAGCCTCTGTGTTTCCTCAACGTCATGTCAAGACTAAAAATAGTATAAAATCATGTATGAGACGATGCATGAATGTAAATGAGCCTAAGGGCGTGCGTAAATACAGAGTTGTGTGGTGGCCCATCCTTTCTGCCTACCCCTCCAGTGAGACGGTGTGATAGTTAGGTTAGTTAGTTTTAAATTTAAAAAATTGTAAAATCTTATACAGTTTGTTATGAATGACAGCAGCTTTTTTATCGAGCTTAATTTTGAAAGCTTTTGCAGCTCCTTAATCATGTTTTTAAATAAAATATACTAATTTAATAAAAACACATGTTGTTTTAATCCACTTTTATTTTTGTACTAGTTTCGATTCAGCAGAATCTTTATCGGGACTTAAAAAATATACTAATAAAATAAGAGGAATGTGCATATACTCGTATATACGATATAATGATGAAAATGGGGAAAAGAGAGATATAATATTAGGAGGGAGACAACAATACAACAATATTGTACATGAAAATGGAAAAGAATATGTTCCTCTTATTTCATTAGTATATTTTAAAGTCCCGATGAAGATTCTGCTGAATCAAAACTAGTAGACGTATACGAAAATAAAGTGGATCAAAACAACGTGTGTTTTTATTTAATTAATCATGCCAATCCTCAAAGTGTTTGCTTATTGTGATAACGAAATATATTATATAACTACCTCTTGTGGTTTTTCGAGTTAAGTTTTATTGTTTAACTGTTTCAGGGTAATTTAACCCGGTTCCACGCCCCTGTTCTATGGCGTATCGCATAGTGAGACTATCTTATCTGCAGTCAGGTGATTATCAAGAGCGGAATGGAATTACCTTATACCCCATGGAACGTAATCACACCATGGATAAAGTGAATTAAGTTACGCTAAGATCCTGGTGGGCGGAACGTGTTAATGTAATGTCCTGCGCGTTGGAGAAGTGATGTTAACGCATGGAGATTTTATATTCGAAAGTCAGTATAATCCTACAATGTGAGAGTATTTTGTTTAAAATACCTTTATTTTTATAACGGATACCGCACAAGAGTCCCAACTGTCTAGAGCCAGTGAGACTTTGGCGTCCTCCCCAATCGGGGTATATTGTGAGGCTGAAGGAATGGGAATGAGATGAGGAAGATGAAGGTTGGGAAGTACTTGGCTATTCAGATATAGTCACCAAACGCAGCAAAAGCCATTTCAAGCTACGTTTCGATTCTGAATGGTTATCTTTCACCAAAGCGACACTTAGAGTACATATCTGCCACTCTGGTACGTTTAATACTTTCGAATAAAAAAATAGCTTTGTTAGGTAGTGGGGATGGGAAGGAGATGAGCAAGAGAAAGGTTGGGATGTACGTGGCTATTCGAATCTGGTCACAGCATTTTCAAGCAACGTTTCTATTCTGAATTTTACATGCCATCCTACAATGTTAGCCGCTGCATGCTGTTCTACGGCATGACCATTGCCAGGGAGGTGTTCTGCCTAAAATCTCGTTCGTTCTTCATTATTCGAAAGGACCGGAGTTACAAAGTGCGTTTTCACTAAAACAAACATTGCTTATTTGGGAATTATTAAATATAATAATATTATGTGTCCTCTCCCTTTCATATAAAAAAACTCATTCCTTAATATTAGGAAATAAATAGTGATTATTATATGTATTTTTATAAACTTACAACCAAGGATTCTTCCCAACAGGCTAGGCCTGACAGCCTCCATGGTCGAGTGGTAAGACACTCGACTATGAATTAAAAAGTCGTGGGCTTTAACACGGCGTGCGCAATTAACTATTATTTAATTATTAATTAATACCATATGTGTCAAAATACATTTAATTCACATAAAATAATATAAAGTATATTCGGGACACGTTCCAGAGTGGTAGATACTCTAAGTATCACCCTGGTGAAAGACCATCATTCGGAATCGAAACGTTGCTTACAGTGGCTTTAGCCGTGTTTGGCGACCAGATCTGAATAACCAGGTACTTCCCAACCTTCTTTTTACCCATCTCCTATCCATTCCCACTACTTTCAGCCTCACAACATACCCCGATTGGGGAGGATGCCAAAGTCTCACTGGCTCTAGACGATTGAGAGCAGTTGGGACTTTTGTGCGGTATTCACTGTAAAAAATAAATAAGAAAAACTACATTTGGCATCACATTTTACATTACTTCTTATCAGGGTTGGTTTTACGCAAAAAACCCAAACTTTCCAATTCTGATTATTTTTTATCTATGGTTTACGATAGTGCAAAGGTAAACAATAGCTGATTAAGCATAATTTGCTTACGTTTTCATATTATACCATTCAATAAACAGACAGTGAATCCCTCGCTTATTGGAATCAAATTCCCATAGGCTGTTAAACGTCACCGTAAAGTTTGACCACATCAATAACATCTAATATCTACCGCAAACTGGGCCGCGGGTCGTAAAAAATCCGTTGAGTACACCGTAAATCACCTTGCCCATCTGGAGTGCCAAAACGCAGGGGGATTCCTGTTATCTCGTGCTGCCTCGCGAATTGATTTTATTGCCGATATGCTTTCAGGATAATGTCGTTTAAATTGGTTATAAACGTCCCGCACAGCTGCACTGATTAGTAGGAGAATGTGATATGTTTAACATTTAGGATCTTAGAGCAATAATATATAAGAAAGAGAGCGCTGTGGAGAGAGTTGTAGTCAGTTTTGACGAGGTTTGCTGGACTGGCGTGTCTGGGACTAGGGCTAAGGTATTTATACATCCATTCGTATAACCACTTTAACAGAGTATTGTTAAAAAAAATAAGATGTAACCTAATAAACCGAGTTATGTCAATTCATTTCGCGTATCATAACGTGTAGGCGGAGTCAACGGAAACGCGGGACACGAGGAACATTCTAACAATAGTTTAAGGCGGTGTGATAATTCGGGAAAATGTGTTGTCTCTTTCTTTCTCATGGTGTACGACGTGAAAGCCCAGAGAAAGTGAATTATTCCAAATATGTATAGGTTGGGTAAAAATAATTAGCTCTCTCTCCATATATTGTTACTTCAAGGTATCATTGCTAACTAAAATTCGTACATATTGATGCCATGTGAATAACGGATCAATTCAAACTGACGAACAGTGACGGGTTTTCTTGTGCCCTGTGGAGCGACTCAAAACCAAATGGCCGCGTCTGTTTTGATCGGTTCATAGAAAAGAGGCGGCACAACGTGCGTGGCGCGTTGTGCGCATACCAGTCACATGGCTGTCAACGCACCACGTGTGGTGTCAGCAATGAACATGTTAAGGTGCATTGAACCCGATAAAATTGTAATTGAATTCGAACAATAAGTGTAACTTGTGGCATTGGCTGAAATTGAATAAATAAGATTATTTTAATTATATTTAAGTACGTGTGTACTTAAGTACGTTCCGAGGATTAACGTATATCGACACCTGCTACGTGAACTTTAGTACCTCCAAAATCCCGATTGTTGAGAAAAGCAGTTTGAAGTTCGTTTTTGACCGGTCGGTAGCTGAGTGGACAAACGCGTCGCATTCCCACCCGGGCGTCGTGTGTTCAATTCCTCTGCTGGCTAAGTCCTCCATCATTGCACAAGCAACATCTTCCGTTTCTTATGATGGCAGTAGGAGTTTTTCAAATATTGTCAGGTTATTCGTAACCCGGGAATGTTTGTCTTTCTTAAACAAAAAAATACAATCGCTGTAATAACAAATATTAATCGATTATATATAAACTTATTTTTTTCATTTCTTTTAATATGTCAAACCACAAAGTGATGGATTTTTACAAAAATATTAAAATAACCTTTTTACGGTCGGCTTTTTAAAGCATATCACCGGAAAGGCAAAAGGGCTGAAGCGCCATTTTCACACTAGAGCATTTTAAAGTTTTGTTGATTCTTCAGTACCTGGTAGGATTTAAAAAAAAAAGTTAACTCAATGCTTTCACTGAGTCACCTGAAGCAACAAAAAGCTAAAAGAAGTCCCAAACTTGTGTCACTTGAGTTAAGCCTTCTTCGAAATGGTAAATTTATGTTAGATGGCTGAAGGGCTACAAAAGTCTTCAGAATCAAACAAGAGTCAGAGCATTCGATGCAGAAAATAAAACTGACCAAAGCTGCATATTTAACTCATCTTTGACTAAAGGGTCACATAAGACCTTTTGTTTTCCCAGCGACGATATGAATACCATCGTCATTTTTGCCACCATTAAAACGATAAACACTCATTCTAGACAATTTAAAATTAAATAGATACACGATAAAGTAAGTTTTTTCAATTCGTCGAGACGTTAGAGAATAATACAGCTTCCATCATCTCCCGTCGATAAGGATAAACTTGTCCTTAATAGCATGTCTTGTTCTTTGAGCGCCGAGCAGTGGGGATCCTGCACAGGGGGCCGAAGGTCGAAGGGCGCGTCCCCCGACTGCCTCCACCGGTGGGCCGGGTAAAAATGCCCCCTTTTAGCATATCTTGTTCTTCTTCCGAGTCTGTATTGCTATCGCGGGCCACTGTCATAAACATTGAAGGTAGCCAGGATAACACTTTACAAATGGGATAATTTAATATACAAATAATGTTGGATTGTTATTAATTTAAAT
Source organism: Drusus annulatus (assembly GCA_022651775.1). Taxonomy (NCBI): domain Eukaryota; kingdom Metazoa; phylum Arthropoda; class Insecta; order Trichoptera; family Limnephilidae; genus Drusus; species Drusus annulatus. Next base: position 253,964 of record JAGWCC010000266.1, read on the forward strand.
AATATTTATATTCAAATAATATGATGGACAGAGGCTTGTTTCCGACTTGACTTTTATTTTTAAAATTGTTAAGGTATTATAGACAGCCCTGATTTACTTAGCTTAATTACCTTCTATGTACCTAACAGATCCACTCGATCCAAAATTCTTTTTAAATGTAACAACAATATCAGGACTGAGTCATTTAAATACTCGCTTGTACCTAGATTGCATGCAGTGAGTAATTCTATCGCTGAAATAGTAGATATATTCAACTGCACTGAATCTAGTTACAAGAAGGCTATAATAACATACCTCCTTCTAAAATACTAGTGTTAATTTTCTATCAAATGTTTTTGGGCGCATTGGTTTTTTTTATGTCATTGTTATTTTTTATGTCACTGTTATTTTATTTTATATCTATGTTATGTAAAAGCCCACGAGGGCGTATATAAATAAATAAATAATTTAGAAAAACATACAGAGGAAAACAATGTAAATTACTTAATAGAAATTATAAAAAAAATAAAACCAATCTTTTCAAAACCCTACCGACTTAATAAAGTTAATATGTTTTAGCTGACATTCTTCTATATTTGAAATGGGTGGATAAATGTTGCCTGTATCATTTCTTAGAAGTACAAAACTGTATCTTTCTCAAAATCAACTAACTAACCATCCCGCCGTTTCTCCGTAGGGGTAGGCAGAGAGGACGGACCGCCATACAATTCTGTCTCATCACACATTCCTTGGTACATTCACATTCATACATCGTCCCACACATACTCTTCTGTTATTCTGACTCTTCACGTGGCCCGATTCACTTGATCGATAATTTTTCCTCGGGCGTCATCCGAGTGGTAGATACTCTAAGTATCGCCCTGGTGAAAGACCACCATTCAGAATCGAAACGTTGCTTGAAATAGCTTTAGCCGTGTTTGGTGACCAGATCTGAATAGCCAGGTACTTTTCAACCTTCCTCTTCCCTATCTCCTTCCCCTTCCCACTACCTTCAACCTCACAAAATACCCCACATGGGGATGCCATAGTCTCACTGGCTCCAGACGGTTGGGAGCAGTTGAGACTGTTGTGCGATATTCATATAAAAAATAAATATATATGTGTATATATTAATCAAAATAATAAGTAGTATATAAGTTAAAATATTATAAAGTCAAAAAGAAAATGAAATGATTAGCTACTTGTAAACTTGAATATACAAAGTAACTTAAGCACAAGAATTTTCTTTATTAAGGTGGTATTTATCATTAACTAACATTGTACATAATATATAAACTGAATTAATATTATAACAACTGTTAGTATTAAGTAAAAATGTATATTTTAACAACTGCTAGTATTAATTAAAAAATGTATATTTCTGTACAGTGGATTAAATTTAAATTTAAAAAAAAACTAAAATAAAATATATAAACCTGAGAAAAAAATACCTAGTGCAAAAAATATGGAATAAATAGAGCTCCTGAGGTGATGTTTCACAAAAATGGGTCTATAAAAAATATTCAGGTATTATTATCAACATACCCAGGATCCAGGTCTCGAAGAGTTGGGTCGCTTAGCCCGGATGCATATCGAGGGAATGTATGTCCCGGCGATATTACGGTCGAAGGAAGCAGTAGCCGCGCGATCGCTAAATAAATAAATTCAAAAGAAGCAAAAGGACCAAATCGCAAGGACTCTATTGTTTGAATTCTGGCCGGGCCGGAGATCGACCGTATCAACAGGGACCCGTGTTCTTTCGGACTGCCTGCGCCGCATTCTGTATTGATATTTGTTGTGCCGCTGCCGAATATCTGCGCGCTGCAGCTCTTTTGTGTCTTTGGCTCCTAATCGAATGGACGGCCTCCCGTGCTCGAGTGGTGATAATCTCGACTGCGAATCCATAGGTCGCGGGTTCCAACCCGGCGTGCGCAAATAAATTTTATTTAATTAATATGACACACACTTAGAGTACATAGAGTGGTATCTATCCGAGGCAGTGTAGTCAGTTTTTGATGACTTTTACCGGACTCGGCAGACCTGGGCGTGGCTAAGACTAAGGCTTGGGGTAATTATACATCCATTCATAGCACATATCGACATGATATTTTTGTTTATTCGTATAACCACTTTTTCACAGTATTGTTATCAGCAAAAATATAGCATCTAACCTAAAAAACCGTTTAGTTGTGTCAAGTTTAGTGGCATAGTAAAAAATGTGGGCGGAGTCCCGCGGTGACCCAGCAGACCAAGATCATCGTTGCAGTACATAGAAGCGGTGTATTATAATTGTTGTCTCTTTTTCTCTCATGGTGTACGACGTGAAAACCCGGAGAAAGTGATTTATCGCAAGTTTGTATAGGTTGGGTATAAATAATTAGCACTCCCTCCATACATTGTTACTTCAAGGACACATATGAATTTAATTAAATTACATTAATTTTTTTTTTTTAAAGAGTGAGTCTGCAGGGCACTTTCCATTCACATTCATACATCGTCTCTTATTCTGACTCTTGACATGGCCCGACTCTAGTATTTGATTCACTTGATCGTGTCATATCTTCCTCGGGCATCCCCGACTTTCTTCCATTCACTTTCACGTTATATCTTCTTTCATACTCTTTTAATTTGATCCACATGCCCAAACCATCTAAGCGTCTTTTACGGTTTTACGCATTACGCTTACATCATCGCTTTGACGGTCTCCGTGGTTGAGTGGTAAAACGCTCGACCATGAATCCAAAAGTCGCGGGTTCAAACCTGGCTCGCGCAAATAACTTTTATTTGATTAGTATGTGTCATATCACACTCTTTTCATATTAAAGAATATAAAGTATATTTGCGCCACGTTCCAGAGTGGCAGATACTCTAAGTATCGCACTGGTAAAAGACCACCATTCAGAATCGAAACGTTACTTAAAATAGCTTTAGCCGTGTTTAGTCATCAGACCTGAATAGTCAAGTATTTCACAACCTTCCTTTTTTCCATTTTCTTTCCATCTCCACTACCTTCAGCCCCACAACATACCTTAATTGGGGATGTCATAGTCTCACTGGCTCTAGACCAAACTGCTCCCAACCGTCTAGGGTCCATGGCATCCCCAATTGTAATATGTTTTGAGGCTGAAAATAGTGAGAAGAGGAAGAAGATCAAAAAGAGGAAGATCGTGAAGTACTTTGCAATTTAGATCTGGTTACTAAACACGGCTAAAGCCATTTCAAGCAACGTTTTGATTCTGAATGGTGGTCTTTCATCAGGGCGATACTTCAAATTTATTTCCGGACGCCGGGTTTGAACCCGTGACCTCTGCATTCATAGTCGAGCGTTTTACCACTCTACCAAGCTGGTCGTCTTTCGAAGCACTTTCCCATTTAGATCAATAAGATCAAACTAACCTGTCCTTAAAAAAACAAGAACGTTTAAATTACAAAACCTGAACCTTTTAAATAATGAACAGATTAAGTAAGGGCCCTCCCCGCCTAGGCCTGTTGGAACCTCCACATCCTAAATTGGAATACGGCAAGGTAGAGACCCTAAGAGGTAGGCGGTCCAGACTGTTAGTCTGATTATAGGGTCTGTTAATCAGATACTAAGATAAAAAAGCAAAAAGGTAGAATATGTAATACTTGTATGTGTAAAGAATTTAATGAAATTATTTATTTATTTACGCCCTAATTTAAGCTTTAAGCATTTAACATTTGTATCAGTTCAGGACGTACGAGTATACGAGGCCTGTTCAAAAGAAAAGGTGGATTTTGAATTTTCGCGGGCTGTGTACATTCGATTATCGAATTTTTTTTTGCTCATGTTGGTACACATATGTTTATCATATGTTAGTATTATCAGCCATTTGTTTTGACAACTGGAAAGGTCATGTTTTTGTGTTGATTTTTTTACTTTTTGAAAAAAATGGACCAAAGAACGCACTTAAAATGTTATTCGGCGAGTCTACTTTGTCTCAAAAAGTGTTTATAAGTGGTACAAGCGCTTTTCAGAAGGCCGAGAAGATGTTAATGACGATGAGCGTCATGGAGTTGTGGAAAAACAAATCGGATTTTATTCTTTGATTCATTTTTCAAAAGTAAAAATCGAGTCGTGACTAACCTTTTCAGTTGTCAAAAACAAATCACTAATCCAAAATGGCTGATTATAAATAATGTATTGGATTGTACTAGTCTCTCCGTATCTCAGACAAACTTGATTTAAGAATTAAACATTAAAACTACTTACTATTTGGATTAACAACTTTTTTACAAACTACCAAATTTGGTTCTCATTAAAAGTGTCCCTTTTCAGCATTTTATACTGAAAAGCCTTTGATATCAGTTCAGTTTTGACGTTTTTTTTCTCCCTCAAATGCTTTGACTCTCGTTTGATTCTGAAAATTTTTGTGGCCCTTCAGCCATTTAAAATATATGTACCATTTGGAAGAAGGTTTGACTCAAGCGACACAAGTTTGGGACTTTTTTTTGTTTTGTTGGTACAACATATGTTACCTTTTTTTATCATATATTTAGAAATAATGCTTTGGAATATTGGAACAATCAGTACCAACAGATGCTTTTCCACAAACTTTAAATCTCACACATGGCTTAATTTACAAACTGATGACACACATTTGTTTATCGCTTTATCGACTTATTTTATACGAAATGATAGAACGCATAAAGATTTCACTTGAAAGCTCACGGAAAACTGCTCGTAAAGTAGTAATTTAATAATTAACCCTCCCGTCTGTCAGGAGATCTTCTTTATAATTGAATCAACGTGATTTTTCTCATATCACGTGTGTCCAATTTATAAAAGCTATCAGGTTATATTATTAGTACACTGACTTCTTCTTAGAAACGTTCGATTATTAGCGGATCATCGCTCTGTAATTTATAACAACTTTTACTCAACACCAGTTAATTCTTGGATATGAAATATGATGTAGGATTTTAATATTGGTAGTTTTAATCTGGTTCTATTAGAAGAAAGCACAGTAATCGTGAGCATAATATAATAATTTATTATACCATCCACTGAGTAGATAATATGCAGAGTAGGTATTTACTCACTTGAAGTTTCGTGTGAATTATTAAAAAAACTTACTGATCTGCAGATCAGAGAAGTGTAAAAAGGCGTCGATGTTTCAACATCAAATTTGTAGGTTTTGCTAACCAAAACTAAAATTTGAATAATTGACGAATCTCATATATAATATCTTTTAGTTATAGTTTTTTGTGTTTAATTTGTAGAACTCCATTTTTACTAGTAAACTGGCCGAAAATAGCTGTTACGACAAATAGCAAAACTTAATAAAAATAATACTAAATTTAATTCAATTGATTTGTGGTGTTATTTATTGATTGTTTGTCATACATGGAATGTGGGATTTCGCTAACCTCCCCAGATTTCAAAAGATTTTTTTTATTTAATATTAGAACTAACTCATAAAAGCTTTATTATTTTATATTAATTATCAGCAATTTTCAAAAAAAATAGAAACATAAGAAGACACAGAAAATTAAAATAGAAGATTTCAACCGAGACTTGAACTCGGAGCCGTTATTCTATCTGCGAGTAACTTTTCTGCCAATTAAGCTCCCGAAACAAAATAAAATAATTTTCATCAATCTCATATTTCTTTGAATTTATTTTATTGTAATTTTTATAGATAAAAATAAGTAATTTTTTTTTTCGGAAATTTGTGAGGATACTTATATTTTGCGTAAGGCGCATCAAGGCAAACGATAAACTTCACAACACCCAGACAGGCAGCTCTCATATACGAGATATGAAAAAAATATTTGTACACATTTTTTTCACTGGAAGGCATATGGGTAAACTACCTTCTACGTTGAAGAGGTCGTTTTTATTTATAAAGTGTGCTGTATAATTTTATAAATAATAGGTCGTATATTTATACTTTAATCCACTGTTTTGAATGTGTCGATTGTACAATGCTATAGAAAGTGACGATACAGACATATACAAACAACCTTGCACCTTTTAAAAACCATTTAAACCGTAAACCAATACATCATGTAGAATAGTGTTTTTTTTTTATTTAAAAGTTTAATTTGCTATATATTTTATTATTTTTCTCTCTCTCGTAAATTATTTTTTTCTTAAATTATTTTCTTTTATTATGTAGCTTCTTTACCTAGTGATAAATAATAACTATTAACTATGCATGCTGTGAACATTTTTAACTAAATTTTTAACAATGACGCAAATCACAGTACTATTTTTTTGCATACGAGTATCTTATCATGTTAAACACTCTTCAAATGTTTTAATTAAAAAAATAATTAATCAATATGTATATTTCTAAGATAATTACGATGAAAACTAAAACTAAACAATGGTAATTCTGACCTTTTTTTACTCTCCAGATTTTACTCATTGTTTTATAGAATTAGGAGAAACATGATATCAGATTCCTTTTTAAAATCAACTGCGTTACAATTAATACCATCAATAATGTGGAAATTTTAACATAAACAATCGTATAACAAAATCTACTATTTTTCAATGCTAAACTTTGAATAATTAAAAAAAAAATCATAGTGAATACTGCACAAGAGTCCCCACTGCTCCCAGCCGTCTAGAGCCACTAAAACTATGGCGTACCCAATTGGGGTATGTTGTGAGGCTAAAAGTAGTGAGGAGGGGAAGGAGATGGGAAAGAGGAAGATTGGAAAGTATCTGGATACTCAGATCAAACACGGCTAAAGCCATTTTAATCAAGCAAGTTTTCGATTGTGAATGGTGGTCTTTCACCAGGGTGATACTTAGAGTAGCTACCACTCTGAAACATGCTTCAAATATACCATTTTGTATTGATTAAAGGTGTTATGACACATATAAATCAAATAAGATTTATTTGCGCATGCCGGGTTTGGACCCGCGACCTCTGGATTTACAGTCGAGCGTCTTACCACTCGACCATAGAATTGTAGATAGTTGGCTACGAACACCTTAAAGGGTATAAATTAAATACTATATTCAAAAAAAAACATTAACGCTTTTTTAAGTTTTAAAAATGAAACTTATGTTCGACTATATTTGTTGTTTTCACCATACAAAAGTAGGTACCTAAATGGTTAAGTTATCAATTTTTTAATCTACCTATTTTAATAAATATGAGCTTCCGCATGAGTGTGTGGGAAAGCACAAAACATTACCTGAAAGATGATATTATTTTATTACGAGCGGTACCAACCTGATAACACGATTCATGAATATTCTCCACGGATACGCCCGAGTAAAAAGACCAAACAAAATCAACGTAATCCTCAATACGGGGTACTTTAGGCACGACTCTTTTGAGGAGGTGGGTGGGATAATTTAAATGTTTAAGTCGTTTGGCCCTTTCCTGGCGTTATAAAGAGGTGAAATTCTCATGTTTATTACTCGGCCGGCGTACCACGTGGGCGAGGCTCCAGCGCAGTACTGCGGCGATCCTAAGGCGGTACAGCCTTCGAGCTTAGAGCTGGAGTGGATGCAAAACATCTATTGATAGATTTTTTTTATTGTGGAGCTAAAGCTAAGACAATAGTTGAATATAACCACCATAACGAATTTGACAGTGATTTATCACAATATTCAACCAACTAACTAACAATCACGCCGTTTCTCCGCAATGGTAGGCAGAGAGGGCGGACCGCCGTACAACTCAATCTTGGCACACACTTCTTGCTTCATTCACATTCATGAATTGTCATATTTTTTTTAAAGAAAGACAAACATTTCCAGGTTACGAATAACCTGACGATATTTCAAAAACTCCTACTGCCATCATAAGACGCAGAAAATGTAGCTTTTGTAATGATGTAGGTCTTAGCCAGCAGAGGAATTGAACGCACGACACCCCGGGTGGGAATCCGATGCGTTTGTCCACTCAGCTACCGACCGGTCGTATATACATACTCTTCTGTTATTCTGACTCTTCACATGCCCTGACTCAAGTATTTTATTCACTTTATCATGCCATGTCTTTCTCGGGCGTCCCCGACTTCTTCTTCCATTCATTTTCGCGTCATATATTATTTTCATATTCCTTTCTTCGTTCATTCGCTCTAAATGATCAAACCATCTAAGCGTACCTTTCATGTTCCTATTCATTACGCTTACATCAGCCTTGCATTCTTTTAATTTTTAAAACGGTCTTACATGGTTTTACCGTACATACGCCTCAGGAATCTCATTCACAATATTAAAATGTGTTGTTTAATTTCAAATAATATACTCGTATAGTATATTTGCGGCACGTACCAGAGTTGAAGATACTCTAAGTATCGCTCTGGTGAAAGACCACCATTCAGGATTGATACGTTGCTTGAAATGGCTTTGGCCGTTTTGGTGACCAGATCTGAATATCCAGGTACCTTACAATCTTCCCCTTTCAATCTCCTCCTCCCACTACTTTCAACATCACAACACACTCCAATTGAGGAAAGATACTCTAATTATCGCCCTGGTGAAAGAACCATCATTCAGAATCGAAACGTTGCTTGAAATGGCTTTTGCCGTGTTTATTGACCAGATCTGAATGGCCAGGTACTTCCTAACCTTCCTTATCTGCTTCTCCTTCCCACTACCTTCAACCTCACAAAATACCCCACATGGGTATGCCATAGTCTAACTGGCTCTAGACGGTTGGGAGCAGTTGGGACTCTTGTGCGGTGTTCACTGTTTTTTTTTTGAATGGCGATTGCTAAGACCAGAAAGCCTTATACAAGTCTCATTTGCACCCATAGCAAGTCGAGCTGTATTTGATTTCTTTCCGTCACAAGCGTCGTTTATAAGAAACAGGGAGAGATAATAACGGATCTAGGGACAGAATGTATTTACGGAACATTTTATCTTGCTTTAAACCAAAGTAACACGACGTTATTTCTTCCATCAGCAGAATAAGGCATCTACGACACGAAGCTTATCTCTTTGTCCCCATATTGTTAGCTACTTGCTAAATGTCGGACGTGTATTCGACATAATCTTTCCCCACACAAACACGTATGCCTTTCTGTTTTGGCATTTCTTGAATAATGCATGATGTATTATTTTAGCGTGGAATATGGGAATTTGAATTAAACTTTTCTTCCTTCGGATAGAGGTATGCGAAGTATGTTTCTGTTTGAATTATTAATGTGAATTGTTGTGTTGTGCAGTGGGTATATGAAAGCAACAAACTTATGATAAATAAACCGTTATTCCTTTACTTATCTACATAGCAATTTACCTTCCTATTTCCAATGTGATGTTATTCATAATGTTTTATAATCAAATGAAATATACAATTTTTAAATGTTAAGATAGCCCTTACTTTGGTGTTAACAGAAAAAAAAAACTTTTGCACCAATTCATCACTTTTATTTACCTAACCTGCATTAGATAATAAACTGTACAAAACAAATTACAACATTTTCTTTAGTTTATCGAAGGGAGCAATCACTTTGTGGCTTGACATTATAATTTAAATAAAAAATGTTTTAGTTTTAAGTCACTTTATTTATATACATATAACATTCGACCGGTCTTAAAGTATATATATATAAACTTTCCTGAAGAAGGTTAAGTTTAACCAAAATCGGTCGAATGTTATGTGTATATAAATAAAATGGCTTAAAACTAAAACATTTTTTAATTGAATTTTCTTTAGTGTTTAACTAACTAACCATCACGCCTTTTCCCCACAGAGGACGGATCGCCATACAACTCTGTCTTGGCACACACTCCTAGCTTCATTCACATTCAATACTCGTACCCTTCTATTATTCTGACTCTTCACATGACCTGACTCAAGTATTTGATTCACTTGATCGTGCCATATCTTCCTCGGGCGTCTCCAACATCTTCTTCCATTCACTTTCGCATCATATATTATTTTCACCCTCCTTTCTTCATTCATTCGCTCTACATGCTTAAACCATCTAAGCGTCCCTTTCTTGATTCTATTCATTATGCTTACGTCAGCCTTCTCCTTTAAGACATGTGTTATTTATTATATACGTATTAATATTTGCAAGAAACTCCACTTCGTCTTTATGACTGCAATCTGTGCACAAGCAATAATTCACATTATATTATTGCAAGTGTATCCTTGTTTCATTTAATAAATACACAGTAAACTTCCCACATTTATAGTCAATAAATTAAAATGCATACATACAAACAACATTCCATGTCATAAAGAAGAAACATAATTTGGTGCATGTCTTCTAAATAATACAAGTCACTTGTAGGTGTTTAAACACCGAAAAGGTATGTATTGGGAAGAGCTTTGTGTAAAAATACACAGATGGCTGCCAATAACGGGATAAAAAATGACAAAATAGCTTCATTGAAGGAAGCAATCACTTTGTGGTTTGACATTATAATTTAAATGAAAAATGTTTGTCAAAGTCCGATTTTAAGGATGTTCCCTTTCTCCTCCTCCCCCCCCACCTACCTCTCTACCTACCCCTCTACCGCCCCCTCTCTGATGCTCTATCCTGTTCTACTCTAATGTGATAATAATAATATTTGGACGATTTGTATAGCGCCGTTTTTGTGAAAAATCACCTCAAGGGCGCTGTACAGATCTTACTTTCTATCATTACATATTAATTCCTAGTTTAGATAAGAAAATATACAGGAACATACTTACCTGGCAGGTCCCATCAGATAGACACAATTTTTAAATTAAAATTATGATTATTATTTTAATTATTATTTATTAATTTATTTATTTATTTTTATTTTTTTTTTTTTTTATTTTTATTATTTTTTTTTATTTTTTTTTTTTTTTTGAAGTGATTTTTGAAATATCCTACTTATTTGGCGAAAAATAACAAGACTAAAACACGTCAGGCAGCTGCAAAAGCGCCACGACATATCTAACAGGTTATATGCGCAGGCAAAAAGAAAAACTGATGATTGTATTGAATTGACGAAAAAAGGCCGCCTGCCGGTTACCGGGCCGGCGGTCGAAGGGACGAAACATGTGGCAAATGGTCATCGTGTGACGACCATTCTCGGGCTGTGGCACTGCATTTAAAAAAACTGATATTTGAAGATTCAAATACTTTCTTAAAAATCGAAATTACGTCGAAACTAGTCACTTTAAAATTATTTAGAGTTTATTCACTTAACCTATACACAACAACGGTAATTTTAGTGTAATTTTAAAGAAGTAATTTGTAAAATATCCTACTTATTTAGCGAAAAATAACGAGAAAGACTAAAAACACGCCAGGCTGCTCCGAGAGCGCCACGGCAATCGATGTCTCTTTCCCCCACTTTCACTGTCTCCATTATGATATCTATGTATTTTAATTTTAGTTTATATGTGTACATTCCTGATGAAGGTTGAGTCCAACCGAAACCGGTCGAATGCAGAAATATATATAAAATAAAGTGGTTTAAAACAAAAACATTTAACAATTAAATTAAAATAGGTTCATTATAATAATTTTCAGAAACATGGTATTTATAAAAACGCCGGAATTCTAAAAAATTTCCAACTATAGTTGGTGGGTAATACATTATTCCTGAATAAAGTAGAGGTCCCGAGTTCGATTCTAGGAGGAAACCTATTCTTTCTATAGTTTGTGTATATTTATGTTTACATGTTCTTTGAATATTATTGATATTGTTAGCAAAAGAATGGTATATATAATATACGAGTATGTCTAAAGCCAATGGGACTATGGCATCCCCGATTGGGGTATGTTGTGAGGCTTAAGGTAGTGGGGAAGGGAAGGATTTGGAGAGGAATGATTTATACCGATTTAAAAAAATATATATGTCACCAAATCACTCGAGAATTTACAACTCTTGAGTCCTAAAAGGGAAAATTCAAATGAATATCTGTCCAATTGAGAATTTAAATTTTTGAAAAATTTGGATTAATTTTACACAATAAAAAAAATTGACCTTTTTATTTCTTTAAAGTGAATACCGCACAAGAGTCTCAATTGCTTCCATTGCTTTAATTCTCTCAATTTATTCCAACCGTCTAGCCAGTGAGACTTTAGCATCTTCAATTGGGGTATGTTGTGAGTCGAAAGATAGTGGGGAGTAAAGGATATAGGAAAGAGGAAGGTGCAGAAGTACCTGACTATTCAGATCTGGTCACTAATCACGGATAAAGCCATTTCAAGCAACGTTTTATACGAAATGGTGGTATCTGCCACTCTGGTACAATTTATACTTTCAAATAACAAATTGGCTTTAAGGCGAAATAGCCAACAACCGGCAAAGCGTCAATTGGACGTAGTTATACAGAAAGCGTACAACCCCAAAAAGATGAAACTGAGGAAAATTCGTTTGAAAATATGACGATACAAAAGCATATTACGGCATTTGTAAAGTGAAAATTAGTGTTTTTTTTCTTTTTCAGAAGCAATTTTCCTTGCTTAGGTTTTTTTTATCCAGTTAAGACCTTAGAACTCACTAATGTAAACTTAAATTCAGTCAATTAAATACAACCATCAGATGGTGATAGCAATAAGGCCTAATGAGCCGCAGTGTTAGTTAGATGGACATTATGAGGGGTATTTGAATAAGACCCTGCTAGTTAAGAATCCATAAAAACAAAACAAAAAAATGATCTTTTTCAGAATTATTATAACAGGTAATTTATAATCTATCATTGTGTTTATTTAAAAAAAAAATAATTTCCCAGATTATCCCACATTTTAATATTGTTTAACTTCAGTTTAATTAAAAAATCTGCCATGTGCGTTAGTAAAAAAATGAATTACCAAAAATCTATTGCATTTGGAGCTTGGATATTTTCAGCAGAAAGAAATATCGTATTATGTACAGGAAAACGTGTGAATTGAATATTGATTTTGGAAAATTGTGGGTTGGACGCTTTCTGCATAACTACGTCCGATTTATGTTTCTGGAGCCGATTCATAAAAACCAGTTTACTTTTTCCTCCAACATAAGAATCCCACATTTTGATCTATGTACCAGGTTTTATCTCCTGATCAAATAACCCCAATTTATAATTGAATTACCGTGTATTGGTGAATAATCAATACACCTCCGATCGGTCCTGCGTGTTTTGTGTTTATAATCAAAGTTCGATTACATCTTTAATTTATAGCGCGAGGCATCAACAACCGCGGCCCGCGGACCGGGTAACAGCCCTGCCGTGGCACCTGAGCCGAGGCCGGCGGGATTTATCGCTTGTCCGCTCAGAAGTTGATTTAAATGCTGACAGTCCAGCAGATAAATTGCAACTGTTAACAACATCACCACTTGTTACTTGTTGAGGTAAAAGTCGTAGGACTTAGAGACGGTCTACCGTTTGCGACGCGACGGCCGCGCGACGCGATCCAGCAGACTTAAGTTGTAAGGAGATTTTTTTCGTGCATCTCGTCTGCGTCAGTAATTTGGGTGTTGGAAGTTAAAATATTGTTTTTATTAGAGTTTTTGTATTTGGGAAGTATTTTAAGGATATTGAATGAAGGATGACTGCAGGAAACTCCATTAATGGAGGACTGAACGCTGTTGGCGCAAATAAGAAATTGTCCAGTGAAGCGAAACTAGCAGTCCACAATGGAGTGCTTATATCAACCCTGATGTATGGCAGTGATGCATGGAACTGGCAGAGGAAGGATGAAAGTAGACTGAATGCTGTGGAAATGAGATCCTTGAGACGTATGTGCGGTAAAACTTTACTTTCATCCTTCTTCTGCCAGTTCCATGCCTCAATGTCATTCATCAGGGTTATTATATGCACTCCATTGTGGACTGCTAGCTTGGCTTCATTAGACTTTTTTTTATTTTCGCCAACAGCATTCAGTCCTTCATTAATGGAGTTTCCCGCATTCACCTTTTACATCACTCGTAATGAGCGCTGTTCTCGTACTCTCTTTTTCGATTCGTTCTTTTAATAATAATAATAACATTACATTTAAATAGCGCAGTTTTATGATATTTCATCTCAAGTGTAAACTTAAAAAATAAAGATTTCGTGACCCTATCCAGGGTTCGTGATTTTAAAATTACTCCCACAGTGCTCGTTATATAGACGATAAAATAAAGTTACACATATTCATACAGTTAAAATATTAAGCCTAGTTCAACCATGCCATATAAATGTAAGACTTAGGTTAGATATTGCTAAAACATTCTCAGTTTCTCTATTCTCACTGGTTTTTAAACATGCACCTAGACGTAAAAATTCTATTAATAGTTCTTCCTCCTTTTATTCTTCAACCTTCAATTTTGTTACTTGTGTTATTATTGTGATGTTATATGAGACCGGTTAGTAGCTAAGTGGACAGCTGCGTCGGATTTCCACCCGAGCGTCGTGGGTTCAATTCCTCTGTTAGCTAAGTCGTTCACCATTGCATAAGCAACATCTTCCGCTTATTATGATGGAAGTAAAAGTTTTTCAAATATTGACAGATTATTCGTAACCTGGGAATGTTTGTCTTTCTTTTTTTTGTGATATTTATATTTTAACAAAGCCAACTTAATTTTCAGTATGTTACATGATTTGACTAATATTTATAACTTTTACACATGGAAATACCACTAAAACTACCATGTACACAAAACCAAATACTACCATGTAAATGGTTTCAGGTGAGAAAAGCACCCCTGAATATATTTCTAAATTAAAAATGCGTTGTTATAGGATAAATCGTCAAAAGCTTACTGCGTTTTAACACACTGGTTGAATACCAAAAATTAAAATTATTAAATAATTGAAGAGTCGCACGCGTTTCAAGTCAAATACTACGCTCACGGATCTTCGCGTGACCGCAGTGAAACAGACCCTTAAGACTTGAGAGAGGGAACCTGAAATAAAGCAACTGTTTCTTGAATAAACAATCCATTCTCTATATCCTTAAACATTATTTGTGAACGACACTGCCATTGTCATTCTGTGATTCCTTGGCCAGGTGTGCCTCGCCAGGCAGGGGTACTCAGTGAACGCGTGACAAACTGGCTAAGGCCCGTTTCATAGACCATAATGCATCACCGCTGAATCAATTAAGACATTTATCATCAATATTAATTTGTTATTTATTATTTTAGTCAGATATGAGATACATAGTAATACAAAACTATGCGTTTACATATACTAAGAATTGAATTTTTTAAGACGGCCTGCCTGGTCGAGTGGTAAGACTCTCGACTACGAATCTAGAGGTCGCGAGTTCAAACCCGGCGGGCGCAAATATTTTTTATTTAATTAATATGTGTCATAACCTCAGAGCAATAATATACAAGAGAGAGCGCTGCTGTAGTCAATTTTCATGAGTTTTGCAGAACTCGGCTAGACCTGGGTGTGGCTAGGACTAGGGCTAGGGTATTTATACATAGATTCATAGCACATGTCGACATAATGTTTTTGTTTATTCGTATGACGACTTTTTCACAGTAATATATCATATAGCCTAAAAAAACGTTGAATTGTGTCCATTTGTGTCGCAAATGAAAACGTGTGAGCGGAGTCAACGGAGACGCAGGACACGAAGAACATCCTTACAGTACTTCAAAGCGTTGTGATAATTTGAAAAAAAATACTGTTTCTTACTTTCTCACGGTGTACGACGTAAAAACCCGGAGAAAGTGATTCGTCATAAATTTGTGTAGGTTGGGTAAAAATAATTAGCTCTCTCTCCATATATTGTTACTCCAAGGTCATAACACATTTTATTCAGATAAAATAATATTAAGTATATTTGCGGCACGTTTCAGAGTGAAAGATACTCTAAGTGTCGCTCTGAAACGTGTCGCAAATATACCATAAAAGTAATTGACTGGTCGGTAGCTGAGTGGACAAACGCGTCCGCTTCTTACGATGGCAGTAGGAGTTTTTCAAATATTGACAGGTTATTCGTAACTCGGAAATGTTTGTCTTTCTTTAGAAAACAAAGGAAAAAGATTTTTACCAAGTGAAACATTACCATTCCATACTATTTACAGCTGGTATAAGGTTATGTTAATTTAAAAAATAACAGAATGATGTTCGAAATCCATTATTGATGATTTATACTATTCACAACATAATTTATAAAAAACTGTATCTTAGAGTGAAGTACAATTTGATTTAAACCATAGGTTCTCCAGGTGGGCGATAATGTCCCCTTTTGGGCGTTTGAGACTTTCAGGGGGCAGTAAATGATACTAGATAATACTTCTAGTTATAAATAAATTTGCGTTTTAATTGTTCTCATAATACAGTGTAATTACATGTTTAAATATAATCGTGGCAATAGCTGTTTCAGATTCGCGGTGGGCAGTGGGCAAAATAAGGATGAGAACCTATGATTTAAACCTACTTGAATAACAATAAAAATCTTAAGCTTTCCCAAGTTCATATCGACTGTGTTTTGGTCAAGGGTGTTATTCCACAATGTTTTTACGTAAATTAAAGCCTTAAGTAGGTGATAACATAACGGTCACCTGATCATGAATTTGATTAAATGTTAAAACGGGTCGATAGTCGGTGGTTAATGGGGTGATTAATGAAAGTGATGATTGTAAAAATTCAAAACGGCGCTAATCATCGATTAGCGACTATGTAAAATGTGACAGTGGTTCAAACCACTAGGCTTAAGTTTGCTTTATCACTTATATTTAAATGAATATAAGTAATAGTAGTGGATGAATTGAATATAGTATATTGTATTTTAACTGACGAAGAATATTCAACTAAGTGCGAATAAATTTACTCGCCACCATCTAGGACGATTTTAGTGCGAATCGCATGTTTGAATAGATAAGAATATGAAGGCTTCTAAAAGGTAAGACTTGAAACAGTGGGGTTAGAGATACATAAATATAAGTACCTTGTTTTACTACGGCAGGTTCATGGGTTGCGTTAGTAGCTCAGTGGTTTAAGTTTAGAGAGGCACCCGGACCGTGATGTGAGCTTTTTTCTTAGGATTTGAGTTTTCTTTTATGTTAGGATTCAAGCTGTTTTTATCTTTTGACAGAAAACATAGTTTAAAAAAAAAATAATGGTGAGAAAAAAACCAAAAAATAATTTTTAATCATTTAATAATATCAAATATTTAACCTTATCCCACTGTTTTTTAATAAGACCGGACCGGTTTCAAATTGTAACGGCATCTTCAGTCTGGCACAATTTTTTTTTTGTTAACGTGAATACGTGCTCCCAACCGTTAAGAGCCAGTAAGACCATGGCATCCCCAATAGGGGTATATTGTGAGGCTGGAGGTAGTAGAGAGGGGAAGTAGATGAGGAATGGGAAGGTTGAGAAGTACCTGGCCTTTCAGATCTGGTCACCAAATACGGCTAAAGCCATTTCAAGCAACATTTCAATTCTGAATGGTAGGCTTTTACCAGGGCGATACTTAGAGTATCAACCTCTCTGAAACGTGCCGGAAATATACTTTATTTTATTTCCTATCAATTAAATGCGTTATGAAACATTATAATTAAATAAAAATTTATTTTTGCGCACGCCGGGTTCAAACCCGCGACCAGTGGATTCGTAGCGAGCGTCTTACCAATTGACCATGCAGGCCGTCGAGTGAATTTAACGCGAATCAATGGTACACTCGTATATACTATAAATGTCCGAAATTAATGCTATTTGCTCCATATAGTATTGAATATTTGTGACTAAGTATCTATTCCATTTTATTACTGACAGGTACGTTTTTACAGTTAGTTTAAATTCGAATGTACACGAGAACACCTTCTGATAGTTTAATTACTTTTTTGGAGATGGGTTACAAAGTGATGAGTTGGATGAATCTGTGGAGGAATAATAAAAACACTTTACTAGGAGAAAATAAATGCGGAGATTATTTTGACAAAAAGTGTTTTTAATCAATTCCTCCAGTATGTTCACACGGTGTCCACACTCATGCCTGTTGTGTTAAGAAAATCAGTTTGTGAATTCTAACTCCTTCGTGGAATCCAGAGCCCAGAGGATGAGGAAGTAAATACTACCTTTATAAGTGCCTACAAGGCTGTGGCGGCTAATAAATTTAACAGCCCTTAAAGAGCAAAAATAGTTATTATTAATTGTATAAGAAATTTAAGTACCTGAAACAGAAAAAGTAAACTAACTAACTAACAATCAGGCCGTTTTTTGGAGTGGGCAGAGAGGACGACATACCGCTATACAACTCTGTCTTCGCACACACTCTTTGCTTCATTCACATTCAAACATCGTCTCATACATACTCTTCTGTTATTCTGACTCTTCATATAGCTCAATTCAAGTATTTGATTCACTTGATCGTGCCATGTCTTCCTCGGGCGTCGTCGATTTCTTCTTCCATTAACTTTAACATCATATATTCTTTTCAAACTCTTTTCTTCGATCATTCGCTTTACATTTCCAAACCATCTAGGCGTCCCTTCCCTAGTGAATGGAAGAAGAAGTCGAGGACGCCCGAGGAAGACACGGCACGGTCAAGTAAATCAAAAAAGAGTCAGAATAATAGAAGAGTATGTATGAGACGATGTATGAATGTGAATGAAGCAAGGAGCGTATGCCAAGACAGAGTTGTATGGCGGTCCATCCTCTCTGCCTACCCATAAACGGCGTGATGGGAGGTTAGTTAGTTATGTAATGTTGTATTATAAGACTTACTATCCATATTTTTTAATCTATTTAAAAAAACACCTTTGTTTTAAACCAGAAAGGTATAATTTAAAGTCATGTAAAATTGTCGATTTTGAAATATCTTCTCCTCAACAGTGTGTCTAATCATAATAAATCAACATTTACTTCTAAAATTCAAAATAACTCATTTTTATCCACCCCTGACACCCAAAAATGTATTAATGCCGTAATTTAATACCGTAACAGGTTTAAAAAAATATATATATATATGGATACCGCACTAGAGTCTCAACTGCTCCCAACCGTCTAGAGCCAGTGAGACTATGGCATCCCTAAATAGGGTATGTTGTGAGGCTGAAGGTAGTGGGGGGGAAAGGAGATTGGGAAAAGGAAGGTTTGGATGTACCTGGCTATTCAGATCTGGTCACCAAACACAGCCAAAGCCATTTCAAGCAACTTTTTTCGATTCTGAATGGTGGTCTTACACCAGGGCGATACTTAGAGTATCTACCACTCTGGAACGTGCCGCAAATATACTTTTATTATTTTTATATGAATCAAATGTGTTATGACACGTTTTAATTAAATTAAAGTTATTGGCGCACGCCGGGTTTACCACTCGACCATGGAGGCCATTGAAACATTGAAAGAGACCATGAGGCCATTGAAACAAAATTGAAACGTTTGCGTTATTAGATCATTATGTAATATTCATGACAAGTAAAACCGGTTGGCAGGGTGCCAACCTTGCCGCGTGACATACAGCAATGACAAAATTTAAATCCGGACACAACACCCTCTAGTTTTTATGTGCGAACCTACAAAAAACGAGCCCCCACTGGAGGCAGCAAATACCCTAGAATCATTACCCACAATGTAACATGCAACTGCCGCATCACCTATCATTTTCCGCCACTGCCTTATAATTTAACCGCGATGTAGCAGATAGGAGAATCCAACCATTTATGTTACAACACACACAGACTATCGACAAATCGGTTGCGGTTTTAAATCGATTTGTCTGACGGTAAAGCAATAAAGTGCCATTGTGGACGATTTCATTTCCATCTTACTTTGTACGATTGATTTATAGATTGATCTTCACTAGTGTGATTCGATTGTACACTCATTTTTATTAGTAACAATGCTTTAATTAACGTTATTGTGGTTTTTTTTTAAGAATTTGAAACTTTTTATATTATATGTAGTTGCACACGAAAAGAATCGTTGAACAGTAATACAAATGTGGAGCAAAAATGAAGTTATAAAAATAAAATTTTAGAGGTTAGTCACTAGTTATAAGTTATTCTCAGTAGTTAGTTACTAGCTATAAATCCTAATTGTAAGTCACTAGTTGAAAATATTAGTTGTTAGCCATTAGTAACAAACCTTTACTGTAAGTTGTTAGTTATAAGCTTAAGTGATAAGTTATAGCTTAGATAAATTAATTTGTAAAGCGCCCTTGAGGTGATTTTCCCACGAAAACGGCGCTATAAAAGTTATCCATTTATTATCATTATAATTAAGTGAAAACCGCACAAGAGTCCCAAATGCTCCCAACCATCTGGAACCCTGTGGAACTATTGCATCCCTTTTTGGAGTATGTTGTGAGTCAGAAAGCAGTGTATATTGAAAGTAGATGGTAAAGGGGGAGATTCGAAAGTACCTGGCTATTCAGATCTGGTCACCAAATACGCCTAAAGCCATAAAAAAAATATATAGTGAATACCGCACAAAAGTCCCAAGTACTCCCAACTGTCTAGAGCTGTGAGAATATGGCATCCTCAATTGTGGTATGTTTTATGAGGCTAAAGGTAGTGACAGTGAAAAGGAGACGAGGAAGAGGAAGGTTGGGAAGTACCTGGCTATTCAGATCTAAAATCGGTACGGGTCACAATTCTTGGGATTTTATATTCAGTGGCATAGCCCGACATAAATATAAATTACCATAAAATCCTTAGAGTAACAATATAAACTATAATACTATGGAGAGAGAGCTAATTCTTTTTACCCAACCTATATAAATTTGGGATAAATCACTTTCTTCGGGTTTTTACGTCGTACACCATGAGAAAGAAAAAGACAACAAAATCACCAAATTATCACACCGCTTTAAAGTATTGTTAGAGTGTTCTTCGTGTCCCGCGTCTCCGTCGACTCCGCCCACACCGTTTTGATATGCGACATAAATTGACATAACTTGGTCTTTTAGGTTTTATGCTATATTTTTGTTCATTACATTACTGTGAAAAAGTGGTTATACGAATAAATAAAAACATTATGTCGACATGTGATATGAATATATAAATACCCTAGCCCTAGTCCTAGCCACGACCAGATCTAGCCGAGTCCGGCAAAACTCGTAAAATCTGACTACAGCAACGCTCCCCTTGTATATTATTGCTCTGAGATAAAATCACACAATTATAATAATGCATGGGACACGTTGATATTTCTATAAACTCCTTTATTATGTTAGGCTAGTGGGAACGATTATTGAATCCAACGCCAATACACGGAATAATAACTCGAGACATTAAGCAAAGTAATGGGGGAATTCTTTCCTGCAGTATGATTAATGTTAACACGTTGCGGCCGCGGTTATAATCCCGTCCATATTTATTTACTAAAAGGTTTCATGCTGAGCAGAACCTGTGTTTAACACTTCAAGCCAACATGATGCTAAATGAAGTGTATTGGTTTATTCAAGTCTCGGAGTAAGAATATATATTATTCATTTATTTATTTATGTACAAATAATAATAATAATAATAATATTTAAACGATTTGTATAGCGCCGTTTTTGTGAAAAATCACCTCAAGGGCGCTGTACAGATCTTACTTTCTATCATTACATATTAATTCCTAGTTTAGATAAGAAAATATACAGGAACATACTTACCTGGCAGGTCCCATCAGATAGACACAATTTTTAAATTAAAATTATGATTATTATTTTAATTATTATTTATTAATTTTTTTTTTTTTTTTTTTATATATATATATATATTTTTTTTTTTGATTGTGATTTGTGAAATATCCTACTTATTTGCCGAAAAATAACAAGACTAAAACACGTCAGGCAGCTGCAAAAGCGCCACGACATATCTAACAGGTTATATGCGCAGGCAAAAAGAAGAACTAACGAACAAATAAAAAATATTGTAATGATGATTGTATTGATTTGACGAGAAAAAAGGCCGCCTGCCGGTTACCGGGCCGGCGGTCGAAGGGACGAAACATGTGGCAAATGGTCATCGTGTGACGACCATTCTCGGGCTGTGGCACTGCATTTAAAAAAGCTGATATTTGAAGTTTCAAATATTTTCTTAAAAATCGAAATTACGTCGAAACTAGTCACTTTAAAATTATTTAGAGTTTATTCACTTAACCTATACACAACAACGGTAATTTTAGTGTAATTTTAAAGAAGTAATTTGTAAAATATCCTACTTATTTATAGCACATATATAATATTAAATGAAGCAATGACAGAAATACGACAAAGTATACACAAGAAAGAATATTGAAATCAAAGCCAAGGTGAAGTCAAAGTTTTGGTAGAGTCGTGAAAAATGACAAAAATCATTTACACTGCTACCAAAAATTTCATAAAAAAAATAATCCTTGAAATCTTGTTATAACACGAGAAATATATTTTTTAAAGTAAATTAGAAATCTAATTTTTTTTCAGTCTGTTTATGGAAAAACTAAGAAAAATAGCTACAGCACATGACAAAAAAAAAACGATAGATTTCCAGATGACCTACTTAACGTGCCGCACTTAAAAATAGTGAAATTTAATGTTCTATTTTCTACACAATGTTACGGATGAAATTCTGTTTGATAACAAAAGTATATTTGCAAAAAACGATCAAATTTAAATCGTTTTTTTTTCGTTCGATATTCCGGACAGTCTCGTCAGTTAATTTCAGCGCAAGAAACGATCAGCGCATGTCGAATGTCAGCGTGACAGTTCTATCTATAAAAATGTCGCAGTTGTTTTTGTTGTTTACTGCGATGGCCGCTGAAAAAGTTTTGATTAAGCGATTTTGCAAGTGTTGGAATGCACTACGGGCAGAAATTATTATTACACCTGCAAAAACCATTCGAATTTTAAATACTTAGCCACCGTTAAATTGAAAAGAAAAATGTGTAAAAATAGATGCTTCTATTCTATCGCGTGAGAAATTCCAGAATTGTGCCAAACTGTTCGTTTAATTGTATATAGAACTAGTAAGAACCTGTAAATAATAACGCGATGTAACTTGACTATTAGTTTCTTTGATCTACTCATTTCAAAGACAGAATCATGTCTGCTAACATGCATTATAGGTAGGTAATTAATTAGGTGGGTAGGGATTTTAAAAGATAATTTTTTAAATTTCAAGATTTTAATTGATATCATTGCATACTTGAAAAATTAATACGTGTACGGTCGTACGTAGCTACTCACAAAATAAACTATTCATAGTAAATGAGTTAAGTATTTTATGGATAATTATGTGAAAAAATTATTTGTAATTGATTATAAATAAGGAAATTGAATAGTTGTCATAGAAAGCGTTGAAATGCTTTAAAATAGAATTTTTACAAGAAAATACATTTTAACTAACTAACTAGCCATCATGACGTTTCTTCGCAGAGGTAGGTAAAGAGTACGGAACACCATTCAACTCTGTCTTGGCACACACTCCTTGCTTCGTTCATTCATACATCGTCTCGTACATACTCTTCTGTTATTCTCACTCTTGACATTGTCCGATTCAAGTATTTGATTCACTTGATCGTGTCATGTCTTCCTCGGGCGTCCCCGACTTCTTCTTCTATTCACTTTCGCATCATAATATCTTTTCACACTCCTTTCTTCGTTCATTCGCTCTACATGCCCAAACCATCTAAGCGTTCCTTTCTTGATCCTATTCATTACGCTTCCATCAGCCTTGCATTTCGGATTTCCACATTTTCAACTCGGTCACAAACCGCTTTACCATTCCTGCTCTCCATTAATAATACATTTTGAGTAGTATATTTAATTAATTTTTCCATCATTTTTTCATCTTTATTTACTTTTTTTTAAATTGATTTTATTATTTCATAATTATCCCTATTCAAAAAGAGAATTACTTTAAAGTATTAATGCTTTTGTTTCTTTTTCAATAATATCAATAATCTAAAACACAAATATGAAGCAGAAAAATCCAGAAAATAAAAATACCGTCTCGGTTGTGACCACTGTCTTCATATTTTCAGTTTTTTTCTGCTTCAATTTTTTGTTCTGATTATTGATATTATTCAATTATAATTATGTAAACTTTTTTTGTAATAAAAAAATACATTATTTACCTATTTGAAATAATTTTTCAATTACGATAGAAATCCAATATGTCATTTAATTAAAAATATATATGTACCATATTTACAAAATTAATGCAAACTGAACATGCAATTATTATGTTTCACAAATTTAAAAAAGTACGTTAATTAAGGGTTTGCTATGTTCCAGAAAAGCTTATTTACGAGTGTAAATAAATTTGATAATGTCATGGCCAACCTCTTATTATTTTAATACAAAACTTCAATGGCTTAGTGTATAAAATTGATAGTCTGACATTGGAAGGGTAAACGCAGTTTGCAGCCAAATAACTTAATGTTCTTCCGTAAGACTCATAATAAGGCGTCAATATCAAAAACAGGGGATCTTTAAATGTAAGGTTTAAATAACGGCCCTTTCGTGTCACTTATTGTTTGACATGTTTTGTTAATTAAACGAACCTTATGCTGGACAAGGAACAACAAAAAAATGTTTGATGATATTACTCACTTGGTCGGACGGGAATGTCGTCATGATAATTTTTATAAATAAAAATAAACAGAGATCTAAAAGTACCTACCAACGAAAGATTGACCGCAGTAGAATCAGAAATCAATGGTTTTTATTTAAACATTTTTTATTTCAGAATTCCGTAACTCGTGGTAAAAATGACGTAGCAAAGTAAACATAGTTGCCCTGTTCTAGAAATTTCCGACAGAAAGCTGTACAAGTAAAAAGAATTTAATTGATTTAAAAAAGGATTTATATTGTATTCATCTCAAATAAAGTGTCTCACTGGAATTTTGTGTAGTGGAAGATTAATGGGAGAGTTTATTGAGATGATTTTTTGTATGGTCAACACGAAGAATTCCATTCCATTGTCAAAAGTTATAACATAAACATGTTTAGACTTGACCTGGTATGTGATTCGAACCCGTTCCGTTCACATGCCAGTCGATCATTTTACCAACCAGACTTTCAATCCCCTTAAAGAAGAATTATCGATTTATTTTCAACATCAAAATCAGCGTGGTCCGGAAGAGACTTCGGAATCGCGCTTGTGAAAGATCACCATTCAGAATCGAAACGCTGCTTGAAATGGCTTTAGCCGTGTTTGATGACCAGATCTGAATAGCCAGGTACTCCCCAACCATCAGAGTGGTAGATACTCTAAGTATCGGCCTGTTGAAAGACCACCATTCAGAATCGAAACGTTGCTTGAAATGACTTTAGCCGTGTTTGGTGACCATATCTGAATAGCCAAATTTCCAAACTTCTTTTCCCTATCTCCTTCCCCTTCCTCACAACATATCCCAACTGGAGCTGCCATAGTCTCACTGGCTCCAGACGGTTGGGACTCTTGTGCGGTGTCCTCTATAAAAGTAAAATAAAATATTGCAGAAGCCGCCTTGATAGTGCAACAACAATAATAAAATAAATCCGAATAACGCTCCCAACTTTGCATTCCTCCCAATAAAGTCCCAGGAGATAATAAACACATTCCGGCCGAGAAGTGACTCAAAGCACCTACCGCGCGGATTTAATTTCAGTTTCCATTATTGTCTGTCAATTAAAATGGACATTTTCCCATACAAGACGGAGTTGGTTTGAATCTGTAGATGTCATCGGTTCACGTCCACCTACATGAGACAGTCGGGGATTCACCTCTTTCTTATACTACCTCTTATACCTATCCTTGTACCTCTTCTTAAAGCACTTATTATACCTCCGGGAACCTTCTGCTACTCTGGTACTACCACAATACGTTAACACCCAAGAGACGGGCGTGAAAAAATCGTTGAAGAATTATATTTTCGTAAAAAAAATAAAAATAAAGCAAACATTTGGCAATATTTCCAGACATTATGGTTAAATAACTCAACAGTTTAAAGATATAAAACAAAAAAACTTGCATACCTTCGTATTATTTACAGGTGTGTTGTTATTTTAAATCGCCATGATTTTAGTTTAGAAGCGTTGCAAAAATTTAAAAAAATCTGGTCACGTTGATTCCTTGTAGACCCTAAAACACCAAACCAAGAGGGTGTGAATTTTTTGTGTCGATAGCATTTTCAGTTCGTAAGTTTTTTTTCTTTTCGTATTTTCTTTAAGATTTTTTGTTTACGGGCTACATTAAACACAAAAAGACTCGAATCATTTCAGAATGCATTACTTCGATAATTCACCAAAAGTCCCTGGTTTGTCAAGATTAGCATCATTAACACGGGTTTTAAAATTCCTTCAGTCCGATAAAAGATAATAGATTTATCAAAAATTAGATTCAAACCTGAATTTGTTCATTTACTACCTTGGTCACTGGACCCCCAGTACGGATTTAATCTATTTTCCAAATGTAAAAATCTTATTTTTTTTTAAACCATTTTGAGTCACTAAATATTTTTAATAATAAAATTAATAAAAATACTATTTAGTGATAAAAAAAATACAGTACAAAATTTCATTTTAAGTATTTGTACATTAAAAAAGCTCTACACAAAAACGGCGCTATACAAATCCAAATATTATTGCTCATTAAGGGTGGGCAGAAGGATATACTGCCACAACTTTGTCTTTACATACTCTTCATTACCATATCAATGCACCTCTAACCAAAGTTGACAGATGTTTTAAAAAGGATTTACTCAAAATGATTCAAAAATCCTTTCATTTCTTTGGCAGTACGGACCCCCTTAATCTCCGTCCAAATTCCATCTTATTCCCTCCCTAACCTTGATTAGGGAGGGAATACTATTAATAATAAAGTAATAAAAATTACTATACACACAAAAATTAACGTACAAAATTTCATTATAAGTATTTGTACATTAAAAAGCCCTAAAGTAGCAAAAGGTAGCCCGCTCATCGCTCATCGGGTAGAAAAGATTATCTCTTCATTGATGCACCTCTAACCAAAGTTGACAGATGAAGGATGACAAATATTCTTTGGCACTGTTTCAAATTTCCACAATACTTCATAAATCAAACGCATTCGTCGTCTACGAATTTGAGATTGGGATTTCGATTCCCTTGCAGTGCTTCATGCAATATAAACAAGATTAGAAAGTAAAATAAATATTCTTTCCAAATGAAACTTGTAGCTACATTCACTTATTGTGTAATAACTTTGAAATTAAATCGTATTTATTCGTACCCTTTTTGAATCCCCATAGTTATACGACAATATCTTTAAATTGACAGGCGATTCTTTGATTCATTTAAAAATAAATAACTAGTTTGCAAGTATACGTAAAATGACCCAGGAAGACGTAGGATCAATGAATCCAATACTTAAAACAGATCTTGTCAAAGAGTGACATACTGTGTGGGGTTCTAATATCTACGCCAACCCCTGCGAATAAACAGTACGATGTTTAGTTAGGTTGTTCCGTGTTTTTGTTTTTTTTTATTTTTTATTAACGCCTTAAAAGCTTTTACATAAAATACATTTTAGTTAAATAAAGGAGTACAATAAATGAGCAGAATATAACATCAAAGCAAGAGTTTAGAAAAAAGTTAGTCCGAAAACGCAAGTATATAAATAGAGCGTAGGTTTTACATTCAGTTATATTATCATAATATATTTCACAAAATAGTGTTATACGTATATAATACATAGCATGATAAATTTCAAAGAAGTTAGTAAGTAAAGTGTAAGTATGTTATTGCAGCGTAAAGTAGTTACAATTAGTTGTATTATTATAGAAGATTTGAAGAAAGAATAAAGTACATGGCATAATAACAACAACAACAATGAATGATAACAACAATAGTTTTACTATAAAATTAGTAAATAGGTAATGTGTAAATAGTAAATTACAGCGAAACGCGAAGTGTTTTTTTATTTTACATAGCAATTATAACTATAAAAGGTGCAAATAAATAACAATAACTTTATAGTTCTATTGAAAACATTCATATTAGCAAAATTTTGATTTGGAAACAGTGTTTTTAGATGGTTGTCCAATTTTTCAGTTATTTAAAAAGTTTTATTTCTTTAATTTTTTCTGCTCCAAAGTGTTCTTATTGATCTGGTCAAACGGTCTGGAAAATATAACAACAAAGTTGGCACAACCGTAACATTTTCCTTATAGTAGCAGTTTACTCTCTACAGGTCAGGACTCCATTAAAATTTGTTTATCTATTTGCGATTTAAGTCTAATTCAAAAAAAGCTACAGGCCTTTAATTTGTCGAAATGATAATATAGAACAACCAACCAAGGAGTTAAAAAAAATCTCATTCCGAGAAGGACAAAATAACAAAATAAAAACGAATTCAATTTTTAAAAAGGCATACAATTTTTAAAAGAGGGTACAAAAGAATATTCAGATGAATTGAGTTCACGTCGTTTCTCCGAAGGGGTAGGCAGAAAGGACGGACCGCCATTTAACTCTGTCTCGGCACACACTCCTTGCTTCATACACATTCGTACATACTCTTCTGTTATTCTGACTCTAGATGGCCCGACTCAAGTTTTTGATTCAATTGATCGTGCCATGTCTTTTTCGGGCGTCCCGGACTATTTCTTCATTCACTTTCACGTCACATATTATTTTCACACTCCTTTCTTCGTTCATTCGCTCTACATTTTCAAACCATCTAAGCGTCTTTTTCTTGATCACATTTATGACGCATACATCAAACTTGCATTCTTTCCAGATATCCACATTTTTAACACGGTCACACATTGTTTTACCGCACATATGTCTCAGGGATCTCATTTCTACAGCATTCATTCTACTTTTGTCCTTCCTCTGCCAGTTCCATGCCTTACTGCCATACGTATATTATATCTTATCTTTTTGTTTTTCATTGCTCACATTATTTGCGTTACTATATCTAAAACTCGTATAATGCGTCACACTACTTCAGTTTGTACTCATATAACTCCTTCGGATATATAATGCCTTGTCTACATGTGGGGTGAAATTAAATGTTTAGTTTATTTTTTTACATGATGCATGTATCTACAAACTAGAAGGTGAATAACTGATTTAATATGTTTACATAAAATAATTCACGGTCATCTTGATACTACAGTATGTTTTAGCGGTATTTAAATTAATGTAGCTAATTCTTACTGTTTAAAATTACTGCCATAGCACATTCCACCCGAGTACATTCAGAAACAATATTGCCTACTTTAGCCCTCTGTCTCAAATGTCCCGACTGTTTTATAGGATAGAGTATGCTGATGTAGACATTTTGTTGATGATTTTTACAGATTCAGAAAGAATGTCCTGCTATTGATTAAAGGTGTGTAACAACGATTGTTCTAATTATATTGTATAATTT
This sequence comes from Drusus annulatus, assembly GCA_022651775.1. Classification (NCBI taxonomy): domain Eukaryota; kingdom Metazoa; phylum Arthropoda; class Insecta; order Trichoptera; family Limnephilidae; genus Drusus; species Drusus annulatus. The sequence goes on from JAGWCC010000266.1 coordinate 283,095, forward strand.
TTTGTTTCTCTTTGTGTCTTATTTTGTTTGTATTATTCATCACTGATTGAGTTTTTGTAATTTTTATATTTGATGTTTCCTTTCTATTTGTAATTTATTTAACAATGATTGTACACTAACTGGATGTTGTCACGTTAGTGAGAACATCTGTTAAAACCCACTAACTAACTAACTAACTAACCATCACGCCGTTTCCCCGCAGGGGTAGGCAGAGAGGACGGACCGCCATACAACTCTGTCTTGGCACACACTTCTTGCTTCATTTACATTCATACATCGTCTCATACATACTCTTCTGTTATTCTGACTCTTCACATGACCCGATTCAAGTATTTGATTTACTTGATCGTGCCATGTCAAAACCCAGTATAAATAAATAAATAAAATCTACAATATTTCATTCATCTCTTAATGTGTTTGGTGAACAATTGTTTTTATGAGATCTTTCTGAAATAAATAAAACATCATGGTTGGTATAAACACTTCACTATGTACTGCTAACCATGATATGAGCCACCTCAAATGTTAAAAACTGATTATTTTAAAATTCCTGATCCCACCCTTTTATTAGCTGTCAGGAGCGGATTAAGTTATAGAACAGTCGCCTCGCTGCACCGTGCTGTGGTGCTGTGTGCGCACGGCGCGTCACGTACGGCGGATTCATTAGTACAAGTTCCCCCGCCGCTGCCGGCCAACTAAAGCGAAACACGGCGACAAACTTGCTCGCACCACGTCCAATTTCATCTCCGAGCAAACAAACAAACCTGCCCGAAGATCATATCTCGCCGCGAAGCGCCCGGGAAGCTGAGCACCGAACAGCTGAAAAGTGCATATGACCGCACAAACACAGAGGCGTGCCGATTTTTTTTTCGTTACGTTGTCACTCACAAAACTTTTCGTCTTTCCAACTATTAGCAGTCTAGCCGTCTTACTTAATAGATTTTTACGCGTTGGTTTGGTAACACTGGACAGAATAACAGTTCAAATAAAAAAGGGAGATTAATTATTATAATTTTGACACTTTTTTTATTTTTCCTTAGTCCTTCTTACTAAGAGGTCATGTGCTGAGGAGGACTAGAGATATTCAATTCCATATCATCTAATTTGGTGCATCTTCTATTTCGTGCTGCTTTTAAGGTTATATCATTTACTTATTTCAGCCATACTTTAATTCTTGATTTTGTATTTGACGTAAACCATTAAATTAGACGCATAAACCGTGGTAACTTTACACTCCTCCCAATACTTATAAACGAGGGGTAAATATTACGCGTGGTCTAAGGTCGGAATAGCAAAATATCTCGCCTTATAACCACGGTTTATGTGTCTAATTTAATAGCTCATGTCCGGTGTAACTAAACCAACGTTGAACCGGTGCGTAAAAATCTAAGCAAGTAAGACGGCTGTTTATAAGGGGTAGAAGTTTAGTGATTGACTTTCGCTAGACCTTTGTCTTGTGTTAATTTCAATGTGTTATAATATTTTTTAATCGCCCCTTATAATGAAAGTCTCCGTAGTCTGGTGGTTAGGACGCTCAACTACGAATCCAGAGGTTGTGAGCTCAAATTCCGGCTTTTGCAAATAAATTGTATATAAATATTATGTGTTATTTCACATTTAATTCATATAAAATAATATATCGTAAATACCTGTATGCAGCACGTTCACTGAGAATCGAACGTTGCTTTAAATGGCCTTAGCCGTATTTGGTGACCAGATCTGAACAGCAAAGTACGTCCCAACCTTCCTCTTTAATCTTTTTCTCTTCTCCGCTACCTTCAGCCTCACAATATACCCTAATTAAGGATGTAATAGTGCCACTGGCTCCAAACGGTGCAGAGCTGTTGGGACTCTTGTGCGGTATTCACTATTTTATTTTTAACTACTAATATCAGTACCATACTAATACTAATACTACTTAATACACAGCGCCCTTGGGGTGAAAAATTATCCAAATATTATTAATATAATACTAATAACGGTAATACCGGTCAGGTAGGTGAATGGACACACGCGTCGGATTCCCACCCGGGCGTCGTGCGTTCAATTCCTCTGCTAAGTCCTCCATCATTGCACAAGCAACATCTTCCGCTTCTTACGATGGTAGTAGGAGTTTTTCAAATATCGTCAGGTTATTCGCAACCCGGGAATGTTTGCCTTTCTTTTAAAAAAAAAGATAAAAGATTGATGTCTTTGTGTACCAACACGTTAACCGTTTTCAATATTATTTATTTTTCTCTACTTTACACAAATTTCTATTTGGATTTTTACACCCTTAGCTTTTAATATATATATTTTTAATATGTTGATGCACACTTGCACTGGTATACTTATATCTTAAGATATTATTAAGATTTATTTATTTATTTATTTTTTATTTTTTTATTTATACTGGGTTTTAACAGATTTTTTCACTTACGTGAAAAAATCCAGTTATAAAAAACCAGTTAGTGTACAATCATTGATAAATACAATACAAATAGACAAGATACATTAAATTTTTAAAAAATTGTTGTTTTGATAACGATCATGATTTTAGATAGTTTTAATTACCATACATATGTTATATATTATTTTCTCATTGTTATTTAAGGTTAGGTAATTTGAGGGTGAAACGCACATGATGTAATTTTCCCGCGAAAACAACGTCATAGAAGTAATCCATTACAACAATTATTATTATTAGATATGTTTACGAACGGCACGCCACTGCGATAGTGGGTACGAAAAGGGACGCAAACGGTTGTGACTTTAAGTTTTAATTAACGCCATCCATAGATGGCAGCATGTGTAAAAATTACAAGACGCTTACATAATTGGATGGCAGCAGTGAACCAGTCAACAGAGAACAGAGAACACAGTGAACGGTCTCACAACCCTGGCCAGTGAGTAGCGAGGGCCCCAGCCCGGCTAGTGAAGTTGTACCAAATGGAATATTTATGAGTCTGAAATTGTGGAATAAACCAGTGACATAGGAATAACTGGGAGGTAAAAAATATAAAAGAGGAATGTATACAGATTACTGTTTGTATTACTGCATAGTAAGATTCAGATGCAGATTGTTAATTTCAACTATCAAAAACCAATATTAGTTACTAAAAACGTGGTAAAAATAATTTATATTGTTATATAAAAAAAATTAACTGCTTCTAACCGTCTAGAGCTAATGAGACTATGGCATCCCCGGGGTATGTTGTGAGGCTGAAGGTTGAGTTGAGGAGAAAGAGATGGAGAAGGAGAAGGTTGGGAAGTACCTGGATGTTCAAATCTGGTCACCCAACACGTCTAAAGCCGTTTCAAGCAACTTTTAGATTCCGAATGGTGGTCTTTCACCAGGGTGATATTTATAGTATCTACCACCCTGGAGTGTGCCGCAAATATTCAATGTCTATTTCAATATGAATTAAATGTGTTATGAAACATATTGGTTAAATGAAATTTATTTGCGCACGCCGGGCTTGAACCCGCGATCTTTGGATTCGGCCAATTAAATTTCAGAAACGATTCAGTCAAGCGTCTTACCACTCGACCATGGAGGCCGTCAAAACAACTAATATTCAATAAATTACATTAATTTAATGCAAAATTGTGAAAAATATAACTATCACTGGTCTTGAAAATATACAAATTTAATATATTATTATTGAGCTCTGCCACTTTTAGTGAGAGCTGTTTCGGCGTTAAATGCCACTATCAAACTGTGGTTAGGTCACATGGAGATGATTTATTTATGATTTTAGTGCAATGTTTAGTTACTAATTTCGCTAAAAACCCAATTATTTTGAAATTCTATTCACTGAAGAACTTAACTTTAAAATCTGTTTCCCCCTATTTAATGATTACCAACTTTCATTACTTTATACCACATAATAATAATGATAATATTATGATTTGTATAGCACCGTTTTTATGAAAATCATCTCATGGGCGCTCTACAAACCTTAATTCCTAGGCTTCATTTTATTACTAAACACATAAAATATATGGCATATCATTTAAAAATATATAAAGTTATTATTAAAAAGTCAAATATATATATAGCGCAAAATTTCACGAAAACATACAAAAAAATTATTGCGCGACACTTGAAAATATGTTATTTATATTTATTGTATTCAGTTTTTATTTCAAATTAATATCAATAAATTAATTATTTAATCGATAATATTTTGAGTTGATACATACAGGAAATAAAAATATCCAAGGTAAATAAATGAAAGTATAAGTCGGAGACGCTCGATAAAGACATGGCACAATTCAATTTCAAATTATAATTCGTTTTATTAAAAGAGTCTTATATTTACTACAAATACGGATTCTTAATGGCATGCTTTTTCCAAAAAAAAAAACTCAAAAAAGATTTTTTTTAATATTAAGAATCGCCCAGACAAAGGCTCGGAAGGCTCTTTGCATTTACTTAGCAGATTTCCGGCCGAGATCAGCCGCTAAACTCTTAATTTACATCAACGTGGATACGGGCCATTTATTTGCGAAGAAAACAATTATTTAGACGCAAAACGGCTTTTATAAATCGCCCTATAAACTGCGATCCGTTTGACGTCGGGCAAATGACTTTCAGCGTCGTAATGCGGCTAGAATAAACTCTGTGTTTATGCAAATTAGAGCAAGTCTCTGGTTTTCAATTGAAAATCCTCGGGTTCAATAAATTGTGTCAATAATAATACCTCCCACGTGGTAAACTCTTGTGATAATATCGCATATTTATTTGGAATTCCATAAAATAGAATGTCATGAAGGAATAAAATAAAACTGATTCCTAGTGATTATCGTTTTTTTTTAAATACATCGCTAATTTATAAAGCGCCATTTTTGTGAAATATCATCTCAAAGGGCGCTCAATAATACTCATTTAATAATAAAAATAATACTTGGCTTATTTATATAGCAGCATTTTTGTGAAATATCACCTCGAAGGTGCTTCACAAAACTTAAAAGCTACGACTAAATTTACTATAAAACTATTAAAATACCTAAAGCTATAGCTAAAATAACCTTATTGATATTTAAATATTAGTTATTTGCGTTTGTCGCGGGTTGTGAAATTTTTTGGAACTTTTTGCTGAGCAGCAGATCGAGGATTTAATGTTTACGTTTTTATTTTAAAATGTTTTTAGACCCAAGTGTCAGAATCTGAGGTTAATTTCATACAACTTATGTTCAAATTTAGCCAATTAACCAAGCATCGCGCCGTTTCTTCGCAGGTCTAGGCAGAGAAAACGGACCGTCATACAACTCTGTATCATACAGGCTCTTGACATGGCGGACTCAAGAATATGAATCACTTGATCGTGCCATGCCATCCTTGCGCCAAGGCGTCCCCGACTTCTTCCATTCACTTTCACGTCATATATTCTTTTCACACTCCTTTCTTCGCTCATTCGCCCTACATTCCCAAACCATCTAAGCGTCCCTTTCTTGATCCTATTTATTACGCCTTGCATTCTTTCAAGATATCCACATTCTTAACACGGTCATACATGGTTTTACCGCGCATTCGGTCTAATATATAAAAAACTAAGCCAGATGACAAAAACAACAAACCGAATCCATACTGTTTCTAGCTTACCGGTTCAACGGAGGACGACAACCTTCCTAGCTGCAGTAATGGGAACAACAATTCCACGAAGCTAGGTATGAAATCTTGTTTTAAAAAAAACATTATCTACATAGGAACCAATGAATATTTTGTCGTCCATCAGCTTTGCCCAAGCATCAACTCCCTCAGAGCAGTTTATGAAACACATTGATCATATCAAAAAATTATCGGGCCATATACACACTGTGTGTTTTATTTCACAATAAAGTAACGAATGAAACATGGCCACACTGACCATGTGGCTTGTGAATCGCTTCCAAAACGTTACATCTTCATGTGGCCACAAAGCCATAAACACTATTATTAACGTTATTTGAAATTGAATACTGAATAACGAACACAAGGCAAACAATGGTTTATTTGGCAGGTTACATATTGAGAACGGTATTCAACGGATACTCGGAATATTGCGATCACAAATATTCCAACCAAGAGAATATTCCACACATAGATAACTCCGAACACAGATTATTGCGCACATTGCAAACTCCGAACACAAACATAATTTTGAACGCATATTCATACGGAAATTGAAAACTCGGACCAAATAAAAAAGATTTTTTTCAATGCTTGAAATTTTTTAATGTTTGAGTCTTAAAACATTATTTGCTATTTTTTTTTTTTTTATAGTTATTCCCGGACAAGAGTACTAACTGCTCCCAACCGTCTAGAGCCAGTGGGACTATAGCATCCCTATTTGGGTATGTTGTGAGGCTGAAGATGTGGGGAGGGGAAGGATATAGGGAAGAGGAAGGTCACAAAGATCACCAAACATGGCTGAAGCGTTTTCAAGGAACGTTTCGTTTCTGAATAGATTAATGACGTAGTGATGTTAAAAAATAACAAATACTGTTGTAGGTATCTCAGCTAAGGTTGACATGAACACAGTTCTCATAAAAATGCATTGCTTGCATACAGCATGTTCAATTTTTGTTTTTCGACTTTATGTAAAATTTTTCGAATAACTGTGTTTTGAAATTTGAAAAACTATACACTCATAGTTTCTGTTTCGCTTAAAGTAATAAGTAAGCGTAAAGAAAGATAAAATGCGGTTTCTCAATGACGTTTTGCATGGACATCACTGTCCAAAGTGGATATATATGTAAATACCAATACATATAATCCAATTTGTGTTTTTTTTAGTTGGTTTGAATTTATCATTAATTGACCGGTTAGTAGCCGAGTCGTAAAATCCATCGGCTTCTTACCCAGGCGTCGTGGGTTCAATTCCTCTATTAACTAAGACCTTCATCATTACACAAGCAAAACTTTCCGCTTATGGTGTTAGTAGAAGTTTTTCAAACATTAGTAACCCGATAGTGTTTGTCTTTCGTAAAAAAAACATGGATCATGGAATTTAAGTAAAAAACCCTTGACAAAAGTAAAAATACATATTTATTGGTCTCTAATAATTGTACAAACTTATTTTATGTTGCTAAGTTTACACTTTTGAAATGTGCGTTATGCGTTGTGTTCGTAATGATCCGTGTGAGGAATCATCGTGTGCGGAATAATATGTGCGCAATATCCGTGGTGGGAATGGTCGTGGTCGGAATAATCACGGAACCGCTCGAACCAAAGTGACTTATTCTCAACTTCCGACTACGCCTTCGTATTAAGTGGTTATTGAACATAACGCAGTAACGCGGGATATCTTCTCGCATATCAAATAATAGCTCGGAATGGCTTAATTTAGTATTTAAATAGTAAGCGAACGCAAACAGTCATTTAAACTAAGGCGAAAGCTATTTTACGAGGGCAATAAGGCAACATTGTAAATAGTAATGCGTAGATCTATTCTGATTACTGAGAAATCCAACGCCGATTTTCTGTGCAGATTGTGATAATAAACGTAACTTATCCATAAATATATTGCGATTACCTATCGAAAGCATGCTGCTTGAATTTCAGAAATAATAATAAACAAACTGCTTTTACTAACTAATTTCAATTTACGTAAATATAAGGTACTAACTAACCCAGTGGCGGCTCGTGACTTTTTAGTCTGCCAGAGTCATAGACATAAAATACAAGACACGTCATATTCATACAAATCTTACGAAAAATGTAGCACCGCTGGTACCGTTTTATTTCCGTTTCACCCGCTTATGAAAAGGATAGCCACTCAAAGAATATGTGTGTACGGATGAGATAGCTATATGAACGTCCCACTGTACTTTTATAATCAAGTATAGCGCCACTAGCCGTGATTGTCTTCTATACACTTATGTATTTCTGCATTCGCTATCTCACACCATTTTCGAGTTGCTAAAAACCTAGTGAATATTTATTGAATTGAAAAAAGTGATTTGTGGGTAATTATGAATGAAAAACTAATAAGAAACTATATAAGAAACTCCATGAGATATATTTTTTGCTCCCGAAGATTTTTACACCTCTCAAGGCATTTTTTCTCAGAAAGGAGCCTACAGCGACGCGTTTGTGACAGATGGTGACAGCTTGTCTGTCGAACGAATGTTTGTGTGATACTAAACGCAGTAAATCTCAAGTATGTCTCGCGGACTCGGTTTAGTGCATTCACGCTCGTTGTCTCAGTAACGTATCTACATTATTTAATTCATCTAAGACCAGAGTGCTAAGATTGAAAGAAACGTAATGATTGGTTGTAACCGAAAACGATTTTTTTTTATGAGATTTGTTTTAATTTTCAAGATTTTCAGTTTTGGTCCTCCTACCAAAACTGAAAAATCATCAAACGAAATTGTTTTTTTTCGAAAAAATATAAATCGTTTTCCGCTACAACAACATCATCAACGTCGTATTTTTCAATTTTATCACTCTAGCACACTCAAAAATCACGAACTGCCCCTGTACTAACCTAACCTAACCTAGCCAGCTGTGGCCGAGTTAACAGTAAATTTTCTTCTTGTTAAAGACTTGAAATTAATTTAATTTTTAACTGTTCGGATAGAAATCGTACTGTATTAAATAGTTGCGTTTACTTTGGAATTTTGGTCAAATGAAAACTGTGCACTTTTCATTACGCGAGACCTCACTGTTAGAGAGTTTTTATTTTTTTTCAGAATTCTGACAAATAACATTTGATATAAACAGCGTTAAAAGCTTTTATAAACTTATTTTACTATTATGCCTTCGGATTTAAAAGCCTTTCAGACATCGAGCCTGTTTTAACCTGTTTTTCAATTTCACGGCGGAAAAATTGCGTTAGTCTATTCTCTTTACATACTTATGTAAATTTTGTTATGACTGTAAATGATAATTTAATATTTTAGAATTTGCAAGACCCTCGGAAGAATGCAAATTAAATTATCGCAAAAGATTAACGAGGAAAGTGCCAAAATCCATCATAAACCTTTAATGCAGTTGATATTGTATTATATCCAGTAAATCTCCAAAGACGATTACTTGTGCGAAAGTTCTCACGTACAATGGTTATTACCTTGCATTTGTTTTAATCAAAAGTTCAACGAGGTATATTTAGCTTAGTAGGTAATAAAGCGGATTCAAACGCAGCCTCAGCACTCAGAGACCGCGAGAAAGCATACCCGAGATTCAACAATCACTCAAGATGATATTAAAAGTCTACCCTCACTTCTCACTCTTCGCTTCCAGGGCCGTATTTACGCCTGGGCCGTCTGGGCAGCTGCCCAGGGCGCCCACTTTTAGGGGACTTTTCACCGATCTAAATGTACATATCTATACATATGCTGCCTCCCAGTGGCACAGTGCGCTCCTATATCACAGGTGGAAGACTTTTTTTTAAAATTTTCTCTTTTGCAGTATTATTTATTCATGTAATTACATAACCTCTTATATTATTATTATCATTCATTATTTTTTCTAAATGTTATCTTTTCATTGATTTCATTTAACTAATGTGTATTACTATTTATATGTCAAATAGAATACTGTACCTACCGCTCTGTTCTGCTGAAATAAAATGTTATTAAAATTATTATATAAATCTTTTTAAGGCACAAACTTATGCAAATCAAAACATTTAAATAGATTACTTATACGGCAACATAGCAGAACAACGTGCTACCACTCTTTCAAGAAACTTTAGAGAACTTAATAAAATGAATAATACTTATCATATTTTATGTTCTCACTGTTACACCCATGAACAATCTCCATTTAAAATCATTAATATTTTAATAAGGCATCTCTCTCTTTAAAAAAATATTAATAGTAAATGTCGCGCAAAAGTTCCAACTATCCCCTACTGTCCGGAATCAGTGGGACTATGGCAACTTTAATTGAGATATTTTAAGAGGATGAAAGGAGTGGAGAGGGAAGAAGAAGATAGGGAAGAGTAATTTAGGATGTCCCCGTTCAGTTAGATCTGGTCACTAAACAAGGCTAATGCCATTTCAAGCAACTTTTCGATTCTGAATGATGGTATTTCACCAGGGCGATACTGTTACTCTCTACCACTACTCTGGGGACGTAGAGCAAATATACCGTTTATTATTTAAATTTTTAACAATATACTGTGTATGCACAGAACCCGTGACTTTCGGATTTGTGGCCGATCTTAACCGCTCCACAATCGAGGTCGTCAAATCGGTCAGGGTGGCTGATACCTGAATACGAATACGGTCTGGCCGCATCTCTGATCTCCGCGCTGATCTGTGTGAAATAATACCCCTAGGGGATCGCGTGACCATCTCAATTACGGATCTTTATTTCGCAAGTTAAATTCAACTAAGTTAATGCATTTATCAGTCGGGGAGGGAATTACTGCAGACAGTTGCAATGATTCACGGCGTAAGTGGACGGTGATTCTCTTTGTGTAAGAGAAATTCTTCATTGTCCGGATAGGTACCTGCTTCACACATTAATACCAACTTTACCATATTTTACAATCAAACCTACTCGATAATCAAGTGCGTACTTAACCGCACTTCGTCTTTGTTTTACTAGAAAGTTTTCTAAATTACATTCCTGTTATGGTAATGGACTATTATTATGATTTGTTTTATTGTTACTATTTCATAGATAAAAGTGAAAGAACAACCTGTTACCAAAATATTTTTCTGGTCAAAATTATGTAGAATTTGGATATTCACAAACATAATACAAAACATGCAAACAAATCAGACTACAAAAAAAAGCCAATACACAAAACAGCTTACTATAAAAAGGGATGAAATGTTATGATGCGCTGCCAGAAACCATCTAAATTATGCCAACCAATAAATTCAAAATAACCCGTAAGAACTATTTAAAATAGATACAAATCAAAATAATAAATAGTTTATAAATCTAAATATTATTATTAAGTCAAAAAGAAAATGAAATATTTAGAGACTTTGTAAACTTTACAAAGTTACTAAAATAAAAATAAAATATTATCTTAGCAAATAAGACTTGATCGCAGCGTAACACGGGGTCAAAGTCATTAATGAATATTTAAAAAAGCAGAGGGCCCAGATTCGACCCCTGGGGTATGCCTGATGTTACAACTGTTGGTAGTGACTTATATCATTAATGAGTACTAGCTGGGTTCAATATAATCTGTAAATAAATCGTGTTCTTTTATCATTATTACAGTTATTTATATTTTATTACGTGTTATTTTTTTCTTTACATTAATTTGACTCTTGTTTATTATTTAAATGGCAGACAGAGTGTTGCACTCGCCGCTTTATTCCGTTGAAATATTTTTTAATCTTTTTATTTACTATTATTAACTGTGTAAATCTTAAATAATGAACGATATTAACATTATAAACAATCACGAAAAGTTGAATAAATGTATCCCAGAGCTGGACATTTGTCAAGGCATTTACTTGAAGATGCTTACTTCTATTCAATACGCGTAATTTGTCTCGCTCTTCAAACTTTAACTGAGAAATAACGACCGTGATTATTTGCTTCGGTTGTTTAATTTTATTTACTAGCCTCACAAAAACCCTCCGAAAGTTTTCCTCGAACTTTTTTAAGCCGATCTAGTGTTTTACGCGTGTCTGTATACCCGAAATGAATACATTTTTTCGATACGATTTTCTTTCTTGAACAGATGATCAATGTTAATGATCTATCTAGGGCCTAGAAATCAAAAAGATCTTATTTTATTTGGAAACACTAGTTTTCTTTTCAAATCAGTACAGTTAAAGGTTCTAGGAATGTTCTGTTCAGTGCTCAAAACAGAGCTATGAGATGAATTCTAAAAAGGCAAATATAAATTTAAAAAACACACCAATATATTTAAATTGATTTGTATATTTATTTACGCCCATAGGCCCCGACGGAAGTTATCTGTGTGGAGTTAATGTTATATTTTAAATTTTATTAACAATATAAGTTTGGACGTGAAATCTGTCACTGTGTGTCTTAATCAGCTAAAACAAAGTGAACTTGATTTAATAACTAAATATCATATTTGATGATCAACAAAACACCGCCTCATTATGCAACAGCAGTGGTTAGTTTTAACAGAACTATTTTCAAATACAAGATCTTACTTCCGCTGCTGGTATTCTATAATGCAAGAATATTAATTAGGTATCGATATTTGTTTTTACCAAACATTTGAATAGAGAGAAGGCCTCAAAATCAATTCCTGCCGTACACCAGTCATTCAAATTCTTTTAATTATTTTTGTTAATCAAACTTCACTAATCAGCGCCAACAAATCCAAACAACTCGCAACATAAATTGACACGATTATAATTTTCATAAATTATATAACGTAATTAAATATTTAGTTAACGTTAGTTTTAATTAACAAATGTATCTACGATCACGTCTTGTTATAATTAGATTCTTGAGAACTTTAACCTAGAAACCCATAACCGTAATTAAATTCTGCAATGCACAATTCAGTTCTCTATATGATTAATGATTGTATTGATTCGAAATCTGTAATCCAGTTGAGATAAAGAAAAATGTATTTGTATCTCGGTAGTATCGAAATAAATAACTTTTTATGACACAAGGAGACATTTTATAGGCGTTTTGATTAACTGCATACTAAACGTCTTAATCAGATATGAATTTATTTATATGTTGTAGATTTTATTATAACTCTTAAAACTGGTTGAAATGACAAAGGCGTTGTGAAAGTTTAATTATAACTTGATGGATGGTGAAAGCCTCTTTACAGTCAGACTCTGAGGCAGATAACTACTTAATTTAGATAGACATGCACTGAAGGAGCAAGTAGGACTATCAAAAGGACATTGCTGTCTGAGGAGATACATGCAGCAGTTGAAAGTGGAAAATACAAATAGCTGTACGATATGTGAATAGAATGATGAAACACCGATCATTTATGGTGCGAATGTTCCACCTTGATGGGAAGAAGGATACTTATAGAGCCACGTTGTGGAAACTACAAAATATCGTCAAACACCCAATTACAATCATGGGGAACTTCATTGCAGGAGCTGGGTTACTCAGTATTGTATCTAATAAGGTAAAACATGAAAGATAGTGCGACGGGTTTTTGTTTTGAGTGCTTACGGGAGTTATGCAGACAATAATAATAAGATAAGAGTGCCTTGTCAAATAAAATAAACGTAAATAAGAAAGTGTGTGTGGAAAAGTGGCTCAAAACGCATTACAATTTTGATAGTCAAGCGGAAAACTTTCCTGTCATCTCTCTGGCGAAGGTTGGTTGGTGCAATATGCCTACACCTCTATCGTGTAGTGATATAATTGCTGATTTATCTGCGGTATATTTTACTGCGTGTGTCAGCCCGGATGCTGCAGTTGGTGTGCGTTTACATCTTGTAACCACTTTTTTATTATTTAAAAATGATTTAACTTTTTTGTTGCAGTTATTTGAGAGACAACAGTTCTTGGAAGTAATTAACATTTAAGTAATGTTTCACAACGTTATTGATGGAATCCTTAATACGCCTCTGGTAAAGAGTAAAAATTAAAACAACAAAAAAAAAAAAAATAAAGAAAAAAACATTTGTAGGACAAGGTAATAAAATACCGCCACATAACTCTGTATTGGCACACACTCCTTGCTTCATTCACATTCATAAGTCGTCTCGTACATACCCTTCTGTTATTATAACTCTTGACATGTCCCGATTCAAGTATTTGATTCACTTGATCGTTCCATGTCATCCACAGGCGTCCCCGACTTCTTCGATGATGAAGGACTTAGCTAGTAGAGGAATTGAACCTACGTCAAGGGTATATATTAACTCCACACAGGTAGCCCCGAGGAAAACCGTTTCCTTCAGGACCTATGTCAAATTTGCGGCTGCTGTGTGGAAGGTAAGCTGTGGATGTTGTGACAATAATTCTTCGCAAAGATCCAAATTTGTGGGGAAAATTTCGAAAAAGATAATGGAATCTTACAGGTACATCGCACTATTGCAGTAAATCTGAGAGTAATTTGAGAGAACTGATTGCTACCACACATCTGAGATAATACTTTTTGTTTATTTTTTATTGTTATTCGTCTCATTGATATCTTGCGCTTCACAATAATACATTTCTGTTGCCAATGATTCTCAAATTCTTTCGTATTAAATTTAACTGAAGTTAAAAATCCTTTTTTGTAAGAGTCATCAAACATCACGTTGTATTTATCACTGCGACTGGAATCGATCCTGCAATACTTTATTTGTGCAGTCGAAATTGTCGCTACAGTATATGTTTTGGTTATCTGTCCAAATAAATTGGTCGGTCCATTTTTTCGGCCGCCAGCAGAGATTTTTTAATGTTTATGCAGATAAAATTTAGTTGTTATTGTCTTAGATATTGATTTATTGATTGATGATCGTAAAAAGAATTTGGATTTGGGCAAGATTAAAATGGTGAGTGTAATGATTGGTTTAAATGCTTCTTACTTTCCTAAGAAATCTGCAATTTTTTTGATTCATAGAAGTCAGTGCTTTGAATAACGTTTTAGTTAAAGGATTTCCTAATTCATACAGTAGGAGTTCAAATCCTTCTTCTGGTGCCCTCTCCGATCAGAGGTTGGCTATTGTCAGAATAAAGAACTTTAATACATAAGCAGGTAACATTTACAAACTTACCCTATTCGTCCACGGTATTTTAAAGGATTTTTTCAAACTTTGAATGCCGCAAAAGAGTCCTAACTCTCTGAAGCCAATGGGATTATGGCATCCTAATTTGCTGTATTGTGAAGACAAAAGGAGTGAAGAAGAGAAATAGTCGGAAAAGAAGAAGGTTGGGAAGTACTTAAATATTCAGATCTGGTCAACAAACACGGCTAAAGCCATTTCAAGCCACGTCTCGATCCAGATTTTTTATCTTTCACCAGGGAAAAAATAAATATATCTATCACTCTGAAATAAACCGCAAATATATTTAAGCATTTTTTTAAATATTAATTATATTTGAAATAATACAATGAAATTATTTTGCCCAGGCCGGGATTTGAAACCCCGACCTCAAAAGTCGACAAGGATGGATTTGTAAATTCTCGATACTCTCACATTTCCATTACTAATGCTTCTCAAGTAAAAACAAGAATGGGAAAAATAAAACAAACATCATCGATAAAATACTGTTTTATTAGTTTCGTGGGTAGAATTTATTTTGGCAATATTATATTTGCATCACACATTTAGAAGCTGTGTTCCATGCACTATTCGATAACACCAATCAGCTGAACCAGATCACAATAAGGTAGCAGGTAATGCGAACACATTTCAGGTAAGTGATTCGGTAGTACCGACCGTTTCGTATGTGATTCAATTACAGTAGAACACTGTAGTTCTCAGATGGTCTGCTTTCAGCTAAAGGTCTTCGCCTCGGCGCATATGATATTGTACGCGAGAGAATCGTATTTTACGATGATAATCGATTGAAAAGTAATGCAATCGTTTGTAATATAGTTTTTGATTATATCTGATTTTAATTTTATGGTGAAAACGCACTTTTGTTCATAACTCTCGCACCCTATAAGAAAGTTTTTTAAAAGTAGTCAATTAAATGTCTTAGTTTTGCTCAAATGGACATCAATTCAAATTTCCGTTGCGAGATCTTTTAATTTAAAGATATAAGTTTGAAATGTACATCCGGAATGAATTTAAGGCTGATGTAGGCCTAATTAATAGGATCAAAAGAGGGAAGCTTAGATGCTTGGGCCATGTAGAGCGACTTAACGAAGAAAGGAGTGTGAAAAGAATGTATGATGCGAAAGTGAATGGAAGAAGAAGTCAAAGACGCCCGAGGAAGACATGGCAAGATCAGGTATATCAAATACTTGAATCGGGTCGTGTGAAGAGTCAGAATAACAGAAGAGTGTGTATTAGACGATGTATGAATGTGAACGAAGCAAGAAGTGTGTGCCAAGACAGAGTTGTAAGGCGGTTCGTCCTCTCTGTCTACTCCTGCGGAGATATGGCATGATGGTTAGTTAGAAAGTAAGTTATGTTTGAAATGTCAGTTTGAGTCCAATATTAGAGGTCGCGAGATCAAATCTCGGCCTGCGAAAATTAATTTTAAATAATAAAAATGTGTTATTTCACATTTAATTAATATGAAAACAAATATATGGTGTTTATTTTTATTTATTCTTGCTAAAATATAAAAAAAATACATGGGCTTGGTCCATGTCTGTCTCACTACGATATTCTTGTGTCGAGACAGACGTAGTGTACATAAATTATATAATATTAAATGTCAATATTAATAAAGGTAAAATGAAAACAAATAAAAAGGAGAAAGAAGAAAAGAAATGAAAGATGAAATTAAATGAAAATAAGAACAAAGTAATTACATTTTATTTTAGGTTGTGTATTAATTATTTGGTGAAAGACCACCATTCAGAATCGAAACGGTGCTTGAAATGGCTTAAGCCGCGTTTGGTGATCAGATCTGAATAACCCAGGTAATACCCATCCTTCCTCTTCTCCAACACATTCCCCTCTCCACTACCTCCAGCCTCACAACATACCCCAATTGGTGATACCATAATTCCACTGGCTCTAGGCGGTTGGGAGCAGATGGGACTCTTGTGCGGTATTCTCTTTATAAACTCGTATTTTTAAAACCACTTTGGATTTATCATTTTTTATAATTTCCTACGTATTTTATCGTTTTTTTACTTATAAAACTTAACCCTTTATGTGACTGAAGAAACTTACACCTTTTAAAATTGATGTGAAGATTTCTTTTATAGTATATCATTTGCTGGAGTTTGCTGAACCACTTTTATGACGTAATATATTTCGATTTAATTCAAGAATTGGAGAAGTGGATAGGAATTTCACCCAGTACCATCTTTTCTTTGGGTTTTTTTTTATTAAATAGGTGATTCAAATAGTATAAGGGATACAGGTTCTTTTAACACAACAGTACATTATATTTATCATTTAAAATGATTAATAAATAAGGACAAGCTTCAAATTCCATATAAAACACATAAGGGTACCCGGGTACCCTTTCAGTAATCAGAAGTTGTAAATTATACTTATGCGTTTTCCGTTAGCATACCACCCTCCAAATATCCAACGGTTATGTTCAATTGTTCATTTTCACCATTGTGGAGAAGTCAGGAAGTTTCAGCCGATTAGACTTACTGGAACATTAAAAAAATCTATGTTGAAATCGAAAAGGGCACCCGAGTACCCTTTCAGTCGCATAAAGGTTAAGTTATATTGTTTTTTTAGAAC
Source organism: Drusus annulatus (assembly GCA_022651775.1). Taxonomy (NCBI): domain Eukaryota; kingdom Metazoa; phylum Arthropoda; class Insecta; order Trichoptera; family Limnephilidae; genus Drusus; species Drusus annulatus. Next base: position 300,309 of record JAGWCC010000266.1, read on the forward strand.
TGTTAGTTCATATTATAAAATTAATTACTATATACAAGGCCCTTAAGAGTACCGATAGAAAAATTAATGAATATTGCCATTCAATTAAATATTTCCTCACTATAATTATTCGAATTTAAAAAATGATTTTATTTTTAGGTTTTTTAATTTTTTTTTACACAACAATAATTATTATTTTAAATTTAATAAAACAATTTTAGTTTTTTTTTAGTTTGATAATGCCCTCAGAAGGCGAAACAGCTGTCACGCGTAAAAATAATTACCTAACAGAACTTTTAACTATTTTTATTTTTTTTTTAATTTCAAATAATAATTATATTTTTATATAAAAGTAAAAAACCTAATAATTAAAATGGAGTAAAATAAAATAAATCAAACTTTAAAACCATAAAAAAAATTAAATTTAAAAAAATGTTTGGATGATATTTGTCATACGAATACAAAAAATGTGAAAGAAATTTTAAAACCTCGCATCATTTTGGATAATATCAATGATGCAATATTTAAATCCGGACGTCTCATCCTCTCGGTCGCAGCCTCCCGCCCTGGATCCGATAGAGTGACTGCGATGCTTTTTGTATTTTTTGCTTCATACATACTTATGAATAATTCAGGATCACGCTTCCAGTTCGCCCAGAACAAAAGTGCAAAAGAGCCCCAACTTGCGCTAAACGATAAAACAATATGTTTGCTTTCCGAACACAGCTTATCGCAGGGCGTTTGTTTGCCCTTTTACAATTTCAATTAGTATCGTGTCAGATGGGTGTCTCATAAAGACGTTGATTTGTGCAGGTTATGGTGGTCGAAACATGGTTTGCCCTTGAGGAAAACTTTTATTATATATTATATACCCTTAATCTCAGAGCAATAATATACAGGAGGGAGCGCTTCTGTACCATCTGTAGTCAGTATTGATGGCTAGGATTAAGGTAAGGGTATTTATACATCCATTCGTAGCACATGTCGACATAGTGTTTTTGTTTATTTGTACAACCACTTTTTCACAGTATTTTCACAAACAAAAATATACCACATAACTCACAAAACCGTTGAGTTATGTTCAGTTTAGTCGCATATCAAAACGTGTGGGCGGAGTCTCCGTAGAGGCGGGAGACGGAGAACATTGTCAACTTAGAGTACATAGAGTGGTACCTATCCAAGGCAGCGTAGTCAGTTTTTGACGATTTTTGCCGGGCCCGGCTGGACCTGGGCGTGGCTAAGACTAGGGCTAGGGTATATTTTATATTATACACCATTCATAGCACATGTCAACATAATGTTTTTGTTTATTTGCACAACCACTTTTTCACAGTATTGTTATAAACAAAAATATAGCATACAACCTAAAAAATAACCGTAGAGTTATTTCTAGTTTAGTCGGATATCAAAACGTGTGGGCGGAGTCTCCGGAGACGCGGGAGACGTAGAACATTGTTACATACCTAAAAGCGGTGTGATATTTCGCGGAATTTTTACTGTCTCTTTCCCTCTCATGGTGTACGACGTAAATACAAAGAGAAAGTGATTTATCCCAAATTTATATAGGCTGGGTTAAAAGAATGAGCTCTCTCTCCATATATTGTTACTCCAAGCCCTTAATGCATTTCTAAAAAAATATGGGTAAATGTGTGCCCGACGTAATCCACAGGGAAAAAATATATTAAAATTTACATGTTTTTTTTTGGTTTATACATTGAGACCTCCAGAACAAAAATGTATTTTCTTAATTCGTTTATTTGTTTGTCATCGAAATTTTTTCAATATTTGTACCTTCATAGAAATTAACAAATTGTGACTCGGTCACAAACGGTTGACTTATTTTATTTATATTTATATGATAGGTGTTGAATGACTAAGAGTTGGAAGTGAGAATAATAAACAATTGAAAATATAAGCGAAATATTAAATTAATTTATCTTATAGTCCTATTCTAGATATATTTCTGGTAAGTCGCTCTGTTATTTCCATAATCCCCTCAATTACCCTTCTCCTTCCCATTCCAACTCCTAAATATGTATATACGAGTATAAATCTCAGTATTTTGTATTTTAGGTTAATTTTAATATTAACCTGATGATGGAAGGAAGCTTCCGAAACCGATCGACATAAAATTGAAAAATAAAAGTGGTTATAAACAAAGTCTATCAGTTTTATTTATAAATATTATATTTATTATTTTATATGAATTAAATGTTAAATAACACATACTAATTAAATATAAATATATATATGGTAATAGAAAAAATTGTTGAGTTGTTTCAAATTGCATCCTGAAGGGTAAAGATTGCCAACATTCGATTGAAGAAGGAACCAGAATTAATAATGCCGTGAAATTAAGAAAATATGGATTTCATACTAATTTAAGTGTATTAGCTGCATCCTCCTCTCTTTAGTAATAAAAGAAACACTTCTTTTTTCACAGTGTGTAGAATCGTTTTGTTTGGCTATTTTTTTTTTGTGAGAAACTGTGAAATTGAATCAGGCACGCAGCTTCTGCCACAAAAACTGTGCGCTTCTCTGTTCTCTGAGCGGAGAAGATTAAAAACAAGTAGTCAAATCGCTGGACCAATAATGGAGGCTGAGATTGATTTCCCTTAGTGAATAAATTCGGCAACGTCAAAGCTTTGTATTTTGATTAATTGATTTAGTAACCATCGGCAGGCACACTCAATTCCTTTCCCACATTTATACAGGGTTGGTCCTGTACAGGCGCAATTGCAGCAGTCAGCTCCAGGCGGCGAATCTTCAAGGCGCTGATTGTTTTTAACAATACACGAATCATAATATAACTCAAATTTAACAGAACAAAACATTTACAGAAATAGAAAAATCACTTTGTATACAAACATTCTTTGTGACCACGGATTTAATTTTAATTTTTAATGACCGACCGGTACTCGCTTAGCCTAAGCATCATCAGGGTCAATAAAACTAAAGAAAAAATACAAAATGTGCGGTTAAATATATATACAGAGGGAGAACAAAAAATAAAATAACAGAACAATGAAAAAACAATAGAATAACATTCAAATTATAACAAAGGAACAGAGAGAAAAAGACAGATAGTATGAATCAAGGAGGCAAAACGTCAACTGAGAAGGTGATCAAAGAATAATGATAAATTTTATGAGCTTGCGGGATATATACCTAATATTGGACTTTTAAGAAAAAAAAAATTAAACTTTAAGCATGCAATTTGTTGGGTCTGTTGGTTTAAATTTATTATTTCTAATTTTAAAACTGTTAATTCATGGTTAAACTCCAATTTAATGATTTTAATAATACCAAATGTTTTACTTTATAATAAAACTACCCGAATGTATTTCTGAAGGTATGGTTAAGCCACCTCTGTCAGCCATAAAACTAAAATCTTTAAGTCATAGATGATTCACTTTGAATATCAATATCCATCCCTTCCAAACCCAATAGTATATATTCCATAGACCTACTTAAAATTGTATCAGTCTGAAGGTGCCCGTCATAATGTAAAACCGGTCAAGTCTTAAATTTAAAAAAAATAGTGGAATAAAGTAAAAAAATTGATATTATTAAATCAGTTTTTATTTAGTTATTTTCAGAGAGGAAACCTGCTAAAAACGAGTGGTTAACAGTGATGACATTTGTTTTTAATACTCAAGGGTCCACGTGTAATATAGCGAAGAGATCTTTTGTGACAATTACACAATGATTTATTTAATTAGACGTAGAAACATAGTTTTGCGAAAATGTTGGTGTTTAAATTTAGGTTTTGACAAAGGACACTGAAAGTTTTACCTGCGCCAGGCGCTATTGGGCTCAGGGCTGGCCTGCTTTTATACCTTACTTCAATTTTAACTGTACAAATATATTATTTTATTTGGGGCGCTATATTCACCCGGTACAATCTTTGGAGTAACAATATATGGAGAGAGAGCTAATTCTTTTTACCCAACTTTTACAAAATCACTTTCTCCGGGTTTTTACCTCGTACACCATGAGAAAGAAAAAGACAACAAAAAATCGCAAAACATCACACCGCTTTTAGGTGTGTTACAATGTTATTTGTCTCCCTCGCCTACAGAGACTCCGCCCACACGTTTTGGTATGCGACTAAACTGAACATAATTCAACAGTTTTTTAGGTAATATGGAATATTTTTATTTATAAAAATTCTGTGAAAATGTGGTTGTACGAATAAACAAAAACATTATGTCGACATGTACTATCAATGGATGTATAAATAGCCTAGCCCTAGTCCTAGCCACGCCCAGGTCTAGCCGAGTCAGGTAAAAATCATCGATACTGATTACAGATAGTACGGAAGTGCTCTCTTCTGTATATTATTGCTCTGAGGGATAATCACTAGAATATCTATTTTATATAGCACGAAAATTATGTTTTATTATTTTTTTAATCATGTACTCGTATATATCGTTGGCAAAGTTGCACACGTCAATTCAACATAAAGGATTACTTCGCGTTTAACATAAGGACTAAAGCATTAATATGAATACGAATGATAATGTATTCTAAATAGATGATGTAACATTAATTAGTTAGTATTAAAAATGTGAATATTCGGAAAGAATGTAAGGCTGATAGGCTGAATAGGATCAAGAAATAGACGCTTCAATGGTTTGGGCATGTAGAGCGAATGAACGAAGAAAGGAGTGTGAAAAGAATATATAATGCAAAATTGAATGTTGGTATAAGCACTCCATTGTGAACTGCTCGCTTCGCTTTTGTCATTATTTTACTTGCGCCAACAGCCTTCAGTCCTTCGTTAATGGAGTGTCCTGCATTCACCTGCTTTCAATAGCCTTATCAGCTTTTTCATCTCTCGTTAACGTACTTCCCAAATACACAAACCCACCCAGTTTATTTATTTATTTACGCCCGTTATAGGCTTTGTTACAAATGCTTACATTTTTATTTAAAAAAAAAAAACCTCATTAGTGTAAAAAAATATTGTATTGATGAAAATAACTAATACTATTTAATAAATAACAGATTAAAAATTATTGTAAAGGAAAAGAAAAAAATAATATTAAATAACTGGTCCAACTATTAGTTTAGCTCTGCCAGATGACAACAACTGTACCAAATTAGACTTATAGTTTGATATTAACATGTTAAATACGAGTATATCAGCGACATTGGAGTATGTGTTTCCCAGCTGTTGCATTCGTCGCATAGGCGTGTTGAATCGCGAGGTTGAAGCCGAATTGCTACAATAGTACGGTAGGAACTGCCTTGTAACCGTCTTGCTAGGAACATGAAATGAACAGTTGCTCAAAGTTATTATATTGCACGCTGTTCCCGTACTCTCTCTTTCAACACCATGACTTTGAATTTACTTTCATTCACCATTGACTCATTCTGCAAACACATTTCATTCAAGAGAAAAATCAACAACAAATCGTAGATCTTCCATACTGTTAGAAATCGGCACGGCTAATAAAATGATGAAAATACGTATTGACCATTTGCGGCGGGTCTACAGATTACCTCGACTCACTCGGTCAATCAAACTACGCGCAATCTTGACCTTAAACACCTTTAAACAACGCATTAAAGATCTGTACTATAAACACCATTAAAATTCATCAGCAGCGAAATGTATAAAAAATGAAAAGGAATACAACTGATCCATTATGACCTGTCTTCCTTCCTTATAAAGGACGTACGAGTATACAACAGAAAGAAAGGTTACAACCTCAGAGCAAGAATATATATGGAGAGATAGCTAAATATGTTTACCCAACCTATATAAATTCACGATAAATAAAGATAAGTAAACCGTGAGAGAGAAAGAGACAAGACATGTTCTCACATAATATAGCACCACCATTCGGTATGTTAGAATTTTTTCCGTCTCCCGCGTCTCCGACAATTCCGCCCACTACGTTTTGCTATGCCACATAACAGGACATAACTCAACGATTTTTAGGTTATATCCTATATATTTGTTTATAACAAGACTGTGAAAAAGTGGTTTTATAATTTATTAAAAACATTGTGTTGACATGTGCTATGAATGGATGTATAAATACCTTAGCCCGAGTCTTAGCCACGCCCGAGTCAGGAAAAAATCATTAGTACTGACTACAGAAGCGCTCCCTTCTGTATATTATTGCTCTGAAGTAAAAACGGAAGTAAGCTATTTTTTTCCTTACTTTCGTTGAATTTGATCATTGAAATATAAAAATTCTACCTCATTAGATAATCAATTTTAGTGACCTGTCTTTGACCAAGGAATCGAAAGGTCTTATGTGAATTGGTAACATCATTTTTCTTTCAAGTTGGTAATTAAATCAATCAAGCTCATACTAATTGAGTTTTATTTGATCAATTTGAGTTATTTCACATTTAATTAATATAAAATTATATATAGTATATTTGCAGCACGTTCCAGAGTGGTAGATACTCTTAGTATCGCCCTGGTGAAAAACTCCTATTCAGAATCGAACTGTTGTATGTAATAGCTTAAACCGTGACTGGTGACCAGATCTGAATAGTCGAATACCTCCCAATCTTCCCGTTTCCACTACATTCAGCCTCACAACATACACCAATTGGAGATACAATAGTTCCACTGGTTCTAGACGGTTAGGAACCGTTGGGACTCTTATGGGGCATTCACTATGAAAAAAATTAAATACATGTATTTTTAATTCATTAAATAATACATAAAATATTTGCGGCACGTTCCAGAATGGTAGATACTCTGAGTATCGCCCTGGTGAAAGACCACTATTCAGAATCGAAGCGTTGCTTGAAATGGTTTTAGTCGTGTTTGGTAACCAGATCTGAATAGCCAGGTACTTCTCAACCTTCCTCTTTCTCATTTCCTTCCCATCTCCACTAAATTCAGCCTCAATACAAACTCCAATCGGGTATGCTATAATCCACTGGTTCGTGACGATTGGGAGCAGTTGGGACTCAAAAATAAGTATCACATCTCTAGAGATTATCCGTTCAGTGTGTTGTGTTGGGTTGGGTTGGGTTGGGTTGGGTTCGGTTAGGTTGAGTTGAAACTCGGGGGTCGCGCTAGGGTCACGGTGTCAGTCTCCCCTCCCGGACCACTTACTGAGTTGTCAGTTAAGCGTTTTTCGTATTAACATAAACAGCCTCGGATTAATCTGCGACCGCAGCCGGAGTGGCGGACCGAGGTGGGAACTTGACAGGAACACTCTCGGCCAGGGCGGCTCGTGGCGAGAGTACAATTATATTTTAATAATGAATACCGCACAAGAGTCCCAACTGCTCTTAACTATCTGGAGCCAGTAAGGCTATGGCACCCCCAATCGGGGTATGTTGTGAGGCTAAAGGTAGTGGAGAGGGAGAGGAAGGTTGGTAATTGAGATGCATTGATGAATGTAAGTAAGTCCAAAGTTATGGTGTTTGAAAGAGAGAGTACGAGAACAGCGTGCGATGTAGTTGTGAAAGATGAATACTTGGAGGAAGTGGATGAGCTTATGTTTTTCTGAAGTATGTTTATGAGAGATGAAAAGGCCGAAAATGATATTGAAAGAAAGAGAATGCAGGAAACTCCATTATTGGAGGACTGAACGCTGCTGGCGCTAGTAAGAAATTGTCCAAAGAAGCGAAACTAGCAGTCCACAACGGAGTGTTAATACCAATCCTGATGTATGGCAGTGAGGCATGGAACTAACAGATGAAGGATGAAAGTAAACTGAATGGTGTAGAAATAAGATCCCTGAGGCGGAAGAATGCAAGGCTGACGTAAGCGTACTGAAAAAAGGGACGCTTAGATGGTATGAGCATGTAGAGCGAATGAACGAAGAAAGGAGTGTGAAAAGAAAGCAATTTGCTAACAATTTCCAAAACGAAAGAGAAACTCGGAGAAATAATATCGACGGTTCCAGTAACCGGCTTGCAACCGGTTCCTTTTAACCGGGACAGGAATATCGACCATCTCTACTTTTTAATCTTTTTTGACTGTTAATTCATGGTGAAATTCCATTTTAATGATTTAATAAAACAAATTTATAACTTTATTCCACTTTTTATTTTTTGACTGGACCGGTTTCAGCCTATAACGGCCACCTTCAGACTAGTACAGGTTATTCTTATTCTATGGCTTATACATATACTATTTTTGGAATGTCAGTCTGAAGATGGCCGTTGTAGGCTGAAACCGGTCCAGTCAAAAAATAAAAAAGTGGAATAAAGTTATAAATTTGTTTTATTAAATAATTTTTTTTGTGTCTTTTTTTATTTTCATACTTTTTGAAGATTGTTTAATTTGTAGATATTCTTTTAATAATCAATACCCTTTTTCTGATATTTTACTGAAGAGTTGCAAGGTCCGATTGTAATCATCGGAGCACAGACTACAGGAATGTTGTCTTTGTTCTACCGGTATGTCAATGAAGATGCTCTGAGGAACTCACGTCATTATCAACTTGCCAAATTCGCGCCCAACATTTGTTCAAGGCTGACATTCGCAAAATGGTCGCTTCTGCAAGTCGTCTTGTGTTCAACAGCTCGTCTGTGGAATAATTTGACGGCTTCTGTGTTTCCTCTCTCTTATAACCTCTTTAAGACATAGGTTCTTTCCTTTCCTCCACAGCATCCCCAAAAATTGACCGACCCTAAGGGAAACTATTTTCCAATCTGTTCCGTCATATTCCTTTTTGATCTATATGATAACATAATAACCTACATGTTTTGATTCTTAAATTACAACATTATTACCAGCATTACCGCTCTCGATTTAACCGCCACCACCCAAAATTCGTAGATCCAGTGGCTTTAGACAGCGGGACACTTCATAAAAAAACTAAGCTTTTAAAAAGGGGCCGAGCCCACACTGTGTACAGGTATATACGAGTACACTTGTAGATATGACTTTCTGCGAAGATAAACGTACATAACAGAATAAAGGCTTTTATCTGGTCGATGATGAGTTTACTTGTTTCCCCCCCAGGACTTAGATCTCTTGTGTACACATAAATGAAGGCTATACAATCATAAATACGTTAGTGTCCATAACTGTTGGTCAGTGGCGTGTCGTGATTTTGTACACAAAACAATTTGTAAAAAAAATACATTTAATTTTTTTTTGTTTATCAGTTTTTCCTCTGTGACTTTTGATAATATTTATAGTTCAGTGATTTATCAAGAGTCCCAACTGAGCCAGTGAGATTATGGCATCCACAATCAGGGTATGTTGCGAAGTTGAAGGTAGTAGGGAGGGGAAGTAGATGAGGAAGAGGAAGATCGGGAAGTACCTGGCTATTCAGATCTGCTCACCAAACACGGCTTAAGCCATTTCAAGCAACGTTTCAATTCTGAATGGATTCTGATTCTAATTAATTGCTAAGATTGGTAGTTACTCTAACCATCGCCCTGGTGACAGACCATCATTCAGAATCGAAACGTTGCTTGAAATGGCTGTAGCCGTGTTTGGTGACCAGATCTAAATAGCCATTTAATTCCCAATCTTTATCTTCCCATCTCCTTTCCCTTCTAACTATCTTCAGCCTCACAATATACCGCGATTGGGTATACCTTAATCTCACTGGCTCTAGATTGTTAGGAGTAGTTGGGACTCTTCTGCGGTATTTACTAATAAAATAAAAACTAAATTGACACCAACGTTATTAGAGCGCCTCGGAGCTTGGCTGAGGGGCGGATCTACAGTGTTGCCTCCCTTATTTAGCTACTGGGTCACTGATTATGGTAAAAAACTTGACAAGAGTATATTCATTATCAACCCACCTTCCTGATTGGGGATGCCATAGTTTGACTGGCTCCGAGCAGTCAGGACTCTTGTGCGGTATTGACATTGACGTTTCTCTTCAGTTCACGTTCTTTACTTGGGTTCACTTCCGAGAGGTTTCGCTGGGGGTAGGAAAGGCACAATACATAGAAGAAGAACACAGCCAATATAAGTGTATTTATTATCAACAAAACAAACAATACATTGTTCGTAAGGATTAGTATATTATAGTAGTATGTTTATGGTCTTAGTTAAATGCATGAATAGAATAATATCTACATAAGATTTGAATCCTCTCACTACAGTCCGAATAAATAATTGAGGACACGTATTATATTATCATATAATAGAAATGCAAAATATTAGGCCTCAAGATGGAATAAAAGAAGGTGAATGAATAAGCTAAAAACTAGTAAATTTACATTTAACTCGGCCGTTCGTTCTAATTGACTCAATCTCAATTCATCTTTACACTTTAATGAGTTAGACCATTTCCTCTATCTACACCATCTATTTTATACAAATTTTATTAAACATTTTACACAAAATAAGGTAACGTTTAAGAATACATTGTAAGCAAAACGCGCATACCTAATTTAACGTTCTAAGCGAGATTACATATTCCTCACTTCTGGAAGTTTCAGATAACATTTCAAGCTCAAATTAACGCATCTTCTAACAAAAATACATATTGCACGATTAGTGCATTCTCAACGAACATTGATAGTTTATACTTTCATGGCGCTCCGAACCAAATTCAAAAACGGTGTATTATTCTCTAAACGCGTGACAATAAGAAAACTATTTAGTAAATCCAGAGGTATTGCGGTACTGCTTGGATGTTTAATGCGCTTAAAAACGGTGAGACCATAACGAATGTCAAGCAATATCATATGATGCGTTCAAAAATTCAGTGATTCAATCGTGCTGATAAAATTGAATTGTCCAAAGGTGGACTTTACCTTTGCATTTTTCTTCACATCGCATTTGCAATGAATCCGTTTTGAATATTTGTTGTTTTTGGGATGATCTAAAAAATATCTATACATACAATTATTCACATATCATAAGGTACTCTGGATTTTAATTGGTGTATTTATTTGAAATAAAAGTGCGTGCTAATCTTACGTACATTCGTTGTAGCAAATAGAACTAAACATTAAGTACTGACTATCCACGATTACTTGGTGTTGGAACATTTAGGTTTCACATTCGCGAAAAAGCCACATGTCTGAACACAAACCAACGATGGGCATAATAATTGGGAACGATGAACTGGTGAAAATAACTAAGTAATTATAAATTCTACCTACGAACATTAAACCTTATTCAAAAGACACCTTTCTTTCAAAAACCCCTCATTCGTAACTCGCTCCTAAATAAAAATCAAAAAGCATTTCTTCAAAATATATTTCGGGTTATATTTATTAATCTTACTTTTGCCTGGAAGCCATGTTACAACAATGCTTTCTTTATAATTTACGAAGAGATATTAGTAAATACGATTAACTGTATTGAATAAAAACATTTAAATGTTTTGGGTTTATTTTTAAACATTTTATTACTGTTACAAACATTTACTTATTCGTCGAATACGCGTTAACAATAGTCTTAACAGAATTTGTCAAATTCAAAGCTTTTTATTATTATTATTGACAAACTTTAATATATGAAAAATAAATATTTAAACGTTATTTTAAACATTCGAGCACATTATGAAACAAATTATTTTGAAAAAATGCATAACACTAAAGAAAAAAGAACATGATATGCCTAAAAAATCTCAAACAAGACGATTATAAGTCTTATTCGAGAAGCTCTAACATTGAGTAAAAAATAGATTTCGATAAGACATACATATTCAATATGCAGGTGACACGCTAAGGGTTATAATGTTTAATCAAACCGCAGGAAAATAAATAAATAAACTACTGATAAAAGCGGTTGTTTGACTCAAAGAATATTCCCCTAACTATTAACATAATCATAGCATATTTTCAAATCTCAATCCAATCGAAATATCTTTAACAATCTCTTACAAAACAGTGAATTAGGTAATGAGTAAGTCTAAATGAGTGGAAGCCAACGTTAAACTTAGCTAATGTAGTCAACCCGAAGTAATGTTGTATGAAGAGTAAATGTAGTGAATAGTTAGAAGGTTTATTACGAACTGTATTTATACACATAATTTAATATCGCTAATGAATCCACCTATTAAACTTAACATTATATATTTGGTGATGACTTCTGGTGTGATGACTGAAACAAACTGTGTCTACAGGAAGTTTCCTAAAAAAATACAAACATATTAAAATGGGGCACCAAAACATCGAAGAATATATTGCATTTATCTTTTAAAAGATAGTATATTTCAATTAATTTATGCAATCTATTTATTTCAGAAAAGCTGCCTTGGTGTATATAAAATGCGATTTAAAAATACATGTAAGTTGTTTTTACTTAACCTGGGCTGTATATTTTTATAAAATTATTTTAACAAACAACACAAATTCTATAATATAACATTGATTAACGACAGATATCTAAACATCGCATACACATTTACTGTTATGCAAATTTAGTCAAAACAGGTGTACATATTATTATACACGTTATTTTGTACAGGATTATTAAACATGGGATAGGTTTTGTATGATTTTAAATTTAGTTTTACTTTTGGTCTAAGAAGCATTTTAAACGTATTCAACAAGTCAAAAATATCCAAGGAATCCGAAACTAATTAAATGAATTTAAATAATACGCATTTTATTCACGTTTTGGTATTCATCTGTGCAATCAACGCAAATGATCAATTACATATCCATCTACTCGAGATAATTCTGTGATAAATCAGTCGGTACATCAATTGCTTTATCAAAACCGGAAAAGTTATATGAAATCCCTAACTAACAAACAAACAAACAAATAAACTAACCATCACGCCATTCCCCTAGAAGTAGGAATAGGGGATAAACGCTTAACAACTCTGTTGGCACACACTTGAACTTAATTTGCATTATTCGATTATCATATATTTTCCTGAATATGCTATATTCTTTCTTGCATTTTATATTTCCAAACCGTTTAAGCGTCTCTCATTAGTGTTCATCACTTTTTCATCGGACTTACATTATTTTTTAAACGATTGTAGATGCGTATAAGGTTAATTAATAATTACTAGTTGTTACCAGTAAAAAAACGTGACATTAAAAATTGAAAAAACATTCGATGCTTTAATCCACCCATTTTATATATGGAATAATTTCTGTTACAAAACATTTTAAGTGGGTAATTAATTAGGTAGGTAGGACTTGAAATATTTATTTTTTAATTTAATAATTTTCTGAACACATCCATCAAGGATTCATCATTGACGGCCTACGTGGTCGAGTGGTAAGACGCTCGACTACGAATACCGAGGTCGCGGGTTTGAACCCGGCGTGCGCAAATAGTTTTCATTTAATCAATATGTGTCATAACACATTCAATTTATATAAAATAATATAACGTACATTTGCGGCACGAGAGTGGTAGATACAACGTACCGCTCTGGTGAAAGACCACCATTCAGAATTGAAACTTTGCTTGAAATGGATTTAGCCGTGTTTAGTTACCAGGTCTGAATAGCCAGGTACTTCCCAACCTTATTTTTTCTCATATCCTTCTCCTCGTCACTACCTCAACTTCACAACACACCCAAATTAGGTATGAAATAGTCCCACTAGTTTTAGACAGTTGGGAGCAGTTAGGGCTCTTGTGTGGTTTTCACTAAAAAAAAAATTTGAAAAAACAACTCGCAAAAGAAATAATTTAAAATAAGTTAATGCCTGATTTTTTACTGGATTCTCAGTGCATCATTTAAAAAAGTGGAGTTTTTACGTTTCATCACCAAAAATATTCCTATTAATAAATACATCATTTCCATCTTCGTAAAAACGGACTCGTGCTCATTTTCAATCATGCGTTTCAAATGAAAGTGTTTACGTGGTATAATCAGAGTCCGATTCCTTGGATATGTTTGCCCCTCTAGTAGGTGGGCACTTACCGATTTGCGTCGGCAGTACACTCTGTGTGCCGTTACCAATATCGACGTTGGTTCCCCCAAGCAAGTTATCAACGCCCAACGCCGAAGTGCCTCGGTAACGCACTAATTCAACATTGACTTTATGTTATCACCTGAAAGGCGATAAGCAGCGCGATGGAAGATTTGTCAAGAATGAGGGCCGGAGACAAGGGGGCTAGTGCTATGTGACAATACTAGCACGAGAGATTATATTGTTCTATTACCGAATATTATGCAATTAGTTTCCTATCGGTAAATGACCTAATTAGGGTGTTTTTTTTTTTAACCGTCGCTGGAAAGGCAAAAGGGCTTAAGCGATACTTTGGTCGATAATGAGTTAAATGTGCAGCTTTGATAAGTTTCTTTTTCTGCATCGAATGCTCTGACTCTCGCTCGATTCTGAAAACTTTTGAGACCTTTCAGCCATCTTAAAATATATTTACAATTTTGTCGTTTCAGGTTACAGGTTGAGAGCATTGAGTTTCCTGAGTTAACTTTTTTTTTCAAAATCCAACCACTGAAGACTTATAATTTTTGTTGTAAAACAAACAAAAAATAAAGTGCTCTGGTGTAAACTTCACAAAATGGCGCTTCAGCCCTTTTGCCTTTCCGGTGACGATATATTAATTTGAATTTAAAAAATCATACTATCCGATGGCAATCGAACCCATAACTAAACCGACCCGAGGGCGTGAAATGGAAATTGACACATCTCATTTTATACTATAATTTTGACAGGAGGCGACAATTTTTTTACCAAGCGCCGTTTGGCTAAGTTGTACACAAAGTAACATATTTTAATAACAAAAATCATACTTCAATAAAGTTGAAACACTTTTCTAAATGACATAATACGTTTTTCTAAATGAAAATTAAAATCTAAGGGACTGCAACATTCTGTTTTTTTTTAAATTTTATTTACTTAATATTATGTTTATACGAAATAATGTACATTTTCTTCCATGCTAGGAGTTCACCTGTGTTGTGGAGGACATTTTTCAAAGGCAAAAGAGGACAGTGGAAGATGTTAAATTGATAAGTTGATATTCGACGTTTTATAGTTCTTATTAAACTTAAGCTTTACGTTAGCAAAATTAGTTGGTATTTTAGATACATTAAAAAATAGCTATGAAACAAGATTTTGTTTTCATTTAATTTAGCATGAGAAATTTTACAAAGAAATACAATGTTTCTAAGTGATAAATAGTTTTGTAAATTACTGTAATATTATTATATATGATTGTTACGTTCAGTTTATCTTCAGTTATCGGTTGAAGTCAGAACAAGTATGAAATTTGGTTGCAGAAAAATATTTGTCACATAGCAAAAGACACCCTTGGCCCCGGCGGTAGCGGAAGCATCAGCAGTCGGGAAAACTCAGTAGAAAAGTAACATTTCCCTCAGGTTATACACAAGGATCATACAGTCATGATACTACGTCATCTAAAGCACATCAACAAAGACACAATACAACAAACATCTCATCTAAAACAACAGCGAACTGAGTCAGATTGGTCAGATTCCTCGGAGAAGTGAAGAATCCTTACAGGATTGTTAAGGATTGTAGTAGAAGTTTTTTATTGTTTTGAAAATACACATTAGTTTTATCCAGATAAAATGAGTTTTTATAGACATTTAAAACACAACAAAATCAAACTATCATATTAGATTCTTACTGGTTGTGAAAATCATAAATCATATTGATTTAGAACTATGGTTATGTAAACATGGAAGTTTGTATATTATTTTTTAAGTCTTATCTGTGTTTAAAATAATCATTGATTCAATGTCAGTGGCAATTGATTTTGTTAGTTTTGTATAATATTGGGGAACTATTTATGATGGAGGGCTTTTTCCTACACCTTTCTTATGTATAGTTTAGTGAAATTAGTGGTTAAAAAAACAGTATTTGTTACATTTTGATCTAATTGTGACAAACCACCGAGTAAGAGCTTTATACAAGCTTAAATGGAAAGTCTTAAATAACTTGATGGTTTGTGATGGGGAGATTATCTGAATGGTATTTCCAGAAGTGTATGTGTCGTAAATAGTATTTGTAATTCTGTATTTTTATGCAAGTTTTGTTTCTTGAAATATTTGTGTTGAAAAATCATTATCACAAACGTTACTTTTCGTCCGTTTTTCCCATTATCATTAGTATCAAAAGATGATTATTCATCAAATTAATTCCTAAAATCAGACAAAGTAATTAAGCACATTTGAGTAGATAATTGAGTTAAATATTCAAAATCTTTTCTGTATTTTTATGCAAGTTTTGTTTCTTGAAATATTTGTGTTGAAAAATCATTATCACAAACGTTACTTTTCGTCCGTTTTTCCCATTATCATTAGTATCAAAAGATGATTATTCATCAAATTAATTCCTAAAATCAGACAAAGTAATTAAGCACATTTGAGTAGATAATTGAGTTAAATATTCAAAATCTTTTCCATTGACGTTATTAAAAAGGGATTATGTAGTTTCTTGGGGTATACATTGCTGAAATGTGTAAAACCGGTATATTTTTGTGAAATAAGTATAGATTGGTTATTCTGAAATAAAGCACATGTAAAATGGTCATTTTTCAGAACTTTGTCATGCACTGATGTTTTGATGAAAAAGAAAAGTATTTAAGAGTTCTTTTTCAAAAGCGTTTATTAAAAAAAGTTTTGTTTGCCATCTAAAATTAGCGTACTAAGTTAATGAAATTGACAAATTTAGATCAATTGTAATTAGAAGTTGATGAACGAAATACGTTTCTTTTTCGCATATTTTTCTAGGCCAAGTATTCCACTTCTAGAAACAGTCATGTACATAGATTGTATCTAATATCCATTGTGAGATCAAACGTCATTATTTGTCTCAAACAATACAATTCTTCCAGCAGAGTCTGCGGAAGAAACTATGCATCCAACATAAGATAAATCGCACAGCAGCATTCTCCACAAGACGTTCTAGTTATTATAGACACAGCGGGTATAGGTTTAGTCATATCTCCTAGTAGAATCAAAGAGAAGTGCATACATAGAGGCTTCACAAAATGGTGATGATTCTAAACAAAAATAATAAGGAGTGTCGTAGTATTGTGGCAAAATCGCGGTATCAAATTCGATAAGCCCAGATGTAGTTTATTTTATAAAGGAAGGTGCCTAATTCTTCGTATATTTGATGTATCTGAGCAATGGAATGGTCGAGTGTAATGTATCCGTTTTAATTAAGTGTAATGGTTCCTCCAGCAAGGAGACAAAAGCTCCATAGAACTGTACGTCAATCGGAAGTGAGACGTTGACATTAATCGTTCATAAATGCACTCGGAGGTGAGTACATTATCATGTAATTAAATTATTCAAATCTAATAAATAAGGTCACCTAAGTAGAACGATAATTTACTCTGCTCAAAGCCTTGATGTTATCGGCGATTCGAAAACAAATATTAGTAAATTATGAAAAAAAATTCTAAGGATTGTAAAAAGTTTCATTGTGCTTCTTTACATAGTGAAAAACACTTTAATTGTCACTCAGGTGAGAGAACACCGTTCAAAAACGAAAAATTGATTGAATTGGTTTAATAAGTTTTTAATAACAAGATATCAAGAGATATGTATTTCATACCTTTGGCAGATTTCAAATGTATGAAAGTACCGGTTGTTTCGGGCAATGAAACTTCTTGTACGTATGATGTAGATGTATCGATCTTCACTCTGGTCATTTTCATAAACAATTTAAATAACAATGGTATTTTATTCAGGTGACATTGAATACTTCATCATCATGACGAATCCGTTTGTCGCACCTGTGTTCTCCCACAGTTAAATATTAACTTTTCCAATAATCATCATAAAACGAGTTAAGGTAGTTTTATGTAACGATTTGTATAGTGCGAAATCATCACCATTTTGCGAGCACATTAAAAGCACAGGGAATATGGAAGCAGAAGTTGCGGGTTCTGGTAATCACGCGAAGGCAACAACATGGATGCTTCTAACAGAGTAGAACTAGTACAGAGGGGAATCTTACCGAACAGTAGACCGATTACTACGATTCCGATGACCCCCATGATTATCATCATCTGAAACATTTGCAAAATAAAAGTCAATAAAATGGCAAAAAAATAAAACTTTTCACATTTAACATTTCAGTTATTTTTTTTATTTCCATGGTTGTGGATATGTTTTGTAATATTGTAATCACAAAAACAATTTGTCTTTCTGCGTCATTAATTAATTTCATGGTGATATCATTTCGTGTCACGGAAACTTTTTCAAACTCGTGCTACTCGTAACTAAGGCGCCGCAGGTAAATAAGTTATTATTACCTGTCAAGCATCAATCATTGATGGTATAAAATGTTTTGGAATGAGGTTTAAGGAATATCGCGATAGTAGAACAGGTCAGATCGTATGTGGAACGAGCTACTGGAATCTGTATATCTTCCTTTATTTAATCCCTCCTTCCTTAGTTCACCTGTCTATACACCGTACGAGGTGTCATTTAAAAAGTAACCTTGTCGGTTTTTATTCTAACCAGGAAGGGTCTCGACAATTTTTTTTTACTTAGTCGTTATCTTTTGCGAACATAATATTGTAGGATCTGTTTTATTGACAAGGAAATATTTATTCAAATGACAATAACCTTAGATTAACACTTCAGTTTGAAATTGTATTGAAATATGATAAAACCGCTACATTAAAATAATAATAAATTGTTAAAAATCACAATATTTCTTTGTTTCTTAAATACTAAAATATAGACTTAAAATCACATTTAGTTATTAGTTTATAGAGTTGATGTCTAAGGAATTTACATACAAATATTATATTATTACCTATCTTCACTGTAAGAAAAATATATCATAATACGCTATTATGATTATTATACGCGAATCTCCCATACGAATTGTTGGCAATGTTTTTGTTTTTTTTTATATGATTTAAATATAATAAAAGACAGAAAAAATAAATATAGCAATTCTCCATAAAATGATTTTAATAATACTATTTTTTAAACTTTATTCCACTATTTTAAAGCAATGGAATAAAGTTAAAAATTTGGTATTATTAAAATCATTAAAATGGAGTTCCACCACGAAATAACAGTTTCAAAATTATGAATAATTCTCTATATGGCCAAAATACCAGCTTAAAAAGGTTTTATCACACACTTTAAAAAATAAAGAACTGTCAGAGTTAGTTTGGAAAAAAAAACTTTTTTTTAAGTGTTTCAACTAAAAAACGTGGTTTACTAACCTTTAGGTTTTGTAGCCAGAATTTATTTTTTAATTTTCCGGCTTGCTGCTCGAACTGTGACGCTCCTTGCTGAAGGGCGTCTGAAAAAGAAGAAAAATATTAATTGCATACGTATATCAACATTAACATATCGTCCCTGGAAAGGAAAAAGGGCTTAAGCGACATTTTGGTCGAAAATGAGTTGGATATGCAATTTTAATCAGTTCTTTTTTCTGCACGAATGCTTTGACTCTCGTTTGATTCTGAATACTTTTGTGGCCCTTCAGCCATCCAAATTATTTTCACAATTTGAGAGAAGAATTTACTCAAGCGACACAAGTTAAGAACTTTATTAGCTTTTTGACACTTCAGGTAACTCAGTGAGAGAATTGAGTTACCAGAGTCAACTTTTTTTATCAAAATCCAATTAGGTAGAAGACTTACAAATTTTATTGTAAAACAAATTAAAAAAAACAAAGTTCTCTGGTGTAAACTTTGCAAAATGGCGCTTCAGCCCTTTTGCCTTTACGGCGATGAAATTATCATCGAGTCATGTATCCAAAGGAGTGTAATAACAGAAAATAATTGAAGAAAGAAAGGCCTCAGAGGCCTCAAAAACATCCCCTGATTTTTGTATGTACGTCATATATTCATAAGCTTCTAATATAATGAGTTCAAACGTGAGGTTTCATAAATGGATTATGTAAATATTGGTAAAAGAGGGTGTACGGTTAATATGACATGCATTATTATAGTATATTAAGTGTGAAAAAGAAGCCCAGTCAATGCACCAGTGATATTTCCATCGTTGCATCAACTGTCTTATAATCCCTAGATAGGTGTAACTTTATATAATGCCAGGCTTACCTGCTCTGTCATCGAGCTCTGATAATTTTTGATCTCTTTCTAACACCTTCTCGACATTTGTTTTCATAATATCCACCACCTGTAAAACAGAAAAATCATTTTTTAGTCCAACTGAGTTAATAAAAATAACAAACACCACTCGTTAGGATAACATATCTCTTTGACTTTGATTGCCTCCCGGTACGAAAAATAAATTCAATGATAACACGATGATCATCTTGCATTCCAAAACATGAAGTCTAAGAACAAGTTTATTTTTATTTTTATAGCGAATACCGCACAAAGAGTCCTAACTGCTCCTAACCGTGTAGAGCCAGTGAGACTATGGCATCCCCAATCGGAGTATGTTGTGAGGCTTAAGTTAGTGAAGAGGGGAAGAGGAAGGTAAGAAAGTACCTGGCTATTCAGATCTGGTCACCTAACACGGCTAAAAGCCATTTCAAGCAACGTTTCGATTCTGAATAGTGGTATTTCACCAGGGCGATACATAGAGTATCTACCACTCTGGAACGTGCAGCAAATATACTTTTTATTATTTTATATGAATTAAATGTGTTGTGACACATATTAATTACCACTCTAACACGGAGACCGTCCTTCAGAGAATTGAATCTTTCAGCATTTGAAATGCTTTCAAATACCAGAATCAGATGTAAGACGGCAAAAAAGATATAGGTAAAAAGGTAGAGACAATTGATAAAACTCAAATTATTTTAATGAAATTGAAATTATAAACTTGTATAATACCACAGATTTAATTTTAATTTTTATGACCGACCGGTACCGCTTGGCCTAAGCATCATCAGAGAACAAAAATAAACTGAACAAAAAATACATGGTGTGGGATTATATATACTCGTACATACAGAGGAATAACACAAAATAAAATAAAATTAGAGAACAGTACGAAAAGAAAAGAATAACACCAAACTTATTACAAAGGAACAAAGAGAAAGATACAGATAATATATTATTATGAAATGAAAGAGGGGAAACGTCAACTGAGAAGGTGATAAAGAAAAAATGAGAAATTTTATGAGTTCACGGGAAATATACATAATTGTGATTGCTTTAGTTACAGATTGACCAAAGTGATAGTTTTCTACGTAAATAACAAGTTATTTTATTTGGTGATACTGAGATTTAAAAAAATAAAAGTGAATACCGCACAAGAGTCCCAACTACTCCCAACCATCTAGTGCCAGCAAGAATATGGCAACCCCAATTGGGGTATGTTGTGAGGCTGAATGTAGTGGGGAGGGAAAGGAGATAGGGAAGAGGAAGGTTGAGAAGTACCTGGTTATTCAGATCTGGTCACCAAAAACGGTTAAAACCCATTTCAACCAACGTTTCGATTCTGACTGGTAGTCTTTCACTAGGGCAACACATGGAGTATCTACCACCTCGGAACGTGCCGCAAATATACGTAAATGTGTCATACACATATTAATGAAATAAAAGTTATCCCGGTTTGAACCCACGACCTTTGGATTCGTAGTCGAGCGTCTTACCACTCGACTATGGAGGCCGTCAATGTGAGGTCATCTCCCTTTGGAATAGCGATGTAGCCGAAGAGCCTTCAACGGTCCAGGAATATTGTCCATTGTAAGGTAGTTGGTCGGTTACCTCATCGACTTGTGCCTGTGTCTGCTGGAGCCGACGCTGCGCCGCGATCTGCTGTGGGGTGCGCGGCCCGCCCACTATCTCCCCATCCGCCCCCGTCTCAGGCGCCGCTGGAGCCAAACCGCCTTCCGCTGCCCTGGAAACACAAATGTCAAACGTTTATCAGTTTTTTTACATAGTTATTGTTTCTAAGATGTCAGGATGCGGAAACGAAAATATTTCAGGATGTGAAATTGGGTCAACGAACTGACCAACTCTGGATAGTCGTAAGAGTAAATATAGTTTATTAAATCTATTCATGTAAATTTTGTTTTTTTTAAGACTCTGAACATGAGATTTGAATGTCTTTTCATCTTGATTAAATCATAACTGTATAAATTTTTTACAATTTGTCTTTCTTTTTTCAAATGGCACATGAATATTTTGGATCAAAGGATCAGTGCACATTACTGGATTAAAAAAAAAATATATATAGTGAATACCGTACAAGAGTCCCAACCTCCCGATTGCTCCCCACCGTCTAGAGCCAGTGGTCATAACATCACAACATGCTTAATCGCCTCATCCCCAATAGCCTTACAACATCGCCAATCGGGATATGTTGTTAGGCTGAAGGTAGTGGAGAGGGAAAAGAGATGAGGAAGAGGAAGATTGGAAAGTACCTGACCATTTCAATCAAGCAACGTTTTGATTCTGAATGGTGGATATATGTATGGAAGTGGTAAAGAAAGCATTGATTAAAAATACACCTCCAGATCAACGTTGTTTTGTTCTCTTTAATTTTTCTTTATTTTCATTGTAAACCCCTTTCTTGTACTTCCAGTGAACTTTCTCAAAGTTGTTCTTATTCTTTGAAGTTTTTTTGCATGAACTTCCTTACCATATCAGCTAGTTATCGCACTTTGGGGCATCTGCTTTCCTCATAGTGGCTTTATTTATTCATTTTTAACTGGCTGCTTGTCTGATGTCCTTAGATGGTCTTTGAATCTACTCACTATTCTTTCTTGTTTCCTCATGAGTAAGGAAAGCAATTAAAATGGTGTTTAACTTTTGTAGGACTTCTTTATTTCTACCGACCTGGTGCATTCTAGTGCTGACCCCATTGAGTTGTCTGGTCTGTTCATTAGTCACCTCGATGCGGAAGTCGTAAGATATTCAAAGCATCGGAGGACACTTCCCATCTTGCTTTTTGAACAGTTCTCTGATTTGTGTTGATTTTTTGTCTCAAGTACATTATTAATCTGTTCAAATACTACTAAAAATACAATGCCCTACCCCTTCATTCAGCTTTAACTCCCTTCCCCCAGAGATGTTAGACATTCAGTTCCCTTTTCACACTTTTAAGTAAGCAATGTATACTTCGTGCAACCAAAAATTACTGAGCGAAATAATTTTTGTCACCGCCCCTTAATGTTGTTAAATATGTTTTGTCCTATTCATTTCAGTCGATTTTTTTTTTTCAAATTACCTTAATACGCTTGTATTCTTTCACTAAATAATATTTGCAAAATTTATTTAAAAATAGGCTCATTATTTTATAAACGTCATTCATAACTGCCCTACCCCAATGCCTTATATTATCACCCAGTCTCTATATGCAGGTACTGTTTCCACCTTCCAAGTACTATAGACAACCCCTAAATATTAAAAAACCTCATGTTATGTTATGGTAAATTTCATTAATAAAATTCTAATAGTATTATTCGAATATTATAATCCGGTCTTTCATTATTTCTATTTTAAAAGCAATGGCTAACATAAGAACATCTTTACATAGCTCTTTCAACAAATAACTGTAGCTTTTGATCTCATTTCAGTGGTTAAAACGTTTTTGAAAATTCGGTATTGTACATATTTCTGTTAATTATTATTCTCTTAAATTTTTAATCAACGTATTCCACGGAATAATCAACCCCTTCAACCAACCGTATGAAACACAATATTTTAAAAGGTCAAGTCAAATTAAATAATAAATGTTTTCGTACACTCAGAAGTTTGAATAAATTCGTATTTATGTTGAGACCAGAGAAATATATTTGAGGGTGCAGTAATAAAATTCATAAAAAATTTCCCGAAGAAAACTCCGGAGACATTTTGAATGTAAGTTGCGTAGAAATGCAAGGAGCGGATTGATTTTTCAGTGCACTCGATGACGTAGCCACACCTAAAGAACAGAATCGCCAAACGAATAACTACACTTTAAAATGTCAGGAATTTACACACGTATTTTAGGGAAACGCGACAAAATCAGCAAATTGCGACTCCATTTGATGAATAAAGCAAAGAATAAAAGTGTAAATGTATTACATTGGAAAAGCTCTGAGATGCAAGTCACGTTTGAAAGACTACAAAATACTGAATGGAAGCGAGGGGTTAATACGTCATCAAATCGCGAACACATGAGCACGTTTATGAATGAAATCGATAAGGGTCAAACATTTTCAAAAGCTTTTCCCACGGCCCTAATTACATAAGTCAACAATATTTCAGAATCACCTGTTTTTGAAATTATACAAGGCATTTTTTCATATTTTTTCCCAACCTATGTAGAGTGAGCTAGTTTGACTAGTGTCAAATGATTCACCATGGAATGGAACATCCCATGCCGCATTAGAAACATGAAAATAATCGATTGCGGTCAGTCTACGTAGAAACTAATGTTTTTTTGTGAAATTCGTTTCATCCCCAGCATTGGGGTCAATATTATTTGTTTACAGATTTCTCATAAATAAAGTTTCGGCGTGAAAATATAGCTATCTTAACATAAAACAACCTTATACAACCCTTAATAAAGGGTACAAAATTCGATCATTCTAAATGAAGTCAATCAATTTCAGTGCCTAAAACAAGCTTAAAGAATCGGTAAAGAATGGTATATTGTTACACTTATTATTGTACTATTTTGTGCATGATTAGAAGGAAAGTATACGTTGTCTCAACAGAAAGTTATCTACATGCAACCCTTTTAAAACAGTCAGTAATCTGTTTTTTTTCAAGAGTTTCAGGTGACTTCAGCGCATTACATTCTTCAATAGAATAAGGCACAAAAACAATTTTTAAGATGTACCATTTAAAAAATCATTTCAAATATGTTTTAAATTTAAAAAAATGGTATATTTTGTATTTTTGACAGGTCTTAATAATTTTGTATGTGTAATGATTTTTTAATGGAAAATTTTCTAGAATTACTCACATTGTTTAGCGAATGGATAGACTTGATTCGTAAATAATTAGGCTCCAAGCCTCGGCTATCACCACCACTTATCACTTAGCTGATCACTGAATGAAACTGGGACCGTATCGCGAACTCGGCTTAGCGTTTCGGTGAATTTAGTGAATTTGAGTAGAATATTGAATGGAGGAAAATGGCACTGCCTTACAAACCGTTCGAGGCGTTTACGGAAAGCAGACGTACAGTCGTACGAGAAAATTTTCTACCACGCAGGCGTAAAGCTTTTCAAAGCTCAGAAAAAATAATAAAAAAATTTAAACTTTTTTTTTTCTTTCTGTTTTATGTAATTTTTTATTTGACATACAAGCTTTACTATCTTATCTCACCCGAATTCAAAAAAACTCTTAATTCAATTGAATTTATATAATACTTAAAGAAAGTTTAACAATTTGCCGTTTTTGACAGCTTAACGGATATTTCAAAGCTTCATAGCTTACGATAGAAAATACCTTTGCGATCCTAAAGTTTTTTCTTTGAACACTTGACAAAGTACTACCCATATATATAGCTAAAAAATTCATGTAGCATTCAAATAAGTTATATTATGGTAGGAAGTGTACACTAAAAAACTTTTTTTTATTTTTTTATCATCATTGTAGTAGAGCTTTTTTTGTACAAAACATTTATTTAACAGTACATTTATAAAAGCGCATAAATTAAACATTAAATCGATACATTCTAAATGACGACTACGAATCCAAAGATCACAGTTTCAAACCCGGCATGCTCAAATAAATTTAAATGAATATGTGTCATAACACATGTAATTAATATAAAATAATACAAAGTATATTTGCGGCACCTTCCAAAGTGGTAGATATACTAAGTATCGCCCTGGTGAAAGATTATCATTCAGAATTGAAACGTTGCTTGAAATGGCTTTATCCGTGTTTGGTGACTAGATCTGAATATCCAGGTACTTTACAGCCTTCCCCTTTCAACTACTTACTGATTACATACCCCGATTGGGGATGCCATAGTCCCACTGGTTCTAGACGGTTGGGAGCAGTTGGGTATTCACTATAGAAAATTAAACTCGCTGAGAACCTTAAAGCAAAAGCTTTACGTTTTTGAACAGAAAATAATAAAGTCAATTTATTTTTGTTCTATAATACGGAAAATTTTCATGTTCTTTTTAACTTTCAAATTCAACACAAATTTAAAATTCGCCAGAATACAACTTCCTCTCGCTGTACCATCCTCACCGCCCTGGGTGCGCACGCGCCGCAGCCTGCGGCTCTACACGGTGATCAATACGGGGCGGTGACCCCCTCCCCCTAGCTGCCACCCCGTAGCCCACTGCCACCCACCGCCACCCACAGCCCCCAGGCACTCCCTCAGACCGGAGTCACCACACTGCGCTGCGGCGGTTGTGGCAGGCCTGTTCCTTAGCCGCTTGCGTTGAAAGTCTGAAAGCGGGAGGTTTGAAAATTAAAGCTTCGAGGTTTATTTTGGTAGCGTTTTTGTTGTTATGTACCGTCATTATCAATGACTTGATATAATAGGTGTGAAAATTCATCTAAAAGGCTTTCGTGATATTAACTTATGGTGTTTTTCTTACTGTGTTATTATCTTTATTATTTTACGAAATATCACGCAATTTTCCAGAACTTAACGTTTGTTTTGTAGGAAATTTTAACTTTGTTTTACCACTATAATCAGCTTACTAACTAAACATCGCGCTGTTTCGCCGCAGGGTTGGCCAGAGAGGATGAAACGTCATACACCTCTGTCTTGGCACACACTCCTTGCTTCATTCACATTCATACATCGTCTCATACATACTCTTCACTTATTCTGACTATTTTTTTCAAAAGTAAAAACTCGAAGAACACACAAAAACGTGACTAACTTTTCCAGTTGTCAAAAACAAGCCACTACTCCAAAATGGCTGATAATTCTAATATATGATAAACATACGTGTACCAACACAACAAAAAAAAAAAAACGATAATCAATTACACAGCCCGCGAAAATTCAAAATTCACCTTTTTTTTGAACAGGCCATGTTTATAATTTTATACTAACTAAATGTGAAATAACAGTTATTAATAAAATAAAAAAATTTTTTCTCACGCCGGGATTTCAACCCGCGATCTCTGGATTCATAGTAAAGTGTCTTTTAACCACTCGCCACGGAGAAGGCACAGTTACATTTGCAAAAGCTTAAGTCGTCGGTCGTAAGTCAGATATTTAATTATATATGTGACTTGTTAAAGTATATTGCATTGGGAATTGAAATTTAAAAATAAAATGATTATTTTTTCTTAGTTTCTTTAGATCACTTGACAATATTTTTTAATAAAATCCTATAAAAAATTACAGGACGCACCTTGACTTGTAAAGAAAAAAATGTTAATTCCTTTTCAAATTAAGAATAATGTTTTCTGAAATACATCAGAGCAGTGGCGTGCACAGAGTTTTTGATCAGGAAAAACAGCGGATTAATTACTAATAGAGATAGGTACTAAAATATGTCACTGATTGCTATTGTAATTGTTTTGTAAAAGCACCGCCTACGCACTAACAAAGATACTAAAACAAACGCGCACACAGCTCAAGGCATACGGGAATACATATATTGTGTAGTCTGGTGAACATAGAATAATATACATTGATATTGGCGGCATTTGGGCATATGTAGTTACTGCTTTTTACACGTTATAGTAGGGAATCAGTGGAGCGCACGCGGCGCTGCGATTAGCTAGACTATTTTTTCAAAGGGTAGATTTAAAAAAAAAATCTAATATTACTCATATTTTTATGCGTATACGTAAGGGTAGGCAGTGCTTATGTGCTTATATGGAGTGCACGTCTCTACATTATAGTCAGGTGCTTTATTAGGTAGCGATTTAAGAAGATTTAAAAAAAAAATTAGATAATTTCAATGAACATCAGTTTCAAATTTAAAAGCTTGAGAAATTATTTATAGTCAATACTTTAGTAAAATTTTAAGTGCCGTATATTTGTAAAAAACTGTAAAGTTGGAAGTATTTTATCTTTCATGAAACTGATCCCTCAATTTAGAATTTAAATTCATGAAATTGTGAAATTTTGAACATAGAACCACGTGTGACTGTATTCAAAATGTGGATATCCGGAAAGAATGCACGGCCGATGTATGCGAAATGGATAGAATCGAGAAAGGGATGCTTAGATGGTTTGTGCATGTAGAGCGAATGAACGAAGAAATGAGTGTGAAAAGAATATATGTTGCAAAAGTGAATGGAAGCCGAAGTTGGGGACGCTTGAGGAAGACATTGCACGATCAAGTGAATTAAATACTTGAATCGGGCCACGAGAAGAGTCAGAATAACAGAAGAGTATGTGTAAGACGATGTAGGAATATGAATGAAGTAAGGAGTGTGTGCCAAGACAGAGTTGTATGGTGGTCCGTCCTCTCTGCCTACCCCTGCGGAGAAACGGCGTGATGGTTAGTTAGTTGGTTAGGGATTTTTATTATTATGTAAAAGTCTAAATTGGATAAATGTACGGAAACCATAAGATTGGACGGCTTTTTATGTGTATTTATTTTCTTTTGTATTAATGTAACTGGATAACGCATGGAGTGGATCGTCGTTCGGCAAATTGAATATGATAGGGACTAATCACATACATCAGATCATACTGTATGTTATACACTCAATAATCTTGGCCAATTACCATGGCCAGATGGGGCATTTCACCATGCTTAGGGAACCTGTGAGAATATTTCAACTCGTTCTGTATTGGTCATTAGAGGCTTGCTTCTACGTTATCTATAAAGATACTACGAGGCGTGATGGTGCAATTAATGATCGTACATGTGCGCAATAAAAATTATAGAATTGATAAATCGAATTTATTTTAATGACTCCCTGGTGCACGTCAAAAATCAAACGGTTAGTTATTCACCGAAAATAAGGGATGAATTTAAAAATGCATGATTTTTGAGTAGTAATATTAGGGATGACATAAATATATCGATTTATATTACGAAATATGAGACTGATAAAAAAGTAGGGTTCCTGAGGCGCCTATACGACGAATGCAACAGCTGGGAAACACATACGCCGATGTCGCTGATATATTTAACACGTCAATATCAAACTATAAGTCTTATTTAGTACAGTTGTTGTCATCTTGCAGAGCTAAACTAATAGTTTGACCTGTTATTTATTTCTTTTAATTTATTTTTTTCTTTTTACAATATTTTTGAACCTGTTATTTATTATTAGTTATTTTCAAAATACTCTTTTATATATTTATGGTTTTAAAGTTTATTTTGTTTAAAAAATTTTTAGGTTTTCTATTTTTATTTAAACTATAACGGCGTAAATAATTTTTGATAAAGTTGTGCTCAGTAAATTTGAGAATTGATGACAAGCGAAGGTTTTCTGAAATTATCAAACTGTCATTATCAGTTTGATAACTTCAGAAGGTGAAACAGCTGTCACGTAAAATAATTGCATCGAAGATTTTTTAACTAAAAAACTGTTTTTTATAAAAATTAAAATAATAATAATATTGTTTAAATAAAGTAAAAAAAACCTAAAAAAAACTTTTTTATTTTCATTTTACAATATTTTGTATGCATTAATGAGGTTGTTGCTCAAAAAAAATGTTAACATTTGTATAAAAACCTATAACGGTTGTAAATAAAAAAAAGAGTTTTGATAAGCTCAATTGTAGAGACTTTACTCTTAAATAGAATAGACGTTCCGAGTTCGAGTCTCGGTCGTGACCTAATTCTTCTATTTTCATGTATCTTTCTGTGTCATATTTCGTTGAAAATTATTGATACATGCATATATCCTCAGTAAAAGGTGAGGATTGAAAACAAGCGAAGGTTTTATTTAAAATTCCAGTATGCATTTCATAAAGAATTTAAAATATTACTGTTAAATAAGTGTATTTACTTTAAACCTTAAACATTATTCAAACTATTTACTTAGAGTTTACAAATACATTATTTGAGGGGTTTGGAAGCAAAGGCAGCAATCTCCTTCATTTTAAATTATTTCTTGGAAAGTTGATTTCACGTTAAATGCACTTTTCTTTTGTAAATATGTTGATAAATTTAGAGATAATTGTTTCAAATTGTTCCTAGTTTAATCTGCACCAACATTTTTGTACACTTCATTCTCCATTTCTTTATAATAATCATTCAAAAGTCGACAATGCTACAGAACCGTTTTCGGAGATTGCTGCCTTTGCTTCTAGGCCCCTTATTTGTAGTATAGCTTGTATTAGAAAGCCAAATAGTGGGTATTTTTATATTTTTTAAATAGTGCAACCTTTTTAAATTTCCATTTGCATTTATAAGTAGGTACCTACCGACGTGTACTATATACTTTCGCACTTTGTATTGAATCAATTTCTTGTTAAAATAATTCGCTCTCGGTAAACAGGATGTAATTTACAATTATATACATAGCACTACAAGTAGACTTTTGTGTACATTACCCTAATAAGAGAAGAAATGTTTAAACATATTCTGTAGGTAGTCGATAAATATGGAGTCATTAAACATAAGAGCAAGAAGGTAGGCCAAATAATAACCCTCAAACTTTTTACGACAATAGGTCAACACCATTACTCATACTCAGCCATTAAGTGTTTTAACAAACTTCCTAAAGACATAAGAGGCGTAAATAATTACGAAATTAAAAAAAAAAAACAAAAATTATATCAAACAAATTTTAAGTGTGTGTATACATATCATATATGTGCATTTTTATTAATTCAAATTAATCAAGTACTAAATATGTGCATATTAATTTATGTAACTACGAAAATTTTCTTTATTAGGAGGGAAATTATTACAATTTATAAATTATAAGGATTACATTTTGTATTAATTGTATTTATATAAACCTACTGTTAGTATTCCGTTTTTTTTTTTCAATTAAGTACAGTATAAAACAAATATATACGTATTATGAATTATGTCTGGGGGCGAAAGGAAAAACGGAATGAGTAAAAAAAATCAAGTTTTGAGTTGAGTATGCAGAATTAATTATTTCTTAGATACAAATCTAGCAAGTAAAAATGAGATGAGTCGCATAAGTAAAATGATGTCCGATTATTTTTTTTTAAAGACATGATTACACACAAAAAACAAATCTCCTAAATTTTGTTTTGGCTCTCCTGAAAACCTGCGTTTTTTTAAACTTATTTCGTTCTTCCTTTCGCAGACAGATACATGAATTTATGTTTAATTGTGTTAAATAAAATAACAGTGGGTATTCGTAAAATAAAATTACATTTAATTTGATTGTTGTTGTAGTATTAAATTTCACAAAAAGTTCAAATCTTTACCTTCGGGCTCATCAAGCACCTCGCAGAATATTACTCCCTGATATGTATATTAATGTTCAGACATTTTCTAATGAATCGATTCATGTAATTGTTTCAGTTAACACCATATGCCACTGGAACTGCTTTGTGGGAGTAAAATAGAGAAGGTGGTATTCTCAGAGCAATTATATACTAGGAGGGATAGCTTTGCGAACCAATGTAGTCAGGATTTTTGTTTTTTCCCTGACTCGGGCGTCACTAGGGATTTCGTGAACACACCTTTTTACATCCCACCCGGGCGTCGTGCGTTCAATCCCTCTGCTGGCTAAGTCGTCCATCATTGCACAAGCAACATCTTACGCTTCTTATGATGGCAGCAGGAGTTTTTTTTTTAAAAATATTTTCAGGTTATTCGTAACCCGGAAATGTTTGTCTTTCATTTAAGAAAAAAAAAGATAACCACTCTTTCACAGTATTGTTTTCAACAAAAATATAGGATACAACCTTAAAAACAAAAATCACAACAAAACGTAGTGGGTGGAGTCGCCGGAGACGCTGAAGATGGAAAACATGCTTACTTACTTAAAAAGTGTTGCAATATTGTGTGACAACTTGTCTTGTCTCTTTCTCTCTCACGGCTGACGACGTAAAAACCCGGAGAAAGTGATTTATCCTAAATTTGTATAGGTTGGTAAAAATATTTAGCTCTTTCTCCATTTATATTCCTATTCAAAGGTGGTATTAATTTCAGGCCTAACATGGTGACCGCGGCATGGATAACCACATTTTTTTTATGCCACAGTACCTTGGAATACAAAAAATCGTATTCCAAACACGTTTATCTAAAGATTTTTTTTTCCATCTTTGGTTTTGAATAGTTACGAATGACTTGGTACATCAAATATAATGAAGTGATAATTCCACAGGAAACGCCAGTTAGAAGAGTAGAATGACCACCATTCGAGACCATTCAGTGTTGACATGTTAATGTCTCCCAAGAAGATGAACTACTTTTAAGTGTTGTGTACTTTACATTATAGTCAAAATGTTATTTACTACTGTTTGCTTGTTTTGAGGTGGTCACTGTGTTTTTTTTAAAGAGTTTTTTACATTCCAAATGCATTATGTAAAGAGCAGCGTTAGAGCGAATATGAATAACATACAGGTAGAAGATAGCACCAAACAAGAAACAAATTACCTCTCTTTTAAAGGGGTGAAATTTGAAATGTTTGTAACAAAATGGAAGCATAAGTTTAAAATCGAATCGAAAATCGAGGTAACGGGGAGCCAAAATGGTTCAATTGGGTTAAAATTACAATATATATGTCATGCCAATCTAATAAAGTTCAACACAAATTAAATATGTATTTTAGATGCGACCACGCTGTTTTTTAAACTAAATAGTGCACGGGAGTCCCAACTGCCCGAGCTAATATAACTATGGCATCCCTAGTTGGGGTATTTTGTGATGTCTCATCAGCGTCACAAAATACCCCAACTGGGGATGCCATAGTGGGAAAGGAAATCAGAAGAAGGTTGGGAAGTACGGTCAGTACCTGAGTGGACAAACGCGTCGGATTCCCACTCGGAAGTCGTGGGTTCAATTCCTCTGCTGGCTAATAATAATAATAATTGGCTTCGTGACATTTAGAAATATCACCTCAAGGACGCTTTACGCTATAATTAACATAGTATTAAAACTAAGACTTAATACTAACTTATGCCTAATACTTATAACTAGTGATTTACAACCAACATATCTACTTTATATAATTGTTGTTGCCCGTGCTGTCAGACCTAGGGTAGAAGAAAATGGAGTAAGTGATAGTAAACTATTTTTATAAACAACTGAATTATTAAAAAAAAAACTCAAAGTACACTTTTCACTAAAATAATCTAGAATTTATTATTTTCATATAATATTCATTTTTAATCTGATTTAATAAATGGTTTAGCCGTGTTTGGTGACCAGATCTTAATAGCCAGGTATTTCATAACTTTCCTCTTCCCAACTCCTTCCCCTCCTCACTATCTTAAAAAAAAACCTTACAACATACCCCAATTGGGGATGCCATAGTCTCACTGGCTCACGGTTGAGAACAGTTGGGACTCTTATGGGGTATTCACTATAATATATATGTATATATAAATAAGAAAAAATTGTAAATCTGTACTTATGATTACGTAAATTGTGCGCTGGGCATAAAAATGAACGTTTTTAATCGCTGACAATCGAGTTATTCACAAAATTCGGTCACTCTATGTGACAGAAATTTATAGAAAGAATAAATGCATCCACCATGGTCATTTATATCTTATAATCTGGCAAACATAAAAAAATCTGATAGTCAAAGCACTTTAATTCAAGATTTTATTTTTATTTTATAAAAATAATTCATTACTAACCAGTTTCGTCACGTCTCATGACATCATGGAGGCACTTGGCTTGACGAAACTAGCTGTCGATTTTTTTTTTTTTTTTCTATAAAAAACAAATATAAAAAGCGTGAATTGAACAAAGTGCTTTGATAACCGTAAATATGAACATTCACAAAAATAATATCGTTAAAAAATTCTTATTACAAATACGTTAAAACTTTCAACACGTTCGAGTAAATGTTGTAAAAATAATTATTGGATAAAATATGAGGTTAATATGGACGGGCGATCAAATAATTACGGAAAACATTTCACGTACGGATTTATTGCGTTCATCGTCATAGAACGAAGGCATTTTCAGCTGCAAAAACAATAATTATACCTTCAGTTCATCTTCAAGACTTGTTGAAAATTTTAATGGCGTAGCTTGCGTACGCGGCGCTTCCTAGGATATTGATTATCCGTCTATATCTGGCAGGGGAGAATTGGATACGTACTCAGTACTAAAACACCACTTAAACTTTTATATTATTTGGCCTAAAGAACATGAGAAAGTAATTTGAGAATGGGTCACCTGTTGAGGCTTTATCGAAGAGATATTACATTTTCTTGGTCAGATCTGTGACAGCGGTAAGACTTTTGCATCCGGGTCCAAGATGGCAGCTTCAAAACCCACAATTTTAATTTAAATAAATTGGATGATTTTTTACATGATGATGGTTCTTTATGACCTGGTTATAGAATTGAAGAAAACATACTTTCAAAATCAATTCTACGAGCCACTGTTGGATCCGAAGCTGCGATGGAACACCGAATGTGTTTCCAGCTTCAGATGAATTTGAAAAATAGCGGACGGTAAACGATTAAATTTCTCATTTTACTACTCGATAGAAATATATAATTATAGGTATGGTAAGATTAGGAAAGGAAATAGAAAACCATTCACTCACTGATGAAATTGAACTTTTTGATTTTTACACAATTGTATTTACAAAAAAACTTAATTAAT
Organism: Drusus annulatus; assembly: GCA_022651775.1. NCBI lineage: Eukaryota > Metazoa > Arthropoda > Insecta > Trichoptera > Limnephilidae > Drusus > Drusus annulatus. Next base: position 334,713 of record JAGWCC010000266.1, read on the forward strand.
TTTAATCTTCTAATCCACGAAACACCACATTTATTTTATGTTTTTTGAACAGCAAACAAAAAACTAACCAATTAGCAAAACGAACGAGCAACAACGTTTTTTCACAGAAAAACTACGGTGAAATGGTTAGGTAGGTAGGGATTTGGATAATAAATATGATGGTAAGAACCCAACAAAACATATTTTTAAAATCCAACAGACACCATCTTCAATATTTTAGTACGTAAAAGATACCTACTTCAAGTGTACTGATATAATTTAAGATTTTTATAACTATGTCTGAATAACCAACTGTTTCTCGACCTTCCTCTTCTCTTTTCCTACCTGTTTAATTCGCTCTTGTTCTGGGAAGCAAGACTCCTGTGCAGATCGCAACAAATATATACATGGTCTTTTATTCCAACTGCAACTTTGTGTCGTTATGTCCTGTTCTTTCTTTGAGATACATAATATTTGATTTTCCAATCCGCCCCTGTATTTAAAATATTTGGATCATGTTTTTTACAAGCCATATTGCATATTCTCACGTCTCACCCATGAAAGCGGAATGGGTGGATACAAGACGCTAAAGTATCGTAGGTCTAAATTATAAATTTATTCAAATTACATAATTACAAAATTGTGATTTCACCTTAATGCTACTTGCTAATGGGGACATGCATTTCATTAGAATTTTTACATAAATTGTACAAGTACTTACCGCACTACAATTTTTTTTACGCACAACTCTATTACGCATGGACGTCACTAGTGAGAAGCGACGCAGAAGACAGAATGTGGTCGGTGCGCAAGAAGTCGAAAAACAAATAAGAACGGCTGTCCGACGATTTGAATGCACTTTCTTATTGTGAATACCGCATATGAGTCCCGATTGCTCCCAACCGTCTAGAGCCAGTGAGACTATGGCATCACCAATCGGGGTATGTTGTGAGGCTGAAGGTAGTGGGAAGAGAAAGAGATGGATAAGAAAAAGGATGAAAATTACTGGTTTATTCAGATCTGGTCACTAAACACGGCTAAGGTAATTTCAAATAACGTTTCGATTCTGAATGGTGGTCTTTCACCAGGGCGATTCTTAGAGTATCTACCACTCCGGAACGTGCCGCAAATACACTTTGTGTTGTGATACATATTTATTAAATAAAATGTATTTGAGCACGCCGGGTTTAAGCCCGCGACCTCTGGATTAGTAGGCAATCATCTCACCACTCGACCACGGAGGCCATCAAATAGGTCCTATTCAAAAAAATATCCTTGATCAACTAAATAAGTATTTCTACAATATTTATCTGGCCATTGCTAATTGACGTGTTTCTGGAATTTGGTCTAATTTAAAATCCAAACAGCATTATTATACAAATAATTTTATTCTAATATATTGAACGATTTTTTCATTATTCTTACTTCGTTTTAGATATTTGATTGAAACATGAATTATTATATGAGCCTCCACGGTGCATTTTTCACTTTTCTTTCCTTGACGCATTCACAGACATTAAACTACTCCCTTTAATTGGGGTATTTAAAAATTGTAACATCAAACCCTAAGCGGTTGACATTCTAAAAATTAACGGGTCATTTGTACAGTTAAATTTTATGATCAGCAGCTCCTCAACTATGAAAATGACTTTTGCGTTTCCACCCTTCTACAGTATGGGCCTCTTTAAGACCTGGAAATACTCCTTCCTTTCTCTAATGTCCTCCATCAATATGAAATATTTTGTTTTACTTTTACCCTCTTTAAATATTGGTGAATATTTTTTTAAGATGATTAAAATAAATAGGGTTTTCCGTGTGGAGTTACTGTAATTAAAATTTCATTGGTATTTTTATTTTATTTTAAAGAAAGACAAACATTCTTAGGTTACGCTTTAGGCAATATTTGAAAAATGGTTACTGCCATCATAATAAGCAAAAGATGTCACTTTTGTAATGATGTAGGACATAGCTAGTAGAGGAATTGAACCTACGATGCACGGGTGTGAATCCGACGCGTTAGTAAACATGGCTACTAACTGGTCAAATGAGCATTTTCCAAACAAATTTCTATTACAGATACTTTTTGTGAATTTAGATTCATAAATTTAACTAATAATTAAAAGAAAATACTTGGCATTAGTGTGGGAAAGCCTACGATGAACGGGCACTCAGTTTTCAATGAACAATTAATCATTTTGGAAATAGTAATTACTAATAACAACATTTATTTACTGTATTTTCTGCCTTTAATTTGCAGTCAGTTTATGTGGAGCCCAGCCGTTGAGAAATAACCTATTTTAATATCTGTTGCAAAATAATCTACGCTTCTAATTGATTCCACTCATATTTGATGAAACACACGCCACAGATAAATAACAAATAAATCCTCTTGCATCAACCACTTTAAATTATAAATCACTTGATTTTATTTCGAGAAGCATTCTCTCAAAACAAGACACTAATTCACAGCTGCCGAAAACAATTTGCTTCTCCATAAAATATGACCGGAATGAATCGTCATATAAATCATATTTAAATGATATTTGGTTAAGAAATCTAATATGATAGTTTAGTCACTTGAGTATACAAATTATTGCATAGATGCTAGAAGAATTATTTCGAAAATTCTGACAGTTGGTTTAGGTGGATCTGTAAATTATTGCGATGGCCAAAATAATATTCGTTCAAACTTATCATATTATTTAATTATATTTTAGTGGTAGCATGATAGATGAGCTTCAAGTTTCAATAATTAGGTATGGTAGAACAAGTTTTATTGCAAACAGACTCCACGATGCAGTGGTCCTAAAAGTAATTTGGATTGAGGTCATAAGGTCATACCTGACGAAATTCAAAAGAGTTTTCCATCTTATAAGAAACATCAGTTAATTAATTATAGTGTAAAATTTCCTCTTTAATAGTATAAATACGAGTACAATTAAAAAAAAACAAACACAGTATGTGTTGGGTGTGACCAAAAGAGGGTAAATCTAATCGTAGCAAATTATTTATGGAGAATAACGTGTTGGAAAAGCTCATATGCCTTGTAAATTTAAAGTTGAAATAAATGTATGTTAAACCTGAGATGCCTGTGAGGTATTCGTAACTGATTAAATTCAAGAATTGCCTCTTAACACAACTGTTATTTAACTTGACGTTGTTAAATTCCTCTTCAAATATTTCATCTGACAAGGTACAACTTTCTTACGAGTTATCTATTGTGTGTACTAAAGATATTGATGTATTGTTGTACTCTATTATGTTGCACAGTGCATGGTATGGTGTAGTACTATATCAATTTCTTAAGATATGTAAATTATAATAATATGTATATTTATAGTTAATAAAATAACATTTATTTAGATTGCATAATTTTTTATTTTTATATATTTATATTGTATTCAAAATCCTGTTGCCAATGTACTTAATTGTAATTTAACGGGATGATGATTTTTCAAGAATAATTGAAATAGTTAAAAAAAAACTCCATACAATTTTGGCTGGCAGAAATATTGAACATCTCTAGGTACTGACGCTATCTTTAATTTAGTTAGGAATATAACAAATAATACTCTCAAAAATGACGGAGCTTTCACAAAAACCTTGTTTCAGCTAGAAACACTTTTCCCTTTTGACCAGGGGTGCACAGAACGCGCAGGAACACCGTTCAGATACTGTTTTTTGGGAGAAACAAATAAAATCTTTCACACTAAGTTTGTGTTCACTTAACGTGTGTCCTACGTATAATTTTAACACAAAGTATTCATTGTTTTCTTATTTCTTAATAAAATTTATTACCACTCTCCAAAATGTTGTGTTTAAAAATACTGCTGTTGTCTAATTATATCCTACAATACTGAGCAACCCCTGTGAGTCGTTGACCCGTTTAATTACGTCTAGGAGATAACTCCTCCTTGCTTTTTATCAATGTGAAGATCGAAATGAATCTGCATTTTTCATAACATTGTCATGTAACCAGTCGCTTTTAACTGAGGTCCAAATTCTTGCGATCTGCTATAGTACAAAGTCAAAGGTTCCATTGTTGGAAAATTTACGAGTGTACCCCTGCTTCCACCTGCAAGGAATGAAATCCAAGCAACTAACAGAAGAGCCCTATGAAATACTCCACTAATAATTGATATCAATAGGTCAGCACCCAAAATTAAACACATTTTGGCTTTCTAGTAAAAGCAAAACTAGAAGTGATTTATCTCTTAATTGTATACGGATAGTTAGAAAAATGTCTAAGGTTTCTAGTGAACATAATTTTAAAACAATAATCTTTTGATTTTTTTTATGAAATGCATACTGGAATTTCAAGTAAAACGTTTAAAAGTGCTTTTGCTCGTTTTCAAACTGCACTTTTTACTGACATTTCAAAATTTTTTCATGTCATTTAAAGGATTACAGTTAAAAATTTGTATTCACTGGAAACCTCAGACATTTTCCTTTCTACCCATATGAAATTTTCGGGTAAATAAATTGTAGTATTGCTTCTATTAGAATGCTACAAAGTAACGCTTAGTGTCATCTTGAGTGCTGACTCTTAAACAGAAAATTTGCCTTTTGTTGAAGAAACTAGGACAATTGATTTGACGCGGAACAGTGCGGTTAATAAGAAACTTATCAAAGAAGTCGTTGACGCCTGACATTAGGCTGAAAACCAGAAAGAGAACTTTTGCAGTTCGATCATTCTCATAAATCCAGATTTCCTCACCTGTCATAACATGACATTGATGAACGCATTTACACCTGCGTAAAGATGTGCTCGTAAATCACTTACTATTAGATGCTTTCACGTGACACAAAAAACCTTCAACTAGAAGCTTTCACGTAGAATAATAATATTTCTCCGTGAATAATCTTATATAAATACACGAAACATGTTAAATTATTCACAGTGAAAATAATTACCCGGATCTCCATACGAGTTCGTAACCTGATACGTTTCGATTACTGCCTTTATCAATAAAAATAATTACATGCTTAGGCTGTAAACTGTAATTCGGAGCAAGTTCATCCTCACGATGTAAATTAAATATAGCTTTAAGTATACGTACTCGTATGTACATGCATTAATAATAAAATGAGGGATAATCTATGTTTAATCGAAGAACTTTTAAGGAAACGTTATATATCGGTTTCAGCCTTTTACAACCATCTATAGAATGGTATAACCTAAACTATGGTATTTTAAATTTTAGGGGGAAAATTTATTTAGAAGTATTGTTATATCTTTAAAACATATTTTTAAATATACTAATAATACAACTTTGCATACCAATGTTGTATTAAAACAAGTAAGGTGGGTTACATGGGGTTTTTTAATAATTTTGTGAATACCACACAAGAGTCCTAACTGCTTCCAGCCGTCTAAAGCCGATGAGATCCCTAATTAGACTATGTTTTGAGGCTGAAGGTAGTGGAGATGGGAAAGAGGAAGATTGAATAGTACCTGGCTATTCAGATGTGGTCACTCAACGCGGCCAAAGCCATTGCAAGCAACGTTTCGATTCTGAATGGTGGTCTTTCACTAGAGCGATACTAAATGTATCTAACACTCTGGAACGTATGAATTAAATGTGTTATGAGACATATTAATTTAAACAAAACTTATTTGAGCACGCCGGTCTTGAACCTGCTACCTCTTTTTGTAATCCAGCGTCTTACCACTCGACTACGGAGGCTCTCTTTTTCCAAAGGTATTTCTTGCAATCTATTTTATTTTAATTTTTTGATAAATACAAGTAATAATGTATATTTACAATGGTTTGCTGAAATAATCCATTTATTAACTAGTTACATTTTGAGAATAATTTTAATACATTGTTATTTCCCACCATTAGTTGGTTTCATTATCTTTTATTTCACTGTCGTGTTTTATTAAAACATTGCAATAAAATCCCATCACGAATTAGCAGTTCTAAAAATAGTAAGGTTAACAAAGGTTTTCTACTATATTTTGTATCTAAATTTTCAATTTAACTATCTTCGAAGGCAAAATCTAAATAGAAAACTGTTTTTTTACCAAACGAAATGAATGTGGTTTGACATATTTGAAGAAATTTTAAAAAATAACTTTGTACAAGACCACAGATTTGATTTTAATTTTTATGACCGACTTATTATGCTTAGCCTAAGAATCATCAGGGTACAAAATTAAACTAAACAAAAATACATAGTGTGCGGTTCTATATACTCGTACATACAGAGGAAGAACCCACTATAAAATGAAATAAGAGAACAGTATTATAATAATGTTATAACATTGAAAATTATAACAAAAGGAACAGAGAAAAAGAAACAGATAACATATGAATTGAAAGAGAACAACTGAGAAGGTGTTTAAAGAATAATGAAAAAAAAAACAGTTTACAGGAAATATACCTACTATTGAACTACTAGACAAATTTATTTGATTATTAAGAATAGGCATATTCATTTTAAGAGGATACGAGAGATTTTTCAGTTTTTATGTTTTTTTTGCGCATTTTAAAAGTCGCCTGTATCTACAAAAGCACTTCAAAAAAAGTTTTACTATAACACACATTAGATGTATGTATGCTTTATACCACCAAGTATATAAAAAATATTTAAAAAAATATATTTTCTTACTTTATAACTCTTCATAAAAAGAGCTGTTTTCAATGAATCGTTAATCGACCTCCAAACATTCTTCTTCTGTGGTTAAATGCGAATATTAAAAAACATAAAAAATATTTTCTAATAGAACATCTTTTTGATCTATACCACGAAATATTTTTTAAATTTTATAAATGACTAAAGAACGATAAATATTATTTTTTCAAAAACACGTAAATCAATGAACTTTGAACAGATTTTTATGTGCCAAAAACTATAAAGTAAGTAAATAAAAAAATACAGTTAAATAAAACAGTACTTTTTGTATAAATTGAAGAAGAAAAAAAAGTATACCTATTTTATTTAATTTAAAAGATATAAAAGCGCCGCATGAAAAATGTATTTCATAACGGGAATATCTCGCCGAGAGTGGTCGTTTCCTGACGCGCTGTTGCGTAAAGTGGTGTGAATAAAGATATGTGTTGTGCTTTAAATGGAATATGTATACCCCGGAAGAAACGAATTCAGACCTTTGATTTCTATGTCAAAAGCTGTGGTCGGACATTTATGATTGTACCTTTTAACATATTCCTTTCTATGTAAGGTTTCGGATACGTGCAAATAGTTTGTTTATTTACCTGATGTATTTAAATGTATGTTTTTGGTCAAATTATATAATATGTAAAAAATCAGTAGACGTTACTATTTTTTCATATGCGGCTTTGTGACGTAACATTGTAGTTTTAAAATTAAACCCGGTCGGAAATTGAACCGGCAACTCTGGATTTTAGTCTTTACCCTCGAAAACAGAGCCTGTCAACAAACTACCACACAATAAATAAATAAATCCTCACTCATTCAAAGAAGAGGAAGATAATATTGTTGTATTATTTGTGTAATGATCGTAGCCATATCAAATTTGTAAGAATATTAAATATAATAATGTGGTTTACGCTAAATAAGTTATGTGTTTTCATAATATTATATTAAACTGTTGTTTTCTATATCCACTTATTGTTTAAAAACCTTCCATAGACATAAAAATAAATAAATTTATTATCAATGGTGTTTTATATTGACATTTTGTGCCAGCCCTACCTACAAACTTTCTGCTAAACCCCCGGCGGTCACGTGGTCACACGCACGTGTTCTCGCAGTATTGCCGATTTATAAAAAGATCCTATATCTTGGGAAAATTCTAATTATTTCTATTTGCAAATTATTTTTTTTGGTGTATCTTTTATACGTGAAATAAATTAAAATAATAGACGTCTTCATTTCATATTAAGTTAGCAGATTTTTTATAGAACTTTGTTGACTATGTCTAATTTTGTAACTGTTATTTCGTGGTGGAATTCCATTTTATTGATTTAATAAAAACAATTTTCATCTCTTACTTCCACTTATTTAAATTTATAAATAAGTGGAAGAAAGTTAAAATTGTTTTTATTAAAAACTTTGTTGACTTTATTGAGATGTATATATTTTTAATTAAACATTGCCATAGATTTTAGTGTTAACTCCATAAAAAACATTATAATTTACCTCCCCCAATCAAACTCATTGAAGCATGTAATTTATCCACCTGTATAAAAATATATAAAATATATATTTTAGACAAAATAAGGAATATGTTCCCCAAATTATGGGGAAAAAGCAAACTGTGTGGAAACACGAAGACCGTTAATATTGGTTCGGGAATGTTCGTATTTACGAGCGGGATATTATGGGATAGTGTGCAATGTACAAGTAACAATGTACAATGAACTTTTGATGGAATAGTTTACAAAATACGACGACAGTGACACACACGACAAAAATTATAACTATTTTAGCAAATCTTGACAATATCGTCAGCCTCTCTCCCTCTTAATAGGTTTCTTTATTTCTAGTGCTTCTAATTTTTTTAATCTGTTGCCATGACCATTTTTATGGAGAATATGAGCACCGGTGCTTTTATTGAAGGTATGATCTTTTTCAATAAGATGATAAGCGAATTCTGAAATACCGTAGTTATTCAAACATCTAAAATATTCTTTGATTCTTGTTTAATTCAAAAATAAACTTCAATCAATTTTAGTTTGTCATCTTTATTCTTAGAATTGATTGGAAATGTACTTAATTAATTGTTTGTATAAAAGGTCAGTCGTATTTCTATTACATTCATAATCATAATAATTGGCTGATTTATATAGCACCGTTTTCGTGACAGAAATATCACCTGGGGCGCTAAGTGCATTGAAGTGTTTTATGTAAGCTTTCCGTTCTGATTTTGATTTATTTTTTTTTTTTCAATACCAGATTTTAATCTTTCGCTTTCGCTGTGGAATTTTTTCATGGGGAAGATTTTTTGCGAAAAACTATGCATATTCAGAATAATCTTAAAGCATTTATTTTCAAAGTCCTCTACACTAATAATATATTATAATCTCATGGATTGCCTTCTTGCCATGTTTCAATAAATTAATTATCGGTTGAACCCAGTAAAATAGGTAATATATAGGTGAAATTATTTTTATTGCAGGTAGAAATCCAAAATATTACGTGATGCAGTTATGATATTCATTACAGTATTTTTATCTTTAAGAGAATTGGCATTTAGAAATAATATTATTGATGGGTGAAATACAGACATCAATCATGGCACGCATAAGTAATATGTAGCCATTTAATGTATTTTCTTGCTGAATCTCAATATAATTATTTTCACGTGCTTGTTGTAGCGATTAATTTAGTATTGAGAAAGTCTTTTTGGTAGTTTTTGTAAATATAAAAAAATGTACTTTGAACTCAGTGCTTTATGGAGTAGTGAAATTGATAGTATTTTAATTTTTTTTCATTGAAAAAAATAAAGACATATTATACATTCCCAGGTTACGAATAACGTGTCAATATTTTAATTCTTTTCATTTACATTAAAAACCTGTTAACTAATATTTTTTGTAAAATTGAGTTATAAAGCTCACTAAACTAATTATGGTACGCTCTATCAATGAACACAATTTCAGACCGTGAAAATGGCACGAACATGGAGTCAAATCAAAGAGTTGAACATATTGACTGCAAATTTTGTTGTGACTGAAATATATTTTAAGCGCAAGAACATGTTATCTGCAATAATAACCTTGTATTGCAGAAATACAGTAAAATGCTAAATCACACATTAAATTTAGTATGTTAACTATAACATCCATGAAAAATAGTTAGTGGATTTGTGATGGTACACACTTTTTTTTAACAAAACGCAAAATACTGAATATCTCAGAATGAGTCGACAGTTAATTAACAGGTTCTTGTCGTGGGGTCTTCATATAAGCGAATAATGATACTTGTCAATGATGGAAAATTTAGCTATCAGAGGGTTGTACTATTCGATTGGACCACTCGGCTACTAACCGATCGATTTTTTCAATAGCTCTTTGCTACAATAAAGAGCGTATTTTTTATTTGCATAGAACGTTTGCTCGCCAAACTAGCTTAAGGGGTCGAAAAATATCACGTCTCCTGATCTCGGTAAGGTTACAAATATGCAACCTTCTTAGAGTTATATTTAAATGTTTTACCTAACCTTACACACATTCGAAATCCAAAAAGTGTTGTCTCTTGGTATTGTTTTTTTTAAATTTTATTTTTATATTAGATTGTTAATTTATTTTTATGGATATTGCTTCGTCATCCCTTATGAAGTATTGTTACGATATCTCTTTACGTAATGTTCAAATCTACTTCAAAATCAAAATAAAAATAATTTACCTACTCTTGTGTCACATTCAAACAGTATAAAGAAAACGTTTTCGACAAATAACATATTATAAATAACAATGTCTATAATAAAATATTATACTGAAAAAATATCATTCATTCTAAAGTTTACATAATGAAAAATAGACGTGTATTTATTATATGGATAATGGGTAAAAGTATTTACGCTAAAGCACTGTATACTAATTTTTTGGAACATTAATATAAATTATCCGGTGAAGTTTTTCTGAATTTATTTTATAAATGCCGCAGTGTAAAAAATTCCTTTCATGAATGAAATGTTTTGTAAGAAATCGAGCACGAAATTAAACAACTAAGTATGCAATTGATATGTTCACACACCAATTGCATAAAAAAAATTGAGGTCAAATAGTGAAGGCTTTAATTATTATAAAATACTAGCGCAGACTCGAGAAAAATACCAGGATAATATTTTTACCGTTATTATAATAATGGATATTATAATTAAAATTAAAAATAAATGAATAAAAACTCCATATTTTTATTGCCACGGCCAAGAATCGAACTCCGATCAACTGCTAGCAAAGCAAATACCATAACCTCTACACCAATACACCACTAAACCACTATACCACTACACCACTATACCACTACACCACTACACCAATACACCACTACACCACTACACCACTACACCACTACACCACTACACCACTACACCACTACCCCACTACACCACTACACCACTACACCACTACACCACTACACCACTACACCTCTAAAAAATGTAAAAATGGCACCAGAGCACCTTTAAGTTTTTTTTTTTTACAATAAAATTCAAAAGTTCTATCGGTTAAATTTTGAAAAAAGGCTCTCACTGAGTTACTTGGAGCGACAAAAACTAAAAAAAGTCCCGAAGTTGTGTCGCTTGATTCAAGCCTTTCTCCCAATGGTAAATATATTTTAGATGACTGAAGGGCCACAAAAGTCTGCATAATCAAACAAGAGAAAACAATACAAAAAAACTACACGTTTAACTCATTTTTGACCAAAATTTCGCTCAAGCCTTTTTACCTTTTCAGCGACGAAATGTACTGAAAATAACAATTATGAATTTTAGAATGCTACGTACTCATATCACATCACATGTGAAATTATATTGTTTTTTATATAATAACTTTTGTTAACGTTGTGAACAAGGAATAACCGAAACATAAATAGCAGCTAGCTCCACCAAAAACGATAACTTTGCGCCTATTAAATAATGTTTAAATAAGTTTGTTTATTTATAATTTGATTTTTAAATATCTCATTTTTCTGTAATTGGTTTTAATGCAGGTTTTATTTTTTTTAAGATCAAGCTGGAATAAAACATGTAATGTTTTAATTATAACATTGTTAAAACAATACGCTCGTTCGCAATAAGCCGTTTAATGAAAACTTATAAACTTACATAATATGAGTGATTTGACGTTATTCGCTCATCAGCTTATGAATGATCTTATGAAATTCGCCTATCGAGGTCCGATACCGCCTAAAGTTCAAAGACATTCCACAAACCAAAAGGAACCGACGCATTCCCATGTGGGAATTACATTTAGTAAATACACCGATCGAGCAAATTAATTACCTGCGAGTAGGAATTCATTAGAGTGGTAGAGTCAATAATAAATATCGTTGATTAATTTTTGATCGGAGTAATGACGATCAGTATTATTTTAGAAGATTTAAGAGCGAAGGCAACAATACAAGTTTGTGAATGTAAGATATTTTTGTTCAATAACAATGTAATTTTAATTTAATGTGTTTCCAGCTTTAGATAAATTTAGAAAACAATGGACTGTGAACGATAAGCTTTACTACTTAATGAAAGTGTCTAATTAAAGCTTGTAAAAAGGTTATGGAATGAACGAAAAATGGGAAACCATTCACTCACCGATATATTTAAAGTTGAAAGTTCTTCTTTTATAATAGTAGTAATAAAACAGATCACAAAAAAACCACATTTATTTCAGTCTTCTTATTCAAGAATCCCCACATTTAATTTACATTTTTTGGAGATCAAACAACAAACCGACGAACGAGCAACCACGTTTTTTCACACCAAAACTCCTCTGTTTGATATTCAATTGTTTCGAATACGGTATTGTTGCATACAAAGTTCTGTATTGCGAAATGGTTGGATAGGTAGGAACATGGGTGAAAAACATGAAGGTAAGAACCTTACACGTTATCACTTTGAAATCCAACAGTAATTATACAATACATCATCGAGTAATTATTTTTAACTAGTCGTTGCCTGTGAAAAATTACGGGATGTAACTTGACTTGCCAAGAAAAAATATTGGTGCTTTCATTTACCCATTTCAAAAATAAAATTATATCTGCTAAAATATATTATAGGTAGATACTCAATTTGGTAGGATTTGAAATTATTCTGTTTTTATTTGATGATTTCAATCAACACCAGCTGTTAATTCAAAAAGGTCACACACAGGTCTCGTATGTACGCACTCACAAAGGAGATTATTTATAATTAATATGTAGCTCGTATGTTTCATGGTTCGAAATTTACAAATAATTTAATATTAATCGAATTTAATGTATATTATTATTAAGTTCTGCCAATTATTTTTATTGTGACAGGTGTTTGACCTTCAAAGCCATCATTAAATTGTACTAAGCAAAGTTTGATAGTGGCTTTAAATGCTGAAACAGAAGTTATAAAAAAAATATATCATTCATATTATTGTCTATTTTGTGACCAGATCGGAATAACCAGGTTCTTCTCAACCTTCCTCTTCTCCATCTCTTCTCCTCTCCATTACCTTCAGCCTTACAACATACCTTAATTGGGGATGCCATAGTCTCACTCTTCGAGTAACAATATATAGAGAGAGAGCTAATTCTTTTTACCCAACCTATACAAACTTGGGAACAATCACTTTTTCCGGGATTTTACGTCGTACACCATGAGAAAAAAAGGGACAACCAATTTTCCTAAATTATTCCACCGCTTTAAAGTATTGTAAGAGTGTTCTTCGTGACCGCGTCTCCGTTGACTCCGCCCACACGTTTTGACATCCGACGTAAATTGACATAACTCAACGGTTTTTTAGGTTGTATGCTATGTTTTTGTTATTAACAATACTGTAAAAAAGTGGTTATACGAATAAACACAAATATTATATCAACATGTGTTATAAATGGATGTATAAATACCCTAGCCCTAGTCTTAGCCACACCCAGGTCTAACCGAGTCCGGTGAAGCTCATTAAAACTGACTACAGCAACGCTCTCTCTTGTATATTAATGTTCTGGGGTCCCACTGATCTAGGGGTTAATTCAGTCGAGAGAGGTATCGGGGTAATAGGAACGCTTAGGGATGATGAGTTATATATCGAGGAGGTTATATTAGTTAGTAAAAAATAATATATTTATTTATTAACGCCCTGATGGGTTTTTACATATTAAATCAACATAAAGTTAGTTCACGAGTACAGAGAATAATAATTAAAATTATAAAAATTAAATAAATGCAGTAAAATGGTTGAATTTTCGACGGCCTCCATGGTCGAGTGGTAAGACGCTCGACTACGAATCCAAAGGTCGCGGGTTCAAACCCGGCGTGCGCCAATAACTTTTATTTAATTAATATATGTCATAACACATTTAATTCATATAAAAATAATAACAAGTATATTTGCGGCACGTTCCAGAGTGGTAGATACTCTAAGTATCGCCCTGGTGAAAGACCACCTTTCAGAATCAAAACGTTGCTTGAAATGGCTTAAGCCGTGTTTGGTGACCAGATCTGAATAGCCAGGTACTTCCCAACCTTCCTCTTCCCGATATCCTTCCCCTCCCCACTACCTTCAGCCTCACAACATACACAATTTGGGGATGCCATAGTCTCACTGGCTCTAGACGGTTGGGAGCAGTTGAGACTCTTGTGCGGTATTCACGTAAAAAAAAGAATGTGAAACTTTTTGAAATATGCATAGCAGACAAAAATAAAATAATAGTTCCCATACATTAGTCTATAGTATTAATACGCTAAGCCGTCTTCTGTACATGATTCGAATGCTAATTTTCGCTCATACGTAAAAAAAGTCTGAAATTTTATTCCGATTACGCTATTTTACGATTTACTCATTATGTCCCTTTTGACGTATGTGTAAAGACTAAACTTTTAACCAGTGACAAATAAATATATCATTTAAGTTCCTTTTCAAATGTTGGCAAATTTGAGCTGTATTCGTTTCCGAGTATATGTAGGCGAGAGATGGATGCATGCATGAGGTAGTAAGTTTTGGAGTTATCGTTACAGAATAATATGTTATGCCGAGTTGCTAGCTGAGGTACAAGTTGAAAAGTCACAACAGTCGAATTCGGAAACGAGATCTAATGATAACCAGCCAACCATAAAAGTGAGGCGACAAATACCCTGTAAGCGTGTAAACACCAAGCCTCAATAAGTTTGATTTATACGAGTCTAGAGATCAATTCAGTTGAGAGAGGTATCGGGGTAACAGGAACGTTTAGGGGTGATAAGTCGTGTATCGAGGAGGTTTTATTAGAGCGCGAGTAACTCATCGCGGGCCGCGGGGGGCGGGTTACAACAAAGGCGAGCCGCCGCGTTGACGGGAGGTACCCGCCGCCGTAACAATACCGCGGTAATTTCCGTTTTGACAAATTAAAAAAAAATACAATTAAAAAAAATAGCTCGCAAATTTTGAATTAAATTTATTTTATTTAACCTTTATGTAACTGATAGGGTACCCGGGTACCCTTTTTCGGTTTTCAACGTAGATTTTCTCATTGTTCCAGTAAGTCTACTCAGATTTCTCCACAATAGTGAAAATGAACGATCAAACATAACCGTTGGTAGCTGAGTGGACTCGTCGGATTCCTCCGCTGGCTAAGTCCTCCATCATTGCACAAGCAACATCTTCCGCTTTTTGTGATGGCAGTAGGAGTTTTTCGAATACCCTTGACAAAGCGAAACCGGTCCGGTCTTAATATAAAACAATGGAATAATGATAAAAAATTGGTATTTTTAAATCATTTGATCGGTTAGAAGCTAGTGAATAAACGCGTCCGATTCGATTTTAGTAACTCAATGCAATCACTAGGTTACCTGAAGAGACAAAAAGCAAAAAAAAAAGTCTCAAACTTGTGCCGCTTGAGTCAAGCCTTCTCCCAAATGATAAATATATTTTAGATGGCTGAAGGGTCACAAAAGTCTTCAAAATCGAACGAGCATTCGATGCTAAAAAAAACTGATCAAAACTGCACATTTAACTGGTTTTCGACCATAGTGAGGCTTAAGCGTAATTTAATTAACATTCTCCTTGCAATCCTGTTTTTTTTACCTAATATTTACTTATCAGCGAGCTTTGGACAGTCGGAACTCTTCTGCGGCATAACAACAACATGTATGTGCTGATTAAATAAATATTAGATTTTTTCCCAGTTGCCTGTTTTGCCTCCGAGCCCCTGATTAATAAATAGGACCCCGACAAAATATAATTGATTATGCGGCGAGGCTCTTTAAGGAGAGCGCTTGAAACAATTCGCCGTCGGAGATCGCGGGCGGCCCCGGCTCAGCCTGGTCCTACGTCTCACAGTCCTACAGCCTCTCAGACTTCGGCCGGGAATTAGTACAATGATAGTCCTTATTAATTGTTCCGCGAGGAGCCCAGGCTCGGACATCAATAACCGCGGCCGACCGCTTCAGGAACTAGAGATGATTCGATTTGTGTGCGTGATGTTTGTTTTGTTGTGAATTTGAGAAAAATAAAGTAATTCAAATTGGTAATAAGTTAAAAGCATTAATACTTATGTTTTTTTTCTAAATATTTATATAATACCAATAATCTAAAACACAAAAATGAACAACCGTCACAATTGAGATTTGAACTCGGATCTTCTATTCTATCCGGGAGTAACGCTTTAACCAATTCGGCCATTGGGACCTTATTAGAAAGGCTTTGTGGCTGCCAAAAATCGGAAGAAATTAAAAATTTATTTATTTATTCTTGCTAAAATATTTAAAAAATACTTGGTTTTGGTCCATGTCTGTCTCGCTAGAATATTCCTGTGTCGAGACAAACGCAGTGTACATACATTATTTAATATTAAATGTATATATTGATAAAGATAAAATAAAAATAAATAAAAAGGAGAAAGAAGAAAAGAAATTAAAGATGAAATTAAATGAAAATTAGAACAAAGTTATTATATAGAGGTTGCAGTTTATAGATATTGTTTAGGTTGTGCACAATAATAAAAAAAGTAATAAAAGGAAAAAAGAAATAAAAGGGAGAATAAGAGAAAGATGAAATTAAATAAATATTAGAATAAAGTTATTACGTGGAGGTAATTTTTTTTAGATATTGTTTGGGAGTATAGAGGTTGTGCATAAGGTAAATTTATAATGTTTTTGGGTGTATAAAATAATATCATATTAGGTCGATCAAAATGCCACTTTCTAATAAGTTCCCAATGGCCGAATTTGTTAAGGCGTTACTCCCGGACGGAGTAGAGGAAACGAGTACGAGTCTCGGTTGTGATCATTGTCTTTTTATTTTCTGGCTTTTTCTGTTTCATATTTGTGTTTTAGATTATTGATACTATTTAAATATTAGTTAAAGCAATTGCTTTGTTGATCTATAGTATCGTTTTTATTATAATATGGAATAATATTCACTCTCCGTAATCTTGCGGGGAAGGAGAGTGATTTTTATGTTAGGTTAGGTTAGCAAAAAATATTAAAAACACAAATATGTGTAGGTATTTTCATCATTATTTTATCTTCTCTAAAACATTTTATATCTGTTTGTAATACACACTTTTTAATCTTAAGTCAGATTGCGTCATGTTAAGATGCACAAATATACTTTTAAAGTTTCATCTGTTACTTGCGCCATTTAAGTAAAAGCAATTTAATTTAATTAATTTCAGCTTACGAAAATCCTTAATAAAAGTCGCTCTGGGCTGGATGAATGCCACAATAAAAAAAATAAGCACCCATAGCAGCTATACGATGCTATAACGATACAATGTTTGTTTTAAAGTGGCTCTATTTCGTTTCTATTTTGTTTTTATTATATTTTCTATTCTTTTATATATCTTCTTTTATATGTCTTTTTTTGTATTTTCTTCTATATTTTCTTTTATTTTTAATTTTTAATTGTTTTGTCTATTGTTTTATCATGTAATTCGAAAAATGTCCTCCACATCACAGGTGAACTCCTAGCGTGGAGGACAATGTATATAAAATATTGTAAATAAACATGAAGTTAAGTGAATAAAAAAAAAAAAAAATAAAAAAATATTGTTTTTACCCTTGGCTTTATTTTTTTAATATGGACTATTGTTTTTATTTTTTCTTAATGTAATTATACTTAATTTATAATTTTCAATATTTATTCATTATTTCCTTAAAATTTTCTCCTGTATTTGTACAACGGCAATATGAATTACGTTGCATTTCACAATTACAACGAATCGTTGCTCGAAATGGCTTTGGCCTTGTTTAGTGACCAGATCTGAATAACCAGGTGCTTCCCAACTTTCGTTTTCTCCATCTACTCCCTCCAGCCCCACTACTTTTAGCATCACAACATACCCTGATAGGGGATGCCATAGTCCCAGTGGCTCCAGACGGTTGAAAGTAGTAAGCCGCACAAGAGTCCCAACTGCTCTTAACCGTCTGGGGCCAGTGAGACTATGGCATCCCTAATTGGAATATGTTTTAAGGCTGAAAGTAGTAGAGAGGAAAAGGAAATGGGTAAGAGGAAGGTTGGGTGCCTGGTCATCAAACACAACTAGAGCCGTTTCAAGCAACGTTTTGATTCTGAATGCTGGCCTTTCACCAGGGCGATACTTAGAGTATCTACCGCTCTGACAATCAACCTCCGACAAAAAGGGCATCAAGATGCAGAATCCATCTATAAAACAACCAAAATAGATATACTTAACTGTTTACAACTCTAAACCAATAATGCTCGCATAGGTAGGTACACATTTTCAAAGATATTACTTATTTAATTTTAATGCTTTTATATGCCTCAAAAAACGGTAATTTCAATTATACGTCCGACCAATTGGTATCATAATTCACATCGAATTCAATGACAAGCTCGTTTCCGCAGACAAATATACCTGCAATTGATAATGCCATCGGTAGTATTGGGGATTGAGTATTGGGCATTGTTCGTTAGTTCACAGCGATCGGAACGGAGGTAATGATACGGCCTAGACAATGCCGGTAAAGCACGTAATTATTGCAATTTATCCGTTAAGATTATACGTTTCCCTGTAATAACGAAACTGATCGATGTAATAAAAAATTGAGAGCGACATGATTGTTATTCGGAATAGAACATGTTTACTATCGATCGGATCGCCCTCTGTCATTTCATAAAGCAATATTAGCTCTCTACTGACTTATTTCTTTTATAGCTGAATTTACAGTCGAATTGATTGGAAAAGTGATTAGAATTCTGTTTTTTTAATTAACAAATAATAATATGTAATTTATTGTTTTTAAAGAAAGACAAACATTCCCGGGTTACAAATAATCTGTCAATATTTTAAAAAAACTCCTACTGCCATCATAAGAAGCGGAAGATGTTCGCTTGTGCAATGATAGAGGACTTAGCCGACAGAGGAATTGAACGCACGACGCCCGGGTGGGAATCCGACGCGTTTGTCCACTCAGCTATCGACCGGTCAAATTTTGAATGTTTGTCTAAAAAGGTGCATTATTTTTCTCTCATTGCTGCAAGTTTATTTTTGTTTTCAAATTATAATCGAAACCGCTTATACTTAAGTCGGGCCATGTCAGGAGTCGAATTAACATAAGAGTATGTATTAGATGATGTATGAATGTGAATGAAGCAATTAAGTTTATGCCAAGACAGAAGTGTATGGTTGGAAACTCTCGAAATTTATTTTAAACGTAGGTACTTAAAAATTACAACAACGACAGAAAAATAATGCACCTTTCCGATAATCATTCAAAAATATTCCAACAACAATGATTTACAAGCGAAACGTAAAACATCGCAAAACACAGTCTGCTAAAACAAATTTCCGAAAGTCGACCCCGGGTTAAAGGTGTGTATGTAAATATGAAATAAATAAGGCTTTCGGCACTTGGCAACCCGATACATAATGTATTGTAAATGCAACGCGAGGTGTTTGGTGTTTTGCAGCACCTTTGGCTGGCAATTCGTCTTCCTGACACCCTGTTTTGAATACGTTGCCTGCACGTTAATTCGTTTCGGAACAATATGTACCTCACTCGTTTCTCGTAGTAGGTAATGCTTAGTTAAAAATAACCCTAAGCACACAAGAGAACCTCCGATAGCAGTGCTCAACCATCCAAAATATATTTTCAACAACAAATACTTCGTTGCAGAGTTTAATTGGTCATTGGTTCAACATTCAATTAGTTCAACATTCCTTGCCGTAGACTCAGAAACAATGAACTGCTGTTCCTCAATTATCACTCTACTAATTATGGGTATCATTCTCCACTGTCCAGAATTTCGAGACTTGTTAACTCAAGCCAAGTTTTTGGTAGCAGTCCAAATGATTTTTGTCATTCTTTACGACTCTACCAAAACTTTGACTTGACCTTAGCTATGATTTGAATCTTCTTTTATATTTATATTTTGTCCTATTTTTGTCATTGCTTCATTTAATATTATGTATGTGCTGTTTTTTCTCTGTTGCTCTTTTTTTCCATTTCATGTTTTGTATTTTTTTGTAATTGGACTCGAGTCCGTTAATTTATTAATAAATAAATTGAAACTTCTTATTTATGTTATATAAGCGTACATTGACTGAACGCTGTTGGCACAAATAAAAAAAATGTCCAAAGAATCGAAACTAGAAGTCCACAATGGAGTGCTTATACAAACCCTGATGTATGGCAGTGAGGCATAGAACTGACTGGGGAAGGATGAAGGTAGACTGAATTCTATAGATATAAGATCCCTGAGACGTATGTGTAGTAAAATAATATCTCAATCAAACCCCCACAAATTTCAGAGCTAAACTCAAAACTCTTCAAAAAATTAAATGGATAAATATAAATAAAGAATTACTCTAATTTGCATAGCTCGGCTAGCCCGTTAGTACTTAAACTAATCTTCATACACTGGTTGGCAAATTGTCTATCTATTGCTGTACAAAGAGTACGAAACTATTTACAGCCTGTTTAGTGGTAGTGTTTAGAGTTTTTCTACGGCAATGTTAGCTATAGTTTTAGGTATTTTGATAATTTGATGGTAATCTCAGCCATATTTTTTTCCAATTCTATTGTCATAGGTTGCAATCTTTGTAATAGTATGCAAAGCTCTAACCGTACATATTCTCGAGATCTTTTGACTTCTTATAAAGTCTAGATTTTTCAAAAAAAATTAGAATTAACTTGAAAGTTTTATATTTGGAAATAAATTATTGAAATGAAATAAATTAATTTCAACGTAAATATGAAACAGAAAAAATCTTAATAATTTTCAAGGAAGTTTGAAATCGATCAAAAATGCCGGTTTCTAATAAGGTATCGGTAGCTCAATTGGCAGGGTAATTCCCGGATAGAGTAGGGTTCCGAGTTCGAATCTCAGTCACGACCGTTATTCTTTTTAGTTTCTGGCTTTGTGTTTTTTAGATTTTTTCAAGTGCTCTTCAGAGGATATTGAACAAAAATAGCTAGTTTTATCACTAGGTTAGCACAATAATAAATTGAATTAACAAATCAGTGTTGTTAATAAAAAGGATACAGATCCCTGATCAGCAGAGTGAGCCAGGGAGGGGGTATACCCCGGCACCAGCGGGTGTGTGTGTGTGTGTGCAGGCAGTGCTGGCAGCGGGGAGATAATCAAGCCTCACTGCCTCCTCTCGCTGTCCGTGGGAACGCGGCGGGCCGGTGCGCAGTGCGCGGTGCGCGGTGCGCGGTGCGCTCCAGGTCGGCTGTTACAGTGACCTCTGGACCGATACCAAGGATGGGTCAATCCTTACTCTGCTGACTCGCAATGGAGTGCTTTAGACTTTAAAAAATAAGCTTAAATAATCTCTATTGTCATCGTCAGCCACAATCAAAAATATATGTATTTATTTATTTTTCTACGTAAATACCGTACAAAAGTCTCAACTGCTCCCAACCGTCTAGAGCCAGTAAGACTATGGCATCCCAATAGGGGTATTTTGTGAGGCTGAAGGTAGTGTAGAGGAAAATGAGATGAGACAAGGGAAGGTCAGGAGTACCTGGCTATTCAGATCTGGTCACCAAACATGGATAAAGCCATTTTAAGCAACGCTTCAATTCTGAATAATGGTCTTTCACCAGGGCGATACTTAGTATCTACCACTCTGGAACGTGCCGCAAATATACTTCATTTTGTATTTTATATTAATTTAATGTGTTATGACGCATAATAATTAAACAAAAAATGTTTGCGCACGCCGGGTTCGAACCCGTGACCGCTGGATTCGTGGACGAGTGTCTTATCACTCGACCATGCAGTCAGTCAAATAAACACTTTGCATAATAATAATAACTTAAATGGAGCGTGCTGCAAGGTGGTCTCCGCATCATCTGCATCCATTGCTCGTTTAGAGGAGAGCTGAGCCACTCAGATGCAGCCGCGACAATGACGTTGGTTGAGTTCCGTGTCCTCCCCCAGAAGCTGGCTAGTCGGTGGCGAAGTAGGGCGGGGAATGAGTGCACCCTCCCTTCTCATGGACTTTGTAAAGGCACTGCAGAACCTTTAAAGTTGCATAAGTTGCCTATAAGCATTGTTGTAGCGAACTCTCAACTTGTTTTATTGCGATGTTGGGTATTGTGTCTACAGCTCAGATTCAGATTTACATATACGAGTATAGGGCAGTACAGTACGTCCTAAAAAGCAGTTTCTTGACATTTTTACTACCGTTGTAGAACCGCCATGAGAACATTTCGGCCAGGATATTAATAGCTTTTCTTTGTCGTTCCATATTTTCTATATCGTTCTAATTTTCTTGTTCTATTTCTTCCTACCCAGTTCAGTGGAATATTTGTGACGCCTTCTTGTGTTTGAATACGACGATGACGGACTTTTTGGGATTATACAACAAATTATTTTCCTGCTATATTTTAATTTCATTTTAACACGCGCGAAAGCTGGAAAAAAAATACATTGTGAAAAGAAGTTGTGCTGAAGTTGGCAACCCTGTGGTGGGTGTTGCGTGTATCCGAGAGTAACCTCTGGCAGTGGTGATCACGGAGGGCCGCAGAGTCGATGGAGCATAATTGTCCCTCGGGAGATCCCAACCCCCTCCAATTACAGCCCGCTGCAGCCAGTCAAACATCCAACCAACCCACCCTCTACCTTGCACTGTGCACCCGGACCTAATCTGGCCCAACCCAACATAACCCTAACCTAACCCCATCAACCTGCGGAATTCCAAGCTGAATTCTTCATGCAGAAGAGATTTCTTTACAAGAACTATTATTTCAATCGATCCATTGTAGCGAGATGTAAAATAGTTGTTTTCTTGATGATCGTTTCGTATCTTTGCGCCATGCTTACCTACAGTTGATCTAAATGCGCAAATAAATCATCATAAATGTAATAATATATGATCTGAAAGTGAATGAAAGAAGAAGTCGAGGATGCCCAAGGAAGACATGGCATCAATCAAGTAATTGAATCGCGTCATGTGTAGAGTCAGAATAACAAAGGAGTATGTACTATGGGACGATGTATGAATGTGAACAAAGCAAGGAGTGTGTGCCAAGACAGAGTTGTATGGCAGCCCGTCTTCTCTGCCTTACTCTGCCTACCCCTGCGGAGAAACGGCGTGATGATTAGTTAGTTATTTAAGATGTACGCATTGGTGACGTACATCCAATGAATTAATACAATTACGTGTTAGAAAAAATAGAGAGACAGTAAGAAAACAGCAGAAGTGAAGATGTTTCCCAGAGGCAGCTAGGATTTCCCTAATATTGTGTTGGTCAAAATGATGACAATTATTCGTTCTGTTGGGGTCTAGAGTAAAGTCAGAGTTCAAGTTCATCTCATATGAAAAATGTTTTCTGGAAGAAAAAAGAGTCTAAAACATGATTTAATTGAATTTATTTGGTTATTCATAATTTTGAAACTGTTAATTCGTGGTGAAACTCCGGCTTAATGATTATAATAATACCAAATAAAGTTTAAAAAATTGGGATTATTAAGATCATTAGAATTTCTTTGGTTTATTGAGTCCACCATATCAGCTTTCTACTGTTGGCTATTAAAGCTTTAAATTACAAAAGCCATGGCTATAAGTCATCGCAGCTGCATCGTACTGAAAGCTTTATTACATTTTGATGACTTTTTTAGTAAGCACAAAATAATCGAAGTTCTTTGAAAACAATAGCGTTATTGCATGTGAAACAGGTGCCATAAATTTCAGTGGAACCACCTTCTGTGGCAATTCTTGTGGCAATGAAAACGAGCTCGAGAGATCAGTTCTAAATGTTTGTTCGATATGGACCGCACAAGATGAGAAACAAAGGCGTGAAAGAGGGTGACCATATAGACCATACTTAGAAAAAATATTCAAAAAATTAATCTAGAGTAAAAAGAAAACCTAACCTAAGTTATTTCGGTAATTAATCTTTACATTTTTAGATCGAATTAAAAAAAAATCTTTGTTAAGCCTTTACAATATTTCAAAATTTAATTCCAAAGAACATTTTAATTAGCAATGAAGACAGTTCTACGGAAAGCCTTTGTTTTTATAATTATTTCTAAATCTCTTGTTAATTATTGAAATAATATCAATAATTTTCAATAAAATAAGAAGACACATAGAAAAATAAAATATATTAGGTTGTGACCGAGACTTGAAATTGGAACTTTTAATCCATCTGGAAGAAAGGTCTCTGCCAAATGAGCCACCGAAACCTTTTTAGAAACCAACAATTTTAACTGTTTTTTTTTTAATTATTAAAAAATAATTTCTCTCATATTCTTTCGATAAAGGCAGCCATCTTTATGTGGCTTAGCAAAGCTCTAGCCGAGTTGTTTAAGTATCAAAATTATATAGCTTCTTAGCAAATTTATTAAAAGATATTTTTATAAATTACTGTTTTTTATGGCCACACTAATTATTAATCGATACATTCAGACAATTGATTAACACCAATGCGGTTCCTTTTGATACAACCAGTCAGCTATATATGGTACTTACTTACCTCAAGTTTTTATATTGCAGGTTATGACGACGTCCATCAAAAACAAAACGATTTTATCCCCATTAATTCAGCGACGGCCTCCGTGGTCGAGTGGTAAATACGCTTGATTACGAATCAAAGAGCACAAATAAATTTAATTTAATTAATACAAAATAACACATATTATTTTTGCGGAACGTTTCACGGTGGCAAATAATTCCTGTATCACCCGGGTGAAAGACCGCCATTCAGAATCGAAATATTGCTTGAAATGGCTTTAGCCATGTTTGATGACCAGATCTAGTTTTATTTATGTTTATATGAATACAGCACACAAGAGTATCAACTGCTCCCAACCGTCTAGAGCCAGTGAGAATATGGCATCCCAAAATAGGGTTTGTTGTGAGGTTGAAGGTAGTGGGGAGGGGAAGGAGATTGGGAAAAGTAAGGTTGGGAAAGTACCTGGCTATACAGATCTGGTCACCAAACACGGCCAAAGCTATTTCAAGCAACGTTTCGATTCTGAATGGTGGTCTTTCACCAGGACGATACTTAGAGTATCTACCACTCTGGTTAATAGCCAGGTAATTCCCAACCTTCCTATTTCAATCTATTTTTTTCTCCCCACTGCCTTCAGCCTCACAACATACCCCAATCGGGGTTGCCATAGTCATAGTCCCAATGGCTTCAGACGGTTGGGAGCAGTTAGGACTCTTATGGTATGAAATGACATTAGCCCTGTTAGGTGACCAGATCTGAATAGCCAGGTACTTCTCAACCTTCCTCTTCCCTATCCCCTTCCTTTTACCACTACCTTCAGCCTCACAACATACCCCAATTGAGGATGTCATAGTCCCACTGGCTCCAGACGGTTGGGACTCTTGTGCGGTATTCGCTATATAAAATAGTATATACAAAATAAATAAAAAAACATCATATTGTTTTTATATTTTTGTTTTCCCATCATCTTTATTATGACATCTTAGTCTAGCTTCATTTTTTTATTACTATAAATAGGGGATGCTTTGATCATTGAATGATTTGTTTATTTTATTTTTTCGTAGAAAGCAATCACTTTGTGGTTTGACATATATAAATAAATGAAAAAAATATTTTTTTATTAGACCATGAATATTATTTTTCTCATTGTTTTGTTATTTTTTTTTAATTGTTCTCCCTCTGAATGTATATACGAGTATAACCACACACTGTATATTTTTTGCTAAGTTTAATTTTGTATCCTGATGATGCTTAGGCTAAGCGAAACCGGTCGGTTATACAAATTAAAACTTTGGTTTAAACAAAGTTATTTTTAAAATTTATTTTTCATTATTTAATTATTTAAAACTCAAAGGTGTGTATGTCCATGAACCGATATCGTACAAAAATTTAGTATTGCAATTAATAATATGGGCACAAATAACATTTCATCACGACGTTTCATTGGTCCTGTATTCAATCTGCGGTATATGGTTTCACTGCGCCATGGTCCATGAGACTGCGCCACTATACACATCTCCAAGGATCACACGCGATCTCTAAGGCCCGTCAGACGGAGCCTCACAGGACTGTAGACCTCAAGATGGTGATAAGAACTATGGAGGATGAGGTTATGATTTTTTTTTATTCAGGCATACTATTGCATTTTGGACATTTAATAGGGGCTAGTTTTGTAAAAACCTTTCAAACGTTCAACTAAATGATGATGTAAAATCAAAAAATTGCCAATGGTATTATAGACAGCTCTGAGTTATTGAACCTTATTACCTTTCAATACCAACGAGAACTACTCGATCCAAAATTGTATTTAGTTCTAACAATAACATCAGGACTGAGTCTTTCAGATACTCGCTTGTACCTAGATAGCATGCAGTTGGTAATACATACGCAGAGGTGGCTGACGTATTTAACTGCACGGAATGTAGATACAAGAAGGCTATGTACCAATCATCTTTAATCAATAATATTTTTATGTATTTAAACACTATTTTTTACTAGATTACAACTATTCCTTATTTTTTTGTGCATTTAATTCTTATTTTTTCACTGTCAATTGTAACCGTTCCGATAAAAAAACATACAAAATTAGTTAAACTAGGGTTGGTTTAAATTCGGCAAGAATTTTAACATATTGCCACACAAAACAATTGAAATATTGATTGAGAAATATTTTCTTCCGGTTTAATTGATTTCTTATAAAAAATATTAATGTGAGTTAGAATAATAATAATAAAATATTCCAGAAGGTATGCAGGGGTAGTGCAATGCAATACCTTCCATAATTGATAATAATAAATAGTCACAATAATAATAAAATACAAGTTCTGAAACACACAAATATAATAATAATAATATAAAATAAATAAATTCGTAAGAAAAAAAAATTTGTGAATTTCATTTTAATCGAGCGTGCTTCAAGGTGGTCTCCGCATCATCTGCATCCATCGCTCGTTGAGAGGAGAGCTGAGCCACTCAGATGCAGCCACAACAATGACGTTGGTTGAATTCCGTGTCCTCCTCCAGAAGCTGGCTAGTCGGTGGCGAAGTAAGGCGGGGAATGAGTGCACCCTCCCTTCGGTGAACATTGTAGAGGCCCTACAGAATCTTGTAAGTTGCAGAAGTTGTCTATAGGCATTGTTGTAGCAAACCCTCAACTTGTTCCATTGCGCTGTTGGGTACTGTATCAACAGCTCAGATGTATATAGGGGATTGCAGTACGTCTTAAAAAGCAGTTTCCTGACATCGTCACTACAGTGGTATAACCGCCTTGAGAGCATTCCGGCCCGTATATTTATAGCTCTTCTTTGTGGTTCCATATCTTCAATATCGCTCAAATCTTCTGTAAGGATATGTCCCAGGTATTTAACCTGTGAGGCATGTAATGGAAAATGATTTTTCTAATGTCAGTAAAAATAAGAGGATCCATTTTTTTTTCTCCATTACCATAGAGTTATTTTACTACCGAGCAACCAAAGCAGAAACTAAGCAACGAGGATTACTGTGTACTTTCATCGTGGTGTGCCTTCATCACGGCGTCGTTCATCACATTTCATTGTCTTCCCCGCTCAACGATCTATGGCGCAGAACTACGGCCCTAACGTCATGTCAATTGATGGCGGATATTCAATTTCGCGCATCTGATACGTTTTAATAACTAATTACTCGGCGATTCGACCGAAACGTCATTACTCAGCGCCGGGGAAGCGTCAAGCGGCCGGTCGTTGGCCACTTCGGCCTGAGCAAATCGTGGAGTTGGCGGTGCAAAAGGTTTACCACTCTGGATTATCTAATGCTTTGAGGAAGAAACATAATACGGTCTATCATTTCTTGAGAGAATTTCGGAAGAGAAATCTATTTTTTAGAAATTATTTTATCACTTTAATATATATTTTTACCGTCTAAAGCCAGTGAGATTATGACTATGGCATCCCCAATCGGCATGTATTCAGAGGCTGAAGGCAGTGGAGAGGGGAAAGATAAGAGGAAAGTTGGTAAGTACCTGGCTCTTTAGATTTGGTCACTAAACACGGCTAAAGTCATTTCAAGCAACGTTTCGATTCTGATTGGTTGTATTTCACCAGGGCGGTACTTAAAGTATCTGCCGCTCTAGAACGTGCCGCAAATATATATAGTCGTCGCCAGAAGGGCTGAAGCGCCATTTTGGGAAGCTTATACCAGAGCACTTTAAAGTTCTTTTTGTTCCACAATAAAAATCGTAAGCCTTCAGTATCAGGTTAGATTTTGAAAAAAAATGTTAATTAGCGTAACTCAATGCTCTCACTGAGTTACCTGAAGCGAAATAAAGCTAAAAAAGTCCCACACTTGTGCCCCTTAAGTTAAGTCTTCTCCTAAATGGTTAATATATTTTAGATGCCTGAAGGGTAACCAAAGTCCTCGGAATCAAACGAGAGACCAAGCATTCGATGCAGAAAAAAACTGAACAAAACTGCATATTCAACTCATTTTTGACCAAAGTGTCGCTATAGCCCTTTTACCATTCCAGCGACGATATTGTTGTATATTAATTAAATGCTATATATTATATTTATTAAACTTTTGCCTGTTTTTTAATATATTTTTATTTCATGGTCACATAATCGTAATATTAAAAATAATTAAAATAATAAAAGTTTTATTCCAGAAGGTATGCAGGAGTAGTGCAATGCAATACATTCCATAATTGATAAAATGTTGATACATAAATAATAAAAAATAAAAGTTGTAATACAAAAATACATAATAAAAAAGAAAAAACATAAATTCATAAAAAAATAATTAGAGTAAAAATTGTTAATGGAGGATATTAGGTCTCATGTTTACAGAAGGTCATCCAGAGGAAGTCCATCCTGGCAGCCTTAAGATTGATACCATAAAATAAAGGGTGACAAAAAATGTGGTATTTTATAACCCCCTGAATATTGGCTTTTCAAAATGCCTGCTGGATCAGCCCGCAATCGAAGCCATCTTACTGCACCAATTCGCTCCAGCGGGTATAATCGTATATTAAGTGGGGGCAGTAATAAATAAATGCATCTTTCAATGTTGCCAGTGCAATGGTGACTGCCGCAATGGCAATAATGCCCACAGTTAAAAACAATTACATACCCAAGTATTAATGCGCCAGTATACACAAGTATTTGTAATAGGTTATAACTAATTGAATTTAGCACCTATCATACAATTAATAAACATCCTCTCAGTACAAATAATTGATATAAATATGTTGATTTACGTTATTTATAATACCATGTTAAACACAATATTTCCAGGTACATTCTAAAACTCATAAATAACTTGATTTTATTTTTATTTTTATTTAGTATAATAACTTGACAATATTAGAAAAACTCTTAGTACTGTCGTCATAAGCGGAAATGTTTCGTGTGTATTGATGGAGGACTTAGCTATCAGAGAAATTGAACCCGTAATACCTGGGAACCCGTAACCAAAACATATCGTAACCGGGAAAATCAAAAAGTGTACACCAAAGCACTTTAAAGTTATTTTGTTTCACAATAAAATTCATAAGTTTTCAGTACCTGTTTGGATTTTGAAAAAAAAGTTTACTTAGGTAACTTGATGCGTTCATCGAGTTACCTGAAGCGAAAAAAAGCTTTAAAAAAATCCCGAACTTGCGTCGCTAGAGTCAAGCCTTCTCCCAAATGATAAATATATTTCAGATGGTTGAAAGCCCACAAAAATCATCAGAATCAAATAAAAGTCAAAGCAATCAACGCATAAAAAGCCAATTAATGCGGCATATTTAACTCATGTTTGACCAAAGTCTCGCTTTAGCCCTTTTGCCTTTCCAACGACGATATAAAAATTAATAGTTACTTTTTCGGCGTAAGACTGTAGTACGAATAAGTAGACATGTAAATTAAAAATAGCGAATATAAGCGAAAACAAAGGGAGGCTTAGAAAAAAATTAAGCGGATGGACGAATAATGACGTGTCGCGCAAGTGGATGGAAGAATGAAGTTGGGGACGCTCTAAGAATACATGGCACGATCGAGTTTATCAAATACTTAAGTAAGGGCATGTCAAGAGTCGGAATAACAAAAAAAATCATGTACGTATAAGACGATATTTTGATGGAAGGAGTGTGTGCCAAGAAACACAGCTGGGTAGCGTACTATCCTCTCTGCTTATTATTGTGGAAAATGGGTTTATGGTTGGCGAGTGCATGGATTTTTAACAACGTTGAAAGTGTTGCAAATTATTACTGAATCAGTCAAATCAACAATCTTCAAATAATGTTGACTTATAATGTGGAAAATTACGACAAACAATATGTGTTAACAAATCAATTGTTATCATACTGTTAAAAACAGAAATACTAAGTGCTTTAGAGGTAATATTTTTATTTAACTACACTTTAGAAAAAATCGTTATGAATTAGCTTCAATAAATCATTTTAAATCTGCCATATTAACCAGTTATTAAAAGATTTTTCAATCAACCGATACCTATTTACTCTCCTTTTGCTGTACATTTTTTTTTACTTTACAATGATTTCCAATATTAGGGGTGCCATAGCTACACCCTCTCAACGTCAGTTCCGCTCAGTGCCTAAATATTGTTCCGCAAAGAAAACTTATTGATAAGCGGTATGAATATCAATCATTTGCCAAGACAAATTTTGTATCCCACCCTTGTGATATTTAACACAACGCAGATTTTTAAGCCATTTTTTTATCACTTAATGATTTTTTGATAATTAATAATTAATAAAAATATTATTTAGTG
This sequence comes from Drusus annulatus, assembly GCA_022651775.1. Taxonomy (NCBI): domain Eukaryota; kingdom Metazoa; phylum Arthropoda; class Insecta; order Trichoptera; family Limnephilidae; genus Drusus; species Drusus annulatus. The sequence goes on from JAGWCC010000266.1 coordinate 365,467, forward strand.
ATAAAAAATCTGCGATGTTATATTTTTACACTTAAAAATAATTATTTAACTAAATAAGTAGTTAAATATCACAAGGGTGGGTGATTGGGATATTCATACCATAACAATAACCCCAAGAATCGGAACAATATCGGCACTGAGCGGAACCGGACGTTGGTGTGAATCAGGCTTTAGAAGTAAAACTAAGACAGCCACAAAGCATGGCAGTAACCAAATATCTCCCGCAAAGTTAAACCAAATATACCTAATTTAAATATTTTATCTGAAATCAAAACACAAGCCTTCCTTAGCATGCGACAAAGCGATAGAATTAATACTCAGTTCTCCATTACACTTGAAGCATTGCACAAACACCGTAGCGTTCAGATTATTAAACGTTTGTATCACTCAAAGTTAAGCTGTGCATATTTTATCCGCCCAACAATGAATGTACAAGTATTATTATACAGCTTCCGCGGTTGATGCTCATAATTCAGAGTGCTTTATTGGCATTCTGTTATTGTAAGCTGTAGCTTTCCTAATGCGGTCTCTTTTAGCTGGTCCTGTTGCCATATGGTACTCTGGACCTCTAGACAGCTAACTGCAGAGGTAGGCTGCGTCGAGAGATTGCTACATCAAACAAAACATCGGAGATCGTAAACCCATGGACTTCTTTTCCTGACAAAACCAACTTGGCACACTGTACAAAACACGTAGATAATGTAATAGTACGCAGTTGCTCGATCTGTACACATCTCAAGTGAACCCTTATTTGGGATTCAACCCTTGCTGGAAACCCTCAAGAATTTCTGAAAACTCTATTTTATCTTATTTGACGGCCTCCATTGTTGAGTGGTAAGACGCTCGACTATGAATCCAAGGGCCGCGGATTCAAACCCGGCGTCGCAAATAACTTTTATTTAATTAATGTGAGTCATAACACATTTTATTCGTATAAAAAAATTATAAAGTATATTTGCGGCACGTTCCAGAGTAGTAGATACTCTAAGTATCGTCCTGGTGAAAGACAACCATTCAGAATCGAAACGTTGCTTGATTGAAATGGCTTCAGCCAGGTACTTCCCAACCTTCTTCTTCCCCATCTCCTTTCCCCCCTCTCCACCTTCAGCCGCACAACATATCCCAATTGGGGTTGCTATAGTTCCACTGGCTCTATACGGTTGGGAGCACTTTGATAAACATATGTGTACCAATATAACAAAAAAAAATAACGATAATCGAATGTACACAGCCCGCGAAAATTCAAAATTCACCTTTTCTTTTGAACAGTCCATGTACATCGTTTTTACTAGGTAGGCTATAGCGACAAGGCCATATCAATGAAAAGAGATAAATACTCCTCTTAAGAAGAAATCATCAGAGTTTAAAAGGTTGTTGGCCCCTCCGATACATCCTTCACTCTGTCGAGTACATCTAATTAATATCGAATGCAGTGCGCCGCGTGTGTACCTAGTTAATCAAAATATGATTATTCCTCGTACGCGTGTTAGTTGCGAACTGTTCACAACTAACGGCACATAGAATCCATTCAATAGACCGATATATTTGCAGATAGCAACCAACCCTCAACTAACAAACTAACTACTATCGGTCACTTACTGTGTTAATTTTAGTCAATCTCGTCATCCTCTACAATATATTTTATTTATATGTCTGCTGCTCTATCATCTCCCATTTCTTTTACAAGGCATTTTAAAAATTAAATATTAACTTATATGTATTAAAATATTCTTGAAAAATATATTTGACCGGTTAGTAGCTGAATGGATAAATGCGTCGGATTCCCATCCAGGCATCGTAGGTTCAATTCCTCTGCTAGCTAAGTCCTCCATCATTGCACAAGTAACATTTTCCGCTTATTGTGATGGTAATAGAAATTTTTCAAATATTGTCAGCTTATTCGTAACCCGGGAATGTTTTTCTTTCTTTATAAAAAAATAAAATAAATAATAAAATGATTTCTAATTTTGTAACTGTTAATTATTTATGGAATTCCATTTTAATGATTTAATAAAACAAATATATAACTTTATACAACGTTTACAATAAATGTAAGTTATTACCCAAGTGCATAGCACTTAAAAATTCCTCGATACCGAGAAATTATATACCAAATAAATGATAATAATAAAAATAATCTACTGTAAAAGTGCATGATAAATATAATCATGTAATTATACCATAATACTGGAAGTAACCCAATAATCAGGAAATTTTATGGAAAATCTAGACATTAAAATTAAAATGGGAAAACCTAAAATAAACTTATTAATAATCAATATTCACCAACCTTGCATTATATAAATACATCGTAAAATCATACTTAGAGAAACACAACTGTTAACCCATCTTAAATAAAAATTCATACCAGATAGATATATAAAATAGTAAACTAAAAGTAACTTGTAAGTAGTAAAATCATGCAGCAATACTGATAAATATAACCCAAAAACAGTATATAAGCCATAGAATAAGAACAACCTGTACTAGTCTGAAGATGGCCGTTATAGGCTGAAACCGGTCCAGTCAAAAAAAAAAAAAAAAGTGGAATAAAGTTATAAATTTGTTTTATTAAATCGTAAAACAATAAAATACCTACTTATTTGGTACAGTACAAGTACCAAACACCTATCGTGGTAAATACCTTTAGTATCGCCTTGGTAAAAGACCACTATTCATAATTGAAACGTTACTTGAAATGTATTTGATGTATTTGATGACCAGATCTAAATACCCAGATACTACCAATCAAACCTTCCTCTTTCCTATCTCTTTCCCTTTCCTACTCTTTTTAGCTTCACAATATATATTTTAATAGGATTGCCAGTCTCAGAGCCTACGAGTGGTTGGTATTATATATTTAGAACAAAACATTTGAATGTTCTATGTTTTTATTATTTAATTGATATATGCCCTTATGGTGGTAGGGTTGTATTCGAAGCTATTTGGATTAAACCCAAATCTATGTAAACATTTTTTTCACTAGTTTCATTCTGAAATGACAAAAAGAACTTGTTTATTTAATCAAATATCTGATTCAATTACTTTACCGACATCTTCTCTGTAATTTCTCTTTCTTGGCAGTTCTGTTTTGTGGGAAAAAAAAGTTTTAATTACGACGATTGATGGTAAAAATATGCAACGGTGATCAAAGGTCGCTGACTGATGAGTATTTGACTTGGGAGGAATTGAAAACATCTTATTATCTCTCGTTTATGGGAATAAATCAGGCCTTTCAAAACAATTATTAAAAGCTCTTTTCTAAGATGAAATATTTTAAACAAATATTAAATCAAATTCGAATATGAAACCTTTGTTTTACATTAACTTATTATTTAGCGAGTCAAAAGTAGCTTTAAGAGATTTAAACAAGGATCTATTTTATTATTTCTAATTTTTAAGCTGTTAATTCGTGGTGGAACTCCGTTTCAATGATTTTAATAATTCCAAATGGTCTTAAATAACATAAAAATAGTGGAATAAAGTTAAAAATTTGGTATTATTAAATCACCGGTCAGTATCTGAGTGGACAAACGCGTTGGATTCCCACCCGGGCGTCGTGCGTTCAATCCCTCTGCTGGCTAAGTCCTCCACCATGGCACAAGCAACATCTTTCGCTTCTTATGATGGCAGTAGAAGTTTTTCAAATATTTTCAGGTTATTCGTAAGCTGGGATTGTTTGTCTTTCTTTAAAGAAAGAAAAAAAAACATTAAAAAGATCTCTTTGGTCTGTCCCAAAACGATAATACGTTTGGTTTGTTTCCTCATCTTAACTGACGTCTTTGGAACGCAGACGTAAGGTTTAACGAAATGATGAGTTTGTCTAACAGCTATTTCAATGAGAGATGTTCCGAATAACTATTAACTATAGTCATTGATCGCATCAGTAGGTACCGATGTGCAGCCCGGTGATACATCAAAAGTGCCCAACATTTGTATACGGGTTACGTTTTCCGCATGGGAACGGGTCGGATGTGCGATCATTTGCAGCTTTTGCGTTTCCTCCTTCCAATAACAAAAGTCTTTAAAAGACCCCGATTTACTTCTTCTTTATCTTAAAATACCCTCCACTCATCATTCGAAAATATGACAGGCCTGTGTTAAAATAATATACGAAATATGTGGCATGATATTATGTATGCGGTATTTAGAGGCCAACGTGGTCGAGTGGTTAAGGCGTTTGACTACGAATCCAGAGGTCGCGGGTTCAAATTCCAGCGTGTGCAAATATTTTTTATTTAATTAAAATAATATATAGCATACTGCTATTATCGCCCTGGTGAAAGACCATAATTCAGAATCGAAACTTTGCTTGAAATGGCTTTAGCTGTGTTTTGTGATTAAATCTAAATATCCAGGCACATTCTTACCTTTATCTTTCACATCACTTTCTCCTCCCCACTAACTTAAGCCATACAACATATCCCATTTGGGGATGCCATGTTCCACTGGCTCTAGACGGTTAGGAGCAGTTGGGACTCTTGTGCGGTATTACTAAAATAAAACCGTATTTTGTCAAACTTCATTTATAATATTTATCATGAGCAGAGGGAAATTCGTAATTGGCATGAATTTTATTCTCATTTTTATATATGTATGTATAAATTGTTGATTTGCTGTTAATTTTCCCATAAAGAAATTCAGTAAATTTGTTTATTTATAAACTAACGGACTATTATCCAATTACAAAAAAAACCTTACACGAAATGGGAAAAAAGAGCAACAGAGAAAGAACAACACATACATAATATAATATTGAAGTGATGACAAAAATGGGACAAAATATACATTTGAAAGAACGTTCAAGTCAAAATCAAGGTCAAGTCAATGTTTTGGTAGAGTCGTAAAGAATGACAAAAATTATTCAGGCTGGTAAAAAAATTTCAAGACCATGGCTTGAGATAAAAAGTCGTGACATTCTGTACAGTGGAGTATTATACCCATAATTAGTAGAGGGATGATTGAGGAACAGCAATTCATTGTTTCCGACTATAATAATAAGGAATCTCGAACTGGATGAGTTGCAACAAGGGTGTTTCATTTTTATTTTTTAAATTACATGTTTGCAGTACAATTTTATCCGATCTAATATCTTCCACTTTTGTAAATTTAATTTATCAATATTATACAAAGTAAAGAATGTTGGGAACCGCGGCGCTTGCTTGCATAATCAATCATAGTTCCTGAAAGTGTATGTTACAAGGTGCCAGTGTTAAAACACTCGTTTATAAGCACCACGTGAGTCTTTTTAACACTTTTTGTAAAGCTCGCCTCTTATTAGGACCTCCAGCCAACCGGGCACACGTGATCGCGCTTTTAATTATATGGTTCGCACGTGTAAAAGGTGCTTAACCGGAAGAGTGGGTGGAAACACACTATTTATCACTTGTTCATAATAATACTCGGATAATTCATATAGCAGCCACAAAAGTACGAGAACGGCGTGCAATATAGTTGTGAATGATGAATACTTAGTTATTACAAATAAGTTCGTGTATTGAAGGAATTATGTTCTAGAGAGACGGAAAGGCAGATAAGGATATTGAAAGAAGGGTGAATGCGGGAAACTCCATCAATGGAAGACTGAACACTGTTGGCGCAAATAAAAACATGTCCAAAGAAGCAAAGCTACCAGTCAACAATGGAGTGCTTATACCAACCCTGATATATGGCGGTGAGGCATGGAAATGGCAGAGGAGGAATGAAAGTAGACCGAATGCTGCAGAAATGAGATCCATGAGACGTACGAGTATGTGCGGTAAAATCATGTATGACCGTGTTAAAAATGTGGATATCCAGAAATACAGAAAAAAGGGACGCTTAGATGGTTTGGGCATGTAGAGCGAATGAACGTGATTGGAAGAAGTCGGGGACCCCCGAGGAAGATACGGCATGGCCAAATGAATCAAATACTTGAGTCGGGCCATATGAAGAGTCGGAATAAAAGAAGAGTATATATAAGACGATGCGTGAATGTGAATTATGCCAGAAGTGTGTGCCAAGACCGAGTTTTTTTCGGCTGTCCGTCCTCTCTGCCTACCCCTACGCAGAAACGGCGCGATGGTTAATAAGCCTAAATATGGCCTCCACGGTCGAGTGGTAAGACGCTCAACTACGAATCCAAAGGTCGCGGGTTCAAACCAATTTTTAACAAATAACTTTTATGTCATTAATATGTGTCATAACACATTTCATTAATATAAAAATAATGTAAAGTTTATTTGCGGCACGTTCCAGTGTGGTGGCTACTCCAAGTATCGCCCTGGTGAAAGACCACAATTCAGAATCGAAACGTTGCTTGAAATGGCTTTAGTCGTGTTTGCTGACAAGATCTGAATATCTAGGTATTTCCCAACCTTCCTCTTCCCCATCTCCTTCCCTTCCTCACTACCTTCAGCCTCACATATAAATCACATTTCATTCGTATAAAATATTTTAAATCCAGTATATTTGTGGCACGTTCCAGAGCGGTAGATACTCTTAGTATCGCCCTGGTGAATAATCATAATTAAGAATTTAAACGTTGATTGAAATGGCTTTAGACGTATTTGGTGACCGGATCTGAATAGCTTATTTTGTTCAATCTTCCTCTTCCCCATCTCCTTTTCCTACCAACCACCTTCAGCCTCACAAAATCATACTCTAATTGGGGATTCCGGAATCCCATTGGACGCCATTGAAAGTTAAAACGAATGAATGTATTTTGTCTTATGAAAATGTGGAGGTTTAGATATATGTAGATTGAACCCTACAATAATTATTAACATATTCGTAATTTCACCCACTGACCCAAACTCACATTAGAAGTGATAAATGTATCAACCGAATTGATTAATCATCATAATTAAACTCGTTGCATTTCGACGATATCAAAGAAAAGCACAAACTAATTATCATTGCTTCATACAAATCAGAGTGTTCTATTCCCTTTCGCAATCCAGTTGACAAAGAGTCATATTTAATTGTTTACACATAACCTTTTGAAACTTCGACAGAAAATATAAATTGACGTTATAAGTCATGATCGCGCTAAGTGGGTTAATGTTGGTGAAAGCGAAATACTCCAGCTCTATCAATTCCCACTCTTTCCGGGTTTGAGAGTAACAAGACTGTTCAAATGTTTAGTGCAATGCGACTCTTTAATCTAGTATATATTCTGTTTAATGGATGCAGCAAACTATAAAGATATCTCGAGTTGATTATATAGAAAACCGTTTGTTTATAATTTATTAATAGTACAGAAAGCAGCCATATAATAAGAGGAACAAAGTACTAACTTATTTAAATTAATGAAAAAATAACTTTGTATTAGACCACGGGTATTACATTAATTTTAATGACCGACCGGTTTCGCTTAGCCTAAGCATCACCAGGGTTAAATATTAAACATAATAAAAAATACAAAGTGTACGGTTATACTCGTATATACATGTACATATAGAGAGAGAGCAAAATATTCCTGTAAGCTCTTGAAAAATTTATTATGATTCTTTAATCACCTTCTCAGTTGACGTTTTGTCTTTTTCAATTCATATTATCTGTCTCTTTCTCTCTGTTCCTTTGTTATAATTTAAATATTATTCTATTGTTTTATCATTGTTCTGTTATTTAATTTTATATTTTGTTCTCTTTCTGTATGTATATATAACCCCACACTTTGTATTTTTGTTTAGTTTAATTTTTGTACCCTGATAATGCATAGGCTAAGCGAAACCAATCGGTCATAAAAAATAAATTACACAAAGTTACTTTTTTAATTTCTTCAAATACGTCAAACCACAAAGTGAATGCTTTCTACGATAATGTTTGTTTAATGTTTAATACACGACCTTGTGGTATATATATGGTATCACATAACTGTGCAATAGATATTATAAAATAATAGTGACACAGAAATAACATGGAGTAAATGATTAGCCTACAAAAACTCAAGTAAGTTACTAGAGATATTACTGTGAAATAAATTAATTTTAATTAAGTATTTTTGAAAGAGGTATGCTATTATAGCCTTCTTGTAACTAGTTCAGTGCAGTTTAATATATTATCTACTATTTCTGCGAAGGAATTACCCACTGTATGCAATCTAGGTACAAGCGAGTATCTAAATGACTCAATTCTTATATTATTGTCACACTTAAAATTATTTTTGCATCGAATAGTTCTGTTAGGTACATGGAAGGTAATTAAGCTATGTAAATCACGTGTAGAAATGTAATTAATATCGGAATTATTTAAAGTTTATTGATGAATTCTTTGCTACATTATTTTTTTGGCTAAAGCGTTTTTATCCTACTGTAAGGTTATTTCAAGTTCAATGAGATTCTCAATAAAAATATATATTGACTGTGTTTAGGTCCAAAGCGTTATTCCACATTGGTTTGATCCACTGTGCCTGTTTCTCCAATTTGATCAAATTATGATCAGGTGTCAAGAATAACAGCATTACCGTTATGTTATCACAGGGATATTAAATATCCTTGCAAAAAATGTGGAATAACCTTAGATGAATTAAATAATGTAGATACGTTACTGAAACAACGCACGTGACAACACACTAAACCGAATCCGTGAGACATACCTGAGATTTACTGCGTTTAGTATCACACAAACATTCGTTCGACAGACAAGCTGTCACCAGTTGTCACAAACGCGGGGCTGTAGGCTTCTTTCTAAGAAAAAAATGCCTTGAGAGGTGTAAAAATCATTCGGGAGTAAAAATCATACCTCATGGAGTTTATTTCCCTTCATAATTACGTACAAATCACTTGTTATTTCAATTCAATAAATACAATTATTCACAGGGTTTTTAGGTACTCGAACGGTGTGGAATAGCGAATGCAGAAATATTTAATTGTGTGGGAGACAACCACGGCTAGTCGCGCGATGGCCGATTATAACAGTGGCGTGGGACGTTCATATAGCTATCTCATCCATACACACATATTCTTTGAATGGCTATCCTTTTCATACGCGGGTGAAACTTAAAACAAGACAGTACCAGTGGTGCTACATTTTTCGTAAGATTTGTATGAACATGACGTGTCTTGTATTTTATGTCTATGGTAATAACGCCTTTGACCTAAATACAGTCGATATGGAAATGGAAGAAGTCGTGGACGCCTAAGGAAGACATGGCACGATCAAGTGAATCAAATACTTGAATCGTGCCATGAAGGGTTAAAATAACAGAAGAGTATGTATGAGACGATGTATGAATATGAATGAAGTGAAGGGGTGTGTACTAAAGACATAGTTGCATGGCAGTCCGTCCTTCCTGCGTACCCCTGCAGGGGAAATAATGATGGTTAGTGAGTCGATAAGTAACATTTCAAATATTTGAAAAAAAAAAACAAAAATTTATTGATTAAATTATTATTGCAAAGAACAGAAAATTATAATAAATTAGTTTGTATTGAGCATGAACCAAGCGAACATAAGTGTACATAAATCAATGTTAGCTATCTAAAATGTTATGTACGGACTATTGTAGGTTTAATGCGATACATTAAAAAATCACATTAAAACTATTTATGTTTATGGGTGTTTCATGAATAGGGAATACCGTTTTTAACAGTATAAAATTAACACCAAGTGTTTCATTGTTTCGCTAATAAAATTAACGTATTTGTATGATAAGCGTATATTTTTTGTGAGGATTTCTAGAAACATCGAGGTGTACGTAAGTTGTTGAGGTCTTCGGCTCCGTGGTCGAGTGGTAAAACGCTCGACTACGTATCCAGAGATCGCGGGTTCAAACCCGGCGTGCGCAAATACATATTATCTAATTAACATGTAAATAAGTGTAAATAAATTATTCCGTTTCAAAAATCAGAAATAATCAAAAGACATTTTAGACTTTGCCCCATCGGAAAAAAACACAGTTTTTTGCAAACTGGCTTATTCTTCCATCTACTTCCGTCCTTCTTCCTCTAATCCCATTCCTACGTTCCCTCCCACCTCCCTCTCCCTCAAACTTAGTTGAGTTACTAAAAAAAAACTGTATATTGTCACATTTTACTTATATGGTATTATTTCATGAAAAAATGTTTAATCGGTTTAATTTATTATTTTTATAAAAATATATACACGTTGATGGAAACTCCATTAATGGAGGACTAAACGCTGTTGGCGCAAATTAGAAATTGTACAAAGAAGCGAAGCTGGCAGTCCACAATGGAGTGCTTATACCAACCCTGATGTATGGCAGTGAGGCATGGAACTGGCAGAGGAAGGATGAAAGTAGACTGAATGCTGTCGAAATGCGATCCTAGAGTGGATTGTGCGGTAAAACCATGTGTGACCGTATTAAAAATGTGGATATCCAGAAAGAATGCAAGGCTAATGTGAGGGTAGTGAATAGAATCAAGAAAGGGACGATTATATGGTTTGGGCATGTAGAGCGAATGAACGAAGGGAGATGATTGTAAATAGAATGTATGATGCGAAAGTGAATGGAAGAAGAAGTCGAGGACCCCCGAGAAATACATGGCACGATCAAGTAAATCAAATACTTGAATCGGCTCATGTGAAGAGTCAGAATAACAAAAGAGTATCTATGAATGTGAATGAAGCAAGGAGTGTGTGCCAAGACAGAGTTATATGGCGGTCCGTGCTCTCTGCCTACCCCTGCGGAGAAACGGCGTGATGGTTAGTTAGTCAGTTATATACACGTTAATTACTAATTTGCAGTTTATTTTCTCTAAAATAAATTCACCCCTATCCTCTTTCTTCATCCTACAGATTGAATAAAGCAACGATAAAGTAAATCAAATAACTACACGGTAAATTCTTACTAAACACCTTACAATCGTTAACTGTAGGCTGTACAGAACATTTAAGCATAATCCCCGTTGCTGTGACCTTTGCGCGCGACAATTAAATCGACGGTTGAGCAATTTTAATAACAATTGACCCCTGACCCCTGGTGGCTGGTTAACGAACATTGCAGCCATCTTATCGTTAATTAAAACGCGGAGGTGCTAAATTGTTTCCTTCGTGTACGCAGGAATCACTTTCCTTATCTTAAATCTCAACAAACCGCAATGCATCAGCCATGAATAATAACTCTCTTCCATTCTTGGAAGCGGAAATAACGTATCCACTCTCAAACATTAATGCAACCTACAAATATAATCCACCCTTGGAGTGCGAATATATATGGAGAGAGAGCTAAATAGTTTTATCCTTGAAGTAACAATATATGGAGGGAGAGCTAATTATTTTTACCCAACCTACACAAACTTGCGAAAAATCACTTTCTCCGGGTTTTTACGTCTTACACCATGAGAGAGAAAGAGACAACAAATTTCAAAGACCGCTTCTATATACTGTTTGCAATGATTTTAAGCTCCTGGTTCACTGCGGGACTCCACCCACATTTTTTATTATGCCACTAAACTTGACACAACTTAACGGTGTTTTAGGTTATATGCTATATTTTTGTTGATAAAAATACTGTGAAAAAGTGGCTATACGAATAAACAAAAACATTGTGTCGATTTGTGATATGAATGGATGTATAAATACCATAGCCTTAGTCTTGCCGAGTGTGCGCCGAGTCAGGTTAAAATCATCAAAAACAAGTCAAAAACTGACTTCACTGCCTTGGATAGATACTACTCTATGTACTCTAAGGTTTTACCCAATCTATTCAAATTTACGATAAATCACTTTCAATGGGTTTTACCGCTGTAAACCGTGAGAGAAAAAGAGACAAGACAAGTTGTCACATAAAATCGCACAACTTTTAGCTATGTAAGCATGTTTTCCGTCTCCCGCGTGTCTGGTGACTCCACCCACTACGTTTTGTTATGCGACATAACTCAACGGTTTTTGAGGTTATATCCAATATTTTTGTTGATAACAATGCTGGAAAAAGGTGGTTTTACAAATAAACAAAACATTATGTCGACATGTGCTATGGATGGATGTTAAAAAGCTGTGTCCATGGAAATCCTAGCCACGACCGAGTCAGGAAAAAAATTAACAATCCTGACAACACTGTTTCGTAAAGCTATCCCACTTGGTATATTATTGCTCTGAGAATTTACAATTAGAGAAGATTTAGATTATTAGGTTAAGATGTTTTAAACTGTAGTCACATTTGACATCGTCACAATTCAACAATTAACGCCGTTTCGTTTATTTTCACATTTTAACAACTCTCGTTTGAATACATTATGATTAGCTTACAAGCGTAAATACATTCTGATTATGCTTCCTAGCTGATTACAATTTGTTCAGAAGCTAAAACGAGCCGACAATCGGTGTTTAAAGGATACCGTTCTTATGTCAAAAAAAACAAAATGGCATTAATCATTGAATTGTAGCGATGTTTGACGAATGTTTGAAACAACTTGTTTATGATATCATATGGATGGTAAATGAAGAAAAAGTTATATGTGATAAGTTTCTGTGAAGAAAATCAATTTGTCTGGAAAGGGAAAATCCTTAATATTGCATTAAACTTTTTCATAAAAACTAAAGGAAAACTGTAATTAGAACCTTAATTGAATTAGAATAAAACTAAACAATATTAAATATTACAAATTGCAAGTTCATATTTGGCAATTCTTATTAGTTATGTTAAAATGATAAATTTAAAAAGCGTCTTTAGGGGTAAGTTAATTTTTTCTGACATCTTTTTTTTTCCTTCATTTTACATGTCTAAACAATCTGACCGTCCATTTCTTCATTTCTTATTCCCTACGCTTACACTGACTTTGAGTTATTTTCAAATCCTCTCAAACATGTATGATCGGGTATTGTTTTAACACACATTAACCTCAGATATCTTTACTACGAATTAACTGCATGCATTCAGCATTTGCATATCCTGTGTTAGCTCTATGCTTATCTGCCATATATTAGAATTCAACTGTGAACTTCCTTCTCGTATTCGTCGTTCATTTCGTATTTCGACGGCCTGCGGGGTCGAGTGGTAAGACGCTAGACTACAAATCCAAAACTCTCGGGTTCAAGCTCGGCGTGCGCAAACAAATTTTATCTAATTAACATATGTTATCACACATTTATTTAATATAAAATCCAGAGTGGTAAATACTGGCCCTGGTGAAATATCACCATTCAGAATTGAAACGTTGATTGAAATAACTCTAGCCGTGTTTGGCGACCAGATCTGAATAGTCGGGTACTTCCTAACATTCCTCTTGCTCATCTCTTTCACCTCTCCACTACCTTCAACTTCAGAACATACCCCAATTGGGGATGCCAGTTACGGTCCCACTGGCTCTAGACGGTTAGGAGCAGTCGAGACTCTTATGCGGTATTCACTGTAAAAAAATAATATATGCATATATATATATATTAATATATATTGTACCTACCTAGTTTATTTGCTATTTTCAATATAATTTAGTCGAGTTTGTTATTTTATCTATAATCTAAGTATTGCCCTGGTGAAAGACCACTATTCAGAATTTGAAACGTTGCTTTAATTGACTTAAGCCGTGTTTGGTGGCCAGATCTGAATAGCCGGGTACTTTTCCCAACCTTCCTCTTCCTCATCTCCTTCCTTTCCCCACTACCTTCGACTTCACAACATACCCAAATCAGGGAAGCCATAATCTCACTGGCTCAATGACTCTTGTATGGTTTTCACTTTAAAAATAAAAATAAATTAAAGGGGACGTTTCTATAAGCAAATGCTGCACATAATAAATTTGAAAAGATTTGCAATGAAATATTTTATAATTGGTGTCCACTTAATACTGTTCCTAAGAGGGGGGTACAGGGTGGCTATTTTCAAGTTCACAACAGTATTGTGCTACAAAAAAGCGTATAGGAAAAGCAAAAGAAATGTGCACCGGGCAGAACGGGCAACAGGGCAAGTGGGCCCGGGCAATGCGGGCAATGCGGGCAATCTGATCTGAGCCTGGGCACTGAGTGCAAGCGTTAAGCCCATAATATTTTATTGGCCCAGCATTTTGCAAGGCAATAAGCGAAAGGTTAAATAGTAAGACACAACGAAGAAAGAGGATAAGTTTAAAAACCTATTTTGATAGAAATAAATGTTTCAAAACCAGGAAAACAGATTTTGTAATGGAAATCCAAAAATTAAACAGTGAATTTCAACATTAGTTTGATACTAGTTGGAGGTGAGTTATTGAGAAAAATGGGCAAATGAGATTTAAAGATCAAAAAAAATAAAAAATGGAACCATGAAATTGAAATAAGTTTAAAAAAAAAAACCAGCTTAATAAAATATATCTGCATACCTTTTAAAATCATCCTTACAACATTGCATTTACATAGCGCAGTTTTGAGATATTTCAATTCAAGTGCACTCTAGTAAAATTGTTGGATTTCAAAGAGATGATTTGTTAGGTTCTCACCTTCTTGTTTTTTCATCCAGTTCCTACCTTATCCAACCATTTAACTATTTTCGATTTCTGTATTCAACAACACCGAGTTTCAAGTGACAATAAAGAAACAGAAGAATTATGTGATAAAACGTGTTCGTTCGTTGGTGTCTCGCTTGGTCGTACGGTTTGTTGTTGTTCTTTAAATAATATTAAATTAAGTGTAGTGTTTTGTTGTGTTTAAAAATAATCAAGAAACTTTAACATCAACTTCATCGGTGACTGAATTGGTTTCCTTACTTCCTTCACTTCATTATCTCTCCACATCGATAATTAGACAGATCCATCAAGTAGTATAGTTTTATCGTTTTACAGTCCACTATTTTCAAAATTCATCTGAAGCTGAAAACACATTCGGTGTTTTATCGCAGCTTCGGATCCATCAAAAATAAACTTTAAAATAATGATTTTGTGACCCCATTATACAATTATTACGTTTTTATATTCGACATAAATTGACATAACTCAACGGTTTTTTAGGTTACATGCTATATTTTTGTTTATAACAATACTATGAAAAAGTGGTTACACGAATAAACAAAAACATTATGTCGACATGTGCTATGAATGGATGTGTAATTTTGTTTTTATTTATTTTTTATTTTTATTAGTTACTTTGTACATTTAAGTTTACAAGTATCTAATTATTTCATTTTCTTTTTGACTAATAATATTTTAACTTATACTTATTATTTTGATTTAAATGTGCATTTTAAATAATTTTTAGAGGCTTTTTTTACTAAATTTATTGATGGGCATAATTTTGATGGTTTCCGCAGCGCATTATACGATTTCATTCCTTTATATAGTAAGATGTTTTGGGTGTTGGCTTTATTTTTCTGGTAGTCTAATTTCTTTGCATGCCCTTTGTATTATACTTGTGAATATCAACATTGTAGATAATTTTGCCTTTGTCAGAAAAATGGTAACAAGTTGTTCTTCATTTTATGTATAAACATCTCAATGTGTTTAGTGTCAGCATCTGTTTAACTGTCAGCCAATTTAGTTCCTCTGACATTTTAGCTACTTTAGAGTATCTATTTCGCCCAAGTTGAATTCTCATTGGTTTATTTTTGGAGAATTTGAAACCTGTTTTGTTCTTTGTCGTCACACAAGAAAATAATCGTTGAACACGAATAATAATGTGAAGCAATAATGGAGTTGTATATGGTAATTGCTGTTTTTCTTAATTAATTACTTTAGCTCTAGTCCTAGCCACGCCCAAGTCTAGCCGAGTCAGGCAAAGCTTATCAAAGCCGATTACAGCAGCGCTCTCTCTTGAATATTATTGCTCTGAGATTGTATGTATTAATAATACACAACAAAGTACCCTGAATTTATGATTATTGAAAGTGTTTACTTTTATAATTGATGGCTCTTTATTATAAAAAACAAAAATTGTAGCACATGCTAAAAAGTAATCAAACAATGAAACATCATTATTTTTAAAAGAAAAATGTTATTGTGTTCCTTGATCTGTATACCTTCTTAAGTCACCTTGATTCCCAGTATGCATTCATCGTCCCTCTGCATCTTCTACGGTATCGCCAGCTAAGGTTAAATACAATAAGATTTATATCTATTGGAATACTTATTGAGGCCAGTCTGAGGAAGAGCGAGCCTCTTTTTTCTCCCTGTTTTAAATACCGATCTGGTGTGAAATATTGCACCGCAGAGCTCATTTGATAATGTGCTACGGAGCTCGGCCAGCGGAGATGAGCCAGGAGTAGAACCCAGTGCGTTGACACCACTTTGAAAAACACTATAATGGAACTAAAAAACTAACTTAATAAACAAACTCCCTCCCTAAGCACGAGAACTTTCTCAATTGGGGAGGTAATTATCATTAACTTGAACCTAGACATTATACATTTATTCAATTTATATTATACCTACTGTTAGTATTAAGGAAAAATGTTCATTTTGTACAAAAAAAAATCAAATAAAAAAAAACTAACTAACCATCACGCCGTTTCTCACAGGGGTGGGCAGAGAGGACGAGCCGCTATATAACTCTGTTTTAGCACAAACTCCTTGCCTCATTTTAATGCATACATCGTCTCATACATACTCTTCTCTTATTCAGACTCTTGACATGGGCCGACTCAACTGTTTGATTCACTTGATCGTGCCATGTCTTTCTCAGACGTCTCCGACTTCTTCTTTTTTTCACTTTCGCGTTATATATTGTTTTTATACTTTTTTCTTCGCCCATTCGCTCTGTATGCCCAAACCATCTAAGCATCCTTTTCAATCTCATTTCTACAGCATTCAGTCTACTTTCAGTCTTCCTCTGCCAGTTCCATGCCTTACTGCCATACACCAGAGTTGGTTTTAGCACTCCATTGTGGAATGCAAAATTCGCTTCTTTGGACAATTTTTTATTAGCGCCAACAGCGTTCAGTCCTCCATTAATGGAGTTTCTTCTATTCATCCTTCTTTTAATATCCTTATCAGCCTTTCCGTCTCTTGTAAACATACTTAAGATACCCAGGGAGATGATGGTGAAGGAGATGGGGAAGAAAAAGGTTTGAAAGTGCCTGGCTATTAAGAGCAGGTCACTAAACACGGCTAAAGCTATTTCAAGCAACGTTTCATTTCTGAATTGTGGTCTTTCATCAGGGCGACGCTTAGAGTATCTTGCACCCTGGAACGTGCCATAATATATTATTTTGTAATCAATTATTCGTGGAATAACACTAATTAATCACAACAAATTTAACTGCCGGGATTCAAACCCGCCACCTCTTAAAGATGAACTCAAGGATCTTAGCCACTCAACCACGGAGGTTGTCAGAGTTATCTGAATTATCTTTTTTCATATTTTTTATAGTGAATGCCGCACAAAAGTCCCAACTGCTCCCAACTCGTCTAGAGCCAGTGAGAATATGGCATCCCCATTTGGGGTATGTTGAGATGTTTTAGGGAATAGGGAAGGGGGGAGGAAATGAGGAAGAGGAAGGTTGGGAAGTACCTGGCTATTAAGATCTGGTCACCAAACATGGCTTAAGCCATTTCAAGCGACGTTTCAATTCTGAATGGTGGTATTTCACCAGGGCGATACTTATGGTATCTACCACTCTGGGACGTGCTGCAAATATACCATATATATCATAATAAATGAATTAAATGTGTCATAACTTAATTAATAAAAATTATTTGTGCACGCCGAGCTTACACCCTTGACCTCTGGATTTGTAGTCGTGCGTCTTACCACTCGACCACGCAGGCCGTCATCTATGTTTACTTATACCTGGAAGGTAAATTCAAAACGCCTTTTGGCGTTAACTCCGTATACATTGGTATATTATATCAACACAAAATAATTAAATGATATTTATTTACCCACAATATATTTAGATATGTAGTTGAGAATCTTAATCCAGAGTGATGGATACTAAGTAAATAAATATCGCCCTTGTGAAAGACCACCATTCAAAATCGAAACGTTGCCTTAAAATGGCTTCAACCATATTTGGTGAACAGATCTGAATAGTCTGTTACTTTCCAACCTATGTCTTTCCCCTCTCATTTCCCACACTGCCTTCAGCCGTACAACATACCCCACTAAGGGGATGCTTTAGACCCACTGCCTTCAGACGGTTGGGACTCTTGTGCAGTATTCAATATAAAAAATTAAAAACCGCTCAACCTCAGAGGCCGTCAAAGGTGCTACACGATGCATCATTAAAGCCTTCGTAAAATAGTTAAAAAACAAAGTGAAAGAAGTCTTCTGGGATCGGAAAATTTTAAGTATACACCCGCTTATGGCGAGTTTATTTTCATACTCCGAAAATATAGTGGCAAGCGATCGGGTGTTCGTTTAGTCTCTACACTTCATTGTATTTATTGATAATTCCGTTTTTATTATATGCATAATGGTTTATGTGCCCACCACGATTTATCTATTAACACGCGTTACTCTTTTTACTTTGGTACGTTTTACGACGGAATCATTTCTAATTTCATCGGTGTTAAAATGACTACATTATCCGCAAATCCGAACAACCTGCAAACGGGGATGGCGCAATAAATTTACCTGTATAAATAATTATGTGAAAAAATTCTTATAATCATATATTTTCAACACACATCCCTGAGTTGCGAATAACAATAACCTGACAGTCTTTGATTTCTCCCTTTTTTATGTAGATACCGCACAAGAGTTGCAACTTTTCGCCTTCTTTGTTGCAACCCATCCAGTCCAACATTCCTTGCCGTAGACACAGAAACAATGAATTGCTGTTCCTCAATCATCACTCTTACTAATTATGGGTATCATTCTCCACTGTCCAGAATCTTGAGACTTGTCAACTCAAGCCATGGTCTTGAAATTCTTGGTAGCAGTCTAATTGATATTTTGTCATTCTTTACGACTCTACCAAAACATTGACTTGACCTTGGCTTTGATTTGAATATTCTTTCTGATGTATAGTTTGTTCTATTTCTGTCATTGCTTCTTTATAATATAATGTATGTGCTGTTCTTTCTCTGTTGCACTTTTTCCCATTTTGGGTATGTATTTTGTTTGTAATTGAACAATAGCCCGTTTGTTTATAAATAAATAACCTTTCCAGAGCCCTTCGTGGGACTATGCTTATTTTTATAATTTTAAAACCGATAATTAGCGGTGAAATTCCATTTTAACGTTAATTTATGATTTGATAGCATTCTAAACTTATTTTCACTTGTTTATTTTTGACCGGACTGGTTTCACATTGGAAAAGGCATCTTCAGACTGGTACAATTTTAAGTAACCATGGTGTTTAATGTAACCATTTCAGAAATGAAGCTGTTTGCTCTTTATAATATAATTCCCTTGACGTGATTTTTCACTAAAACGGCGCCATACAAATTATCCAAATATTGTGACTATTTATTTATTCATTTCATTTTATTGCCGGCTACCCGGGTGTTTAATGCCACTGAAGAGGTTGTTACAAACACATGTACTCGTACTTTACCCGTCTTACTAAACGGTGTCTGTTCTGCTATAATGGTTTAATTCCTGACAAAAATAAAAAGCCTTCCTTAAATTATTACCAGTTTGAAGATGCCTATTGCAAAGTGAAACCGGTCCGGTCAAAAATAAACAAGTAGAAATAAGTTGTGAGGCTGAAGAGAGTTTTGAAAAAATAATATTGGATGAGGAAAGTCGAGAAATACTTAACTTTTCAAATCTTAGTCACTTAACATAGTTAAAGTGTCGATTCTAAACGGTGATATTTGCTCAGGGCAATACTGAGAGTATCTTCAAGTCTTTTTTACTAGCCACAACCATCATTGAAAATTGAAATTTAAATCTACGTAATTTCTCTTACACTTATACAAATTCTTTTAACTCCACTATTATTATTTGCTACTTTAAAATTAGCATTTTTTTATTTTTTTCTTTAGGTAATGTATTCACTATCAAAAATTGTAGGATTGGTACGATGTAAAATGTATGTATATTTGTATCGTACCCACTATCATTAATTTTAGGATTTAGTGCCTTGCAACTTTACCTACTGTCAATGTATCTTATATGGTATCAAGAGAGTTTTACGGTCCAGTGTCTGTTGCATCATCTAGCGTTGTGTAACAAATATCAACATATTTTATAATATTCTACTTGTACTTACTGTCACCTACCTCAGAAGAGGTTTTAATGACCTAGTGAGGTAGGTTATGTAAAAAAATCATATTAGAAACAAAAAGTTAGTAAATAAAAAAATGAAAGGGTTCGCTCCTTTACTTTACTTATATCTTCGATGTATGTATATTTATATGACGACTAAACCTCTCCAGCATGTTTTTCTGATGTCTCGCTTATCGGAGGTTGGCTATCAGTGGGACAATCTTTACCATATACAAATCAGTAAAACTGCATTTCTACCATTCGAGTAACTGTTGAAAGTAATGAGATTCATCCCATATCCAAGCGATTTTACTGCCCTAATTTCCAATACTTTTATAGATAAACTACATTGATCTCATAGTATATGAAAATCAAAATGCTCTGAGAAAAACCGAGCAAAAATTATTTTTCAGAGATTTTTAAAAATGATTTTTAAAGTGTTACCAAAACGACCGCATTTTAATATTAAAAATTGTGTCCGCGATAAAAATCATAGTATTTTTTTTTTGTTAAACCATCTAATAATTTCAGTATCCAAAATTTTTAAATGCTTTTGTTCGTCAGCATAGATTGTTGGTTTATAAACATGTGAATAAGGCCATAATCTATTAATTGATCTATTCCAAACTTCGTAATAAAATTAAATCTTTATTTTCACCTATAACCTCTGGATGTTTTTATCAGTCGATCTAATATTGGATGAAGGTCTCCCTAGCATTCTTCCACCTTCTTTGCCAGGGAGTATTTGGGTGTGAAATATGTATATTGTAACAATTTCGATACATGAACTGCACAGATAGAAATCAAAATTAATAAAAAATGGGAAAAGTTTTCACCAATGCAAGAATAGTTGTGTATTAATGTGGAAATATTGCATTAAATGGTAACGATTTATTCCAGATTTTGCGGTGATTTTACACAAAGTTGTAAATACATTACATGTGTATTACCTGTACACATATTGTACTTAAATGTAAAAAAAAAACAAAGCTATAGTAACTTGAAGCAACACCGATATTCATATGTTGAATAATGGTAATTTGATATGAAAATAAAACCTCTTTTGACAATGTGTACATTTGGATATGACTTGAGACTCTTACGGCCAATAGTACCTATTATCGTGATTGTTTTTGGAGTAGAATTCCGTATTGAGATTTCTCTCTTTCAGACAACGTTTCAGACAGCCTTGCAGTGTCCGTTATCAGGGCAGGTGTGTAGATTGGGGAGCATATCAAAAAATTCCTCCCCTCCAAAAACATATTATTTTTCCAAAACATTTTTCTCCAAACAAGAATCAAACACGAATCTTTTCATCTTCAACCTTGGCCACTAGACTCTCGGCATCGACTCCCTTAGTATCCGTTCGAAATCTATCTTATACCCTTCCTAACCTTAGTAAGTGAGTTTAAATAAAAGATTGCTATAAGCACAAAAACACAGTCTACAAAATTTCCCTACGGGCATTTATCATAAACGTAAACAAAAAAAACCCTGCAGTAGCAAAATGCAGTCCGCTCACCACTCACCGGGTAGAAAATATAATCTCCTCATGCATGCACCTTTAACCACAGTTGACACAGGAAGAGGGAAAAATATTTCCTGACACTGTTTAAAATTTCTACAATACGATATATTATATATGCAAAAATACCATCACATTATGCCCCACAGGGGTAGTCAGTTCTATGTGACCGACATGCACATAATGGTCCTGACACTCGACATTCCCTTCACATCCTCCCTTCTACCTTCTCTCTTCCCCTTTCCCCCACACCCAAACATCTTCTAAAACACGCTACCATTAACTCTTACATTATTTACCTACAATTTAGTCCGTTTTACATTTAATATGGAGATAGTGTTCTCAGCATGAAGCTGTTAAACGATCAGGCTGTTGGTTGTGTTCCCAGGTGGTTAAGGCTCGCGTGCTGGGAGGCTCTACCGGCACTTTACTCTACTAACTTCTCTTCTCTTCTCCACAGCCTCCGATCTGAGGCTGTTTATTTTTCAGTAGCCCTTTGTTCCCGAAACGTGTGTGTGTTATTTGGTTAAGTTGCTGAATCAACACGGCAGAGAGACCACGCGAGCTTTGAGTTAAGCCTAATCATTTTATTGGGAGCACTTTAAAATTAAACTGTGACAGTTACCAAATGAGACTACTTTAAAGCTTCAACAGTGGGATTTGAATAACTCAAAATTTACCAAATGAAATTTAAAAATTAATCACTTGCTTTGTAAGAAACCACGAATGTATCAACAAAATATTTAAAGCTAATACTTAAAACTAAAGCTTCGCGTTTGTATTTAAGCTTTATCGAGGTAGGTTTACGCGCATGCTACTTTTGCATTGCATTGCACTTTTGCGGTGTTAGGTAGTGCAAAAAGAAAGATAGACTCTAGAATAGATGAGAGTTAGGCAGAGAGGACGGACCGCCATACAACTTTGTCTTGGCAAACTTTGTTTCATTCACATTTATACATCGTTTCATACATACTCTTCTGTTATTCTAACTCTTCACATGGCCTGACTCAAGTATTTGATTAACTTTATCGTGTACGTTTACTATGTCTTCATCGGACGTCTCCTATTTCTTATTCCATTCACTTTCGCGTCATGTGAAATTTTCATACGCCTTTCTTCGTTCATTCGCTCTACGAGTACAAGCCCAAACCATCTAAGTGTCCCTTTCTTGATCCTATTCACTACGTTTACATCAGCTTTGCATTATTTCCGGATATCCACACTTTCAGCACGGTTATACGTAGTTTTACGCACATACGTCTCAGGGTTCTCATTTCTACAGCGTGTATTCTGTATCTTCTTTTATTTTCTAAGGTCATAATGTTTACGTTCTTTCGAAGGTAATAACACAATGCGACGCGGCCACGTACGGTCAACATATTTATATGTGAATTTATTTTTTACCATATCTTTATGTGCTTAGACACTTAGTATCGGTTTATTGATGTTTAGATTCCAATGCTAGAAAACATTTTAAAACCATGATAATCACATTGAATCTTTTAAATATATCAATATTTGTGGGTTCGTAAGTACTAACATATTAGCGGATCCATTAGTTTTAATATTATGTATCAAATTCTAGTTAGCACTCAATTGTGAAATTTAGATCGAGCTAGATCTGCCAAGTTCCAGTTGCTATGTGCATTACGTACGTGTTTTCCTTGAAAGAATACTAATTGCGCATAACAGGTTGATCAAATACTCTATTTTAATGGAGATTCAATATCAGAAGAGAAGTTAATGAGTAAAATAATCACCACTTAAGATTTCTTCTGTCCAGAACTAATGGGGACATGGCACCCTCTGTTGAGAAAAATTGTGAAAATAAGGAAATGTTGAAATTAAATAAGAAATAGCAGACATGCTTTTCAAATCTTCTGAGTTGAATGCATGTCAAATGCCAATACACCAAAAAAATGCTGAAAGTATGGGGTAAAGGATTTTAAAGAAGAGCAGAGAAAGGTTGGGAGGTACCTGGTATCTTTTATCTAATCGTTAGACATGAACTCACCCATTTTAAGTAATATTTTATTTCTGAATTTTGTTTTTTCAAGGCAACAGCGCAAAGTGAAATATCACAAATCAATCACACAATGTAAAAAATCGTCTGCTTTTGATGCTTCGCTGTGTTTTGAACTTAGGGCAAGAGATCCTAAGGCCCTAGCACGAAACATCGATACGGAATTAATCGACAGTGTCGGTAATTTAGAATCGTTCCCAAGCCCGACTGCAGATCGCCAACGAACAAACACGACAACTCACGTCGACTAAACATATTATTTGAGATATGTAATGAAAATGAAATAATAACTTTGCATGAGACCATACATTTTATTTTATTTTTTATGACCGATTTCGCTTAGCCTAAGCATCGTCAAGGTACAAAATTCAACTCAACAAAAAACACAAAGTGTGCGGTTATATGACGGCCTGCATGGTCGAGTGGTAAGACGCTCGACTACGAATCCAGAGGTCGCGGGTCCCAACCCGGCGTGCGTAAATAAAAATTATTTTAATCATTATGTATCATAACACATTTAATTGGTGTAAAATAAAATATAGTAAATTGCGGCACGATCCAGAGTGGTAGATACTCTTAGTATCGCCCTGGTGAAAGACCACCATTCAGAATTGAAACGTTGCTTGAAATGGCTTTAGCCGTGTTTGGTGACCATATCTGAATAGACATACCCCCTTTTGTCTTTCCCCACTCCATAGTCTCACTGGCTCTAGACGGTTGGGAGCAGTTGAGACTCTTGTGCGGTATTCACGTAAAAAAAGAAAAAAATATATGTGTATATATTAACATACAGAGGAAAAATACAATATAAAATTAAATAAGAAAACAATAGAATAACATTTAAATTATACCGGAGAGACAGAGAGAAAGAGATAGACAATATGAAATGAAGGAGACAAAACGTCTAATAAGAAAGTGATTAAAGAATAATGAGAAATTTTATGAGCTTACAGGAAAAATACGTAATATTGGACTATTGTACAAATTTTCTTGCATATTGCATACTCCACGGTTCATAGTCCAAGAGATCTAACTGTTTTCCACGGTTGGTTAAAAGGCAATAAATATTCCGAGTAAATAAGGCAGCCAACGTCACACATGACGCAGTTGTTCAGTTGCTTAGTTGCTCAGTTGCTCAAGTTGCTCGGTCTGCCGAACCTAATCAATTTCGCGTATTTATTATTAAATGTCAGGCAGATATGAAAGCGTCTTGATAGATGGAAGCACTTGGCAGGGAATCAATCAACCGGGCCTTTTACTGTAACGGACGACGGAGATCTCTTTGCTTTCGAATTTTTGGGTTTTCGGTCATTATTTTGATTGATAAGGTGGTTTCAGGAAATCATTGATGTATGTAGGAGTATTAATAAAAATATTAAATCAATTATACATCAGCAAATGGGTACCTCGGTATTGAAATTCGCTTAAATAACATGTTGGAAAAAAAAGTTTTTTAACTAACTAACCATCACGCCGTTTCACCGTAGGGGTAGGCAGAAAGGTTGGACCGCTATAAAACTCTATCTTGGCACACACTCCTTGCTTCATTCATATTCAAACATCGTCTCATACATACTAGAGTGGTAGATACTCTAAGTATCGCCCTGGTGAAATACCACCATTCAGAATCGAGACGTTGCTTGAAATGACTTTAGTCGTGTTTGGTGACCAGATATGAATAGCCAAGTACTTCCCAACTTTCCTCTTCCCTTCTTCATTCCCTCCCCATTGCCTTCAACCTAACAAAATACCCCAATTGGGGATGCCATAGTCTCACTGGCTCTAGACGGTTGGGAGCAGTTGGGACACTTGTGCGGTATTCACTATAAAAATAAAAATAAACTCTTCTGTTATTCTGACTCTTAACATCCCCGACTTAAGTGTTTGATTCACTTGATCGTGTCATGTCTTCCTCGGGCGTCTCCGACATATATTTTTTTCCCACTCCTTTCTTCGTTCATTCGCTCTAGATGCCTAAACCATCTTAGTGTTAATTTCTTGATCCTATTCATTAAGCTTAGATATTTTTTCCGGATATCCATATTTTAAGCACGGTCATCATTAGTTTTATCGCACAAACGCCCCAGTGTTCTAATTTCTACAGCATTCAGTCTACTTTCATCCTTCCTCTGCCAGTTCCATGCTTCACTGTCACGCGTCAGGGTTGGTATAAATTATTGTGGACTGTTATTTTGACTCTTACTACGGCAAGTTTTTGTTCATCTTCGCAAACTATGATGATACATTTACTTTCGAGCTTTAAATTGGATTAAAGCAAGAAATTTAGGTAACAACACACTTTAAAGAACTACGTTAAATCAAATCATTCAATAAGTAGATGGAAGAGTTCTTCTGGGGATATTTTTGAAATAGGCCGCTACCGGCTATTGAATATTTTGAAATATTTTATTTTTATCAAACTTATTTTTTCATTCTCCGAGGTTGTTTGAAAGGTGCTTGTGAATACACTTAACAAACTGTATAAATGAAAAACGAAAATCAGACGCAGCACTTGATGTTTGTGCCAAAATGTAAATCTCCAAAAAAAGTTCGTAAATACCTATTTTTTTCGTGAAGTAGAAAATTTTTGAAAAGTGCCCCATTAAAATCAATGGAGAATTTTTATTTCACCGTTTATGTAACATGCAATCACAGGGAAAAAATGGTCAAATGGTTGACAGTCACTTTATTTAATGAAATATATCAACACACTAATGATACACATCCAACTGGGTACTTATAACCAAAGACCAAAAACTGAATTATTAAAATAAATTTTATATTCAACTATCTACCCGTATATCATCTTAATGAATTAATATAGTGCGGTAATCTACAATAACGTAGCTTTTTGTGTATTTTTTCTTTTAGTCGAAAGTATTATATTCGGGATACAAAAGTTAACCAGGTTAAATCAAAAGATCCGATAAGTTTAGCTTGTTTATAAAACCAACATTCATTCTTTGTTGATAATTTAATTCATTACGTACCTATGTTACCTATAACGTAATGCTTTACAGTTCGCCATAAATAATTAAACAGAATACGTTATTACTTAACAATCATATTTATATCCCCGATTATGCCTTTTACGTTTGCCAGTCGACTGTTATGTTAGTTTATTGGTTGAAAAGTATCAATAATTACTTCTCGGGTGGTTACAATATTAATTAAGAAAATTTATCATTAACTCTGTTCGTAATTGAAAAACGGGTTGAACGTTCATTTTAATCGTTGAGAAACTATTCACAAAGCACTAGTCTTACACATTTAAGCTCTTATTTACGTCATCCAATCAATTTTAGTTTTCAATAATATATAAGTTCAGTTAGTTATTATACATTTCCTTTTTAAATTGTGTGAAAGGATTATATGCTGAAATAACACTTGTATTTACTTTAAATATTCAGGACCTTAAGAATAAAATCAATAACACATCGATAAAAGGTACGGCGATAAACCTATAAGTAAATTTTTAATTTTTTTACACATATTAATTACAATTAAATAATGATACTTTTCCATTAGAAGCATAAGCTTTTGTAGGGAAGAGGAGTGTACATTAATTAATAATAATTAAATAATATGACATGGTACATATTGTCAGTAAATTTGATACAAAGAGACATTCATATGTAATATAGGTAGTACTCGTACATCAATTTTGATTATTACATTGATTATTATATTATTCATACTGAGTTTTAACAGATGTTCTCACTTAAAAACTCAATTAATTGGAAAAAATTACAAATGCAAAGGATACATCATTGACCGGTAGCTGAGTGGATAAAGGTATCGGGTTCCCACCCAGGCGTCGTGAGTTCATTTCTTCTGGTGGTTAAGTCCTCCGTCATTTCACAAGCAACATTTTCCGCTTATTATGATGGTAGTAGGAGTATATAAATAAAATATTAGTGGCTCGAACAGCTAAAGGTCTTGACGTTTAAAAGCTGGTTTCACGATGGTAACACCCTTTCTCGTGGGATTATGTGTTTGATATCTATAAATCGTTCATTTTTTTTTCAAAATAAATAAATTTTAATATTTAGTTAATTCCTTAAAAAGCGATTTTTATTTTTTATAGTGAATACCGCACAAGAGTCCAAATTATGGCATCCTCCATTGGGGTATTTTGTGAGTCTGAAAGTAGAGGAGAGGGGAAGGTGATGGGGAAGAGGAAGGTTGAGAAGTACCTTGCTATTCAGATCCAGTCACCAAACACAGCTAAAAACATTTCAAGCAGAGTTTCGATTTTAAATGTTGATCTTTCACCAGGGCGATACCGAAAGTATGTATTACTCTCGAACGTTCCGCAAATATACAAAAATATGTTTTTTTATTTGAATTGAAGTATCGGCCTGGTGAAAGACCACCATTCATCACATTCGAAACGTTGCTTGAAATGGCTTTAGCCGTGTTTGGTGACCAGATCTGAATAGCCAGGTACTTTCCAACCTTCCCCTCTCCACTACCCTCAACCTCACATGGTACAACATACTCCAATCTGGAATTATACAGTCTCACTGGCTCTAAACAGTTGGGAGTTATTTGGACTTTTGTGCGATATTAACTAAAAATAAATAAAAAACATCAATATTTAAAAATCCTTTTTGCACGCCCGCGCCGGGCTCGAGCCCCCGACCTCTAGATTCGCAGTCAAGCGTCTAACCACTCGACCACGAAGGCCACACAATCACGGAGGCCTCTGTTTGATACCTGTAAAACGATATTCATGATTTGTTAAATGTTTAGTTAATCTATTGAAAATCAATTGTTCGGACGCAGGAAAGCACCGTTGAAGTAGCCTCGTCCGAGGTTAATTGAAGTCTAGTTGTGCAGTTAACACCTCTCGCCTCACACCTCATACCTGGCGAACTGGCGTTAATTTGGTCTAGAAAGTAATAAATCCAACTTATGCTCCGCTGTCACTTAGTCCTGCCGTGGTAACCACAGAGCCAACATACTTTATTTCCACAGTAATACCACAATTGATTTACAACCTTGACTCCGCTACAATGGGATACAATGCAATAATGCTCACCGCTTTCAGGCAGTGTTTTTTCATCGTTGATCAATGACCACGTGTTTCAGAAACGGAAGTTCATAGCGAGGAAGAAGACAAATAAGATGGCAAAGTTTGATTTGATTCTGGATAACACATTGTTTTATTTTTTTTATGGTGAATACCGCACAAGAGTCTCAACTGCTCCCGACCGTCTAGAGCCAGTGAGACCATGGCACCCCCAATCGGGGTATGTTGCAAAGCTAAAAGTATTAAGGAGGGGAAGGAGATGGGGATGAGGAGGGTTGGGGAGTACCTGGCCATGCAGATGTGGTCACCAAACACGGCTAAAGCCATGTCAAGCAACGTTTCGATTCTGAATGATGGTCTTTTACCGGAGTAATACTTAGAGTATCTACCACTCTAAATAATTCTATGGTTTTATAAAAACAATCACTTTGTGGTTTGACATACTAAAAGAAAATCTAAGAATAACTTTGTACAAGACCACAGATTTTATTTTCATTTTTATCATATTCAGTCCAATATTAAGTTTATTTTCCCGTACACTCTTATAAAATCATTAAATTTCTCATTATTCTTTCCTTACCTTCTCAGTTGACGTTTTGCCTTTTTTCATTTCATATTATTTGTCTCTTTCTCTCTGTTCCTTTTTTATAATTTAAATTTTATTCTTTTGTTTTCTTACTGTTCTCTTATTTTACTTTATATTGTGTTCTCTCTCTGTATTTACGAGCATATATAACCACACACTTTGTATTTTTTGTTTAGTTTAATTGTGTACTCTGGTTTTATACAAAGTTATTGTTTCATTTTTTTTTAAATCTAGTCCTTTAAGCCTTTCCGTTCCTGAAAGAAAAAAAACGTACGATCCGAAGGAAGTTAACGTAGTTGCCATTTAATTTTACTTATTATAGCGTTTTTATGACATAATCTTAGATAATTTGTATTTGTTATACTTTGAGAGAAGTATATTTATAATATTTCAGTAATCTTTATCTAACCTATTTCATATTACCGTATTATTCGTGTTAAAAAGTGCTTTTATAATTCATTTTTGGTATAGTTAGGTGTACCATTAAGTGAATTAATGCAGTAGCTTCCAACAAACGTTGTCCAAAGGACCGAAGTTTAAAGTTCCTAAAAGAGTTCTGATACCAGCCCTGATAAATAGCGGTGATGCAATTATGAGGCGAAGTACGGGCTTAATTCTGAATGCCATATAGTGAGAATAAGGAGATCCAAAAGGAATGCAAAGGCTGATCTTAGCTTAATGAATCAAGATGACGAAATTTTTGATTTCAAAGTAATAATTTGTTAGGTTCTTACCTTTATGTTTTTCGTCCAGTTCTACCTTGTCCAACCTTTTCGCAATATCGAAACAAGTGACAATCGAAACAGAAGAGTTTAATGTGAAAAACGTGTTTCGTGTTGTCCGTTGGTCTTTCGCTTGTTTTTCGGTTTGTTGTTGTTCTCCAAGTAATATAAAATGAAGTGTGGTGTTTTGTTGTGATTTGTTTTGTTAAAAATATAACTGTATAAGAAGAATCAAGAACTTCCACTTCAACCACATCGGTGAGTGAATGGTTTCCCATTTTCCCTTCATTCCAATAATCTTTCCACATCCATAATTAGACACTTCGATCAAGTGGCATAGTTACAAATTCATCTGAAACTGTAAACACATTCGGTGTTTTATTGCAGCTTTGGATCCAACAGGGAGGCTTAGTTAGTTTGGACACGACAGTTCAATGTTGTGATTTTTTCGTAATTCAATTAACATTTTGAGATTAATGAAAAGGTTCAAGGCGCAGCCACTGTATAATTAACAATGTCAACCGGCGGTAATTTGAATGTCAAAGAAAATATTCCAACAGGAAAAAACAGTAACAAAAACAGACGGCACCGTTTGAATCCGACGGCCTGAAGCTTACAGCCCAGCACCAACGCTGTATAATAACATTAACAGTACCTGTACCTTTGCTATTAACAGTGTGTTGGAAGGTATGCAAGCAGGTAGGTTGGTAGGCAGGTGAGTAGCAGTGCCCGTGGACTATGCTTTGTGTTTTGAGGATCAATTAGCGGCTGCTTCATGGGGCTCCTAATCGCCGATGAAAACATCTCCGCGCGGGAGCCTTCGCGTCATGTTGTTAGCTGTTAAGTGCATTTAACGGCGGCAGAGGTTTCTCTGGCCGAGCGGTGGACAGGGATGAAGCGCGGAAGAAAGTGGCGATTATTATGGATGTGGTCTTATGTTTAAAATAACGCAATTTAGTAGTAATAAAAATAATATATTGATTTTTAGTAGTTTTGTAAAAAAAATATCTCCTCAAACCTCGTGCAAATCTAAATTCCTAGACTCCACTTCAATACTAGCTTGATATGGTCTATGGCGTTTTCACATTTGTTTATTATTTATTACTCTTTCTGATAATTATATCAATTGACCATAATCTGACATAGGCGCCTTTAACATTAACCCCCAGACAAATCAGTTTCTTTATTACTATATTTTCACGTAATTTTATTTATTTTTCTATGTATTTTATGGAGCTAACGATATTGCACCACCCTCCCCGAGGTTGAGAGGAAATGTTTTTAAAAAAATAATGAATTAAAAAATAATTTAAAATTCAAGAGACAGTGATGAAAATGAGCGTAGAATTCTCTAATTTGATCCTAACGATGGAAGGGTGTCTTTCTAAGTCAATTATCTAAATGCATTTTGTCATTAACCTCTAGTGTGCCGGATGTTCTAAAAGTTACCGGGCATTCATCATTATCTTTTAATAAACATCCCTGATTTACCTTATTTATATAGTTCCATGTACCTAACAGAACTACTCAATCCAAAATTATTTTTAAATGTAACAATAATATCAGGACTGGCTCATTTAGATACTCCCTTGTACCTAGATTGCATACAGTGGTTAATTTTTTCGCTGAAATGGTAGATATATTCAACTGCACTGAATCTAGTTACAAGTATGCTAGAATAGCATACCTCTTTCAAAAATAATAATTTTAATTATTTGCATTTCAATATTTCTAATAACTTACTAATGTTTTTGGGTGCAAATCATTTATTCCATCTTATTTTTATAATACCATCATTTTATGTTACGTGTTATCCAGTTGTATAAAAGCCCATAAAGGCGTATACTCGTATAATTAAATAAATAAATATTTAATAAAACCATAATTGCTCTTCAACAATAATCAATCGATAGAGATATTTTACAATGCTTTTAGTTCGGTACAAGTCGAGTAATACACATTTGAAGTTTGCTTACGTCAGTTCGACAGAAAAAAAATTAAGTTTATCTTCTGAAAAACCTCTTGCAATTGCATTTTTATTTGGAAGGAAATTTATTCAGCCACATGAAAATACAATAAAAGGATTAAAAAATCTTTACATTTCTTGAGCAAACTTTCTTAATGACTGAGGGGAAAAAAACAACTTTCCGAATATAAGTAGCTATTCCATAAAAAAACACTTATACCATTATTATAAGATTGAATAAAATACATAAACACATTATATGAGAAGATGTATAATTGACAAAAACATCATTTTGTAAAACATAAAAGTAAGTTATTACCTTAGAGTACATAGAGTAGTATCTATCTAAGGCAGTGAAGTCAGTTTTTTGCTTGTTTTTTATGCTTTTAACCTGACTCGGTGCACCTGGGCGGGGCTAAGACTAAGGCTACGGTATTAATACATCCATTCATATCACATATCGACATAATGTTTTTGTTTATTTTTATAGCCACTTTTTCACAGTATTTTTATCAACAAAATTATAGCATATAACTTAAAAAACCGTTTAGTTGTCAAGTTTAGTGGCATAATAAAAAATGTGGGCGGATTCCCGCGGTGAACCAGGAAATTAAGATCATTGCGACAGTATATAGAAGCGGTCTATGAAATTTGTTGTCTCTTTCTCTCTCATGGTGTACGACGTGACAACCCGGAGAAAGTGATTTATCGCAAGTTTGTGTAGGTTGGGTAAAAATAATTAGCTCTCCCTCCGTATATTGTTACTTCAAGGTTATTACAATCAGCGAGGTACGACAAAATTTGTACCTTAAGAGAATCCGGCATTCCAGAGGTTAAAAAGCATTTTTTTAATTTTTATATCTTTACTGGAAGGAAAACGATATTATCATTATTTATTTTAAAATATAATATTGAACACCCGGCCCTGCCCTAGCTGGCCCGTGCTAACGGCAGGCCTGATTGACGGCAGGAGTTAGTGACTGCAAGAGACACGTTCATCCATATCACATAGCACATACTGTAGACAGCACACAGCACACTTGGTCAATATTAGGACACCATGTTTGCCGCTCAACAGGTGAATTCGAGACAAAGTCACTTTGTGCTTTATGCTTTTATGGAAACGGGTTAAATTAGTGACTGGGCGCCATCTACCCTGTGGCTATCCTCGTCTATTTGTACGCTATAAAGCCTGATTCACACCAACGTCCGGGTCCGCTCAGTGACGATATTGTTTCGCATGAGAGTTTATTGTTATGGTATGAATATCAATCAAGGACTACGTGCCAAGACAAAGTTGTTTGGCAGTATACCCTCTCTGCCCCCACCCTTGTGATATTTAACTACTTAGTAAGTTAAATAATTATTTTGAATTGAAAAAATACTAACATCGCAGATTAATAATAATAAATAAAAAATATTATTTAGTGATATAAAAATGGTTTTTAATAAAAAAAAATCTGCGATGTAAATATTTTTACTCATTAAAATAATTATTTAACTAACTAAGTAGGTAAATAACATAAGGGTGGGCAGAGAGGACATACTGCCACACAACTTTGTCTTGGCACATACTCCTTGATTGATATTCATACTATATCAATAAGCTCTCATGCGGAACAATATCGTCATTGAGCGGATCCGGACGTTGGTGTGAATCCAGCTTAAAGCTGTTATTTATTTTTAAATACTTATATCTAATAACATTTTCTCTAACTTACAAACCATCACGCCGTTTTCCCGCAGAGGTAGGCAGAGAGGACGGACCGCCATACAACTCTGTCTTCTCTGGCACACACTTCTTGATTCATTCACATTCAATCATCGTCTCATACATACTCTCCTGTTATTCTGACTCTTGTCATGAACCGATTGAAGTATTTTATTTACTTGATCGTGTCATGTCTTTTTTTTTACGTGAATACCGCACAAGAGTCTTAACTGCTCTCAACAAGACTGCTACCCAAAAGGGGTAAGTTGTGAGGTAGTGGGGAGGGGAAGGAGATGAGGAAGAGAAAGGGAAAAGTTGGGAAATACCTGGCTATTCAGATCTGGTTACCAAACACGGCTAAAGCCATTTCAAGCAACGCTTCAATTCTGAATGGTGGTCTTTCACCAGGGCGATACTAAGAGTATCTACCACTCTGGAACGTGCCGCAAATATACTATATTTTATTTTATATCAATTAAATATGTTATGACACATACTAATTAAATTAAATTTATTTGCGCACGCCGGGTTCAAACCCGCGAACTCTGGATTCGTAGTCGAGCGTCATATCACTCGACCATGCAGGCCATCAACGTCATGTCTTCCACGGGCGTCCTCGACTTCTTCTTCCATTGACTTTCTCATCATATATTCTTTTACACTCCTTTCTTCGTTCATTCGCTCTACATACCCAAGCCATCTAAGCGTCCCTTTCTCGATTCTATTCATTACGCTCATTTTGAATACGGTCATACATGGTTTTACCGCAGATTTGTCTCAGGGATCTCATTTCCACAGCATTTAGTCTACTTTCATCCTTCCTCTGCCAGTTCCATGCCTCGCTGCCATACATCAGGGTTGGTATAATATTTTCTTACGTTATACCAACGTGTTAATATATTTAATAGCTGTCTCTGATATTTATGGGTGTCTTTACTACTTCTGAATTGCAATTCAAGAATATTGGTTGCTAGAAGTTCTCATACGAACATGTATTTTTTTTTTAAACGCTCACACACATTTATTCATCGAAGTAACAACTTTTTTGACAATATTATATTATTTCTTGCATTTTCGATATATCATTGAAAGATTCGTTCAGAGACCATTAAAAAAAATGGATTTTTGTACTTTTTAACATTGCAATTAATATGTGTTTTCGATAATTATATTTTCTAAAACTTCTTAGAATTAAATAGTATTAAGTACATCGTATTAAATATCGCTTTAAATTTATAATTATATATTTATAGCGAATACTGCACAAGGGTTTCAACTTCTTCCTACCGTCTATAGCCAGTGGTACAATGGTATTCTCATTTGGTGTATGTTGTGAGGCTGAAGGTAGTGTGGAGGAGAAGAGAAACGTTGAGAAGTACCTGGCCATTCAGATCTGGTCACCAAACATGGCTAAAACCATTTTAAGCAACGTTTTGGCTCTGAATGGTGGTCTTTCACCAGGGTTATACTAAGAGTACCTCTCACTCTGCAACGTACTACAAAAGTACAATATATTATTTTTAATGAATCAAATTTGAAATAACACATTACTTGAATAAAAATTATTTGCGCACGCTGGTATTTAAACGCGTAACCTCTGGATTTGTAGTCAAACGTCTTAACCACTCGACTATGGAGGACAATAAGGATATGAGAGGGAAGAATTAAAAATCCTAAGAGCTTTTATCGAAAGCTCCCCCACCCTTCATTCTTCTATTTCCATATTTTGTCCATCTCCAAGATGGTTTCTTTTATTTTTTCATTAGGTAAGTACTGACCAACTTTCTTAGCTTTTCCTATTTTAATAAAAATCACGAAGCAGTTTTTTTAATGAGTCCTGCTTTTTTCAATGTTAATGTTTTTAAAAATAAAACGTATTTTTCTCATTTTATCGAAAAAACGTTAACAAAATGCACTTCACATATCGCTATGTTTTAAAATAATACAACGTTATTAGTGGTAGATCTATAAATATCAAGGCTTCGAGTCCAGTACAACAACGCCTACCGCATGACGTTCAGTCTTCCCAGGCACTGCAGTGCTTCGGATATGTTCACCAAGGGGCGAGTTCCCGGATTTGCAGCCTTTAAGAGAACCAGGGTGGCAGGAATGAGGGAAAGGATTAACAACTATAGAAATGACCTCATCATGGAATCCCGTCAGATCCCGAATTCTAGTATAGAAGCTCATTGGAGTAAGTTATTGGTCCCATCAATAGAAACGCTGTCAGAATGGACTCCCTCTTTAATTAATATTAATATTTGTTTATGTTTATTATTTTATTTTTTTCTTGTGAATTTGTGGTTTTTTTTATATTGTGTGTATTACAAATTTTATTTTATATATGTTATTATCAGTTATAGAATATATTGCATTGCACTACTCCTGCATACCTTCTGGAATAAATTATTATTAATCCAGATGGCTTTTCATAAAATAATTCACGGTCATCTCGAAACTACAGTATGTCTTAGCGGTATTGAAATTAATTTACCTAATTCTTACTGCTTAAAGGCTGATTCACACCAACGTCCGGTTCCGCTCAGTGCCGATATTATTCCGCAAGAGAGCTTATTGATATGGTATGAATATCAATCAAGGAGTATGTGCCAAGACAAAGTTGTATGGCAGTATATCCTTCTGCCCACCCTTGTGATATTTAACTACTTATTTATTATTGAAGTGTAAAAATACTTACAACGCAGATTTTTTTTTTCAACTATTCTTTTATCACTAAATAATATTTTCAATAATTAATAATTAAAAAAAATATTATTTAGTGTTAAAAAAATGGTTTTTGAATTAAAAAATCTGCGATGTTAGTATTTTTACAATTCAAAATAATTATTTTACTAACTAAGTAGTTAAATATCACAAGGGTGGGCAGAAGGATATACTGCCATACAACTTTGTCTTGGCACATAATCCTTGATTGATATTCATACCATATCCATAAGCTCTCTTGCGGAACAATATCGGCACTGAGCGGAACCGGACGTTGGTGTGAATCAGCCTTAAGACGCTATAGCACATTCCACTCGAGTACATTCAGAAATAATATTGCCTACTTTAGCCCTCTGTCTCAAATGTGCCGACTGTATTATAGGACAGAGTGTGCTGATGTAGACATTTTTGTTGGTGATTTGTACAGTTTCAGAAAGAATGTCCTGCTATTGCTTAAGGGTGTGTAACAACGATTAGGATAATAATACTGTTATATTTTTTGTCTCACTCTGTGTTTCGTCTTTTGTATGTATTATTCATCATTGATGGAGTTTTTGTAATTTTTATATTTGATGTATCCTTTCTATTTGTGATTTACTTAACAATGACTGTACACCAACTGGGTTTTTATAACTGGATGTTTTCACGTTAGTGAGAGCATCTGTTGAAACGCAGTATAAAAATATAAATAGTCATTAATACCTCGTACTTAACTTTATTACAACTAACAACAAAGCACAGCAAGAACCGCTCCAACAACAGACAACGGCTTCATAGCACACTACCCATCACCACGGACTTTGCATTACCCTACTAGCATTAATGATAGTGTGCAGAACGCAGAATTCCCACAGATGCCCGACCCGTAGGATACAAAATACCAATTAGAGGGGATCCCGAGAGACGTTTAATCGAACTAGTGTATTACCTAATACCCACCTTCCCGGTAATTGTATACGAATTTATTGTTACGCTCATGCGTGGTAAGGCAAATCCAAAATACCGCTGCGTTCCAAAGCATTCCCACACGCAACCTGAAGGCGGAATAATTCTCACGCGTATTGGAAAAATGCACCAATCAGCGGGGTTCGAGTATTTGATTCGCTCCCCGCAGATTGCCAACGAATTAGCGACCGAGTCGTCCTGCACAGCGATAATATTTAATTGCGTTGCTTCCGTGAACTTCTGACCATATAGTATGTATGAAACGATCTATGAATGTGAATGAAGCAAGGAGTGTGTGCAAAGACAAATTGGTACGGCGGTAAATACGTTTACGAATAAAAATTAATGTTAAGAGGGTTAGTTGCAGACAATATTCTTTAATCTAAAAAAGAAATAAGAAAAATTATTAGCCATAACCATCAATTTTAGTATATTATATCTTTAATCTTTGTGACTCCAATATTTTTTAACTAACTATCACGCCGTTCCACCGCAGGGTTAAGCAGAGAGGACGGACAGCCACACTTCCCTCCTTGCTTCATTCACATTCATACACACTCTTCTATTATTTTCACTCTTCACATGACCCGTCTCAAGTATTTGATTCGCTTGATCGTGCCATGTCTTCCTCGGGCGTCCTCGACTTCTATTTCTATTCACTGTCGCGTCATATATTCTTTGCACACTCCTTTCTTCGTTCATTCGCTCTACATGCCCAAACCATTTAAGCGTCCTTTTCTTGATCCTATTCATTACGCTTACATCAGCCTTGCATTCTCTCCGGGCATCCACATTTTTAACATAGTCGTACATGGTTGTACCGCACATACGCCTCAGGGATTTAAATTCTACAGAATTCAGTCTACTTTCATCCCTCATCTGCCTGTTATATGCCTCACTGCCATACATCACTCCATTGTAGACTGCTAGCTTCGCTTCTTTGGACAATTTCTTATTTACGCCAACAGCATTCAGTCCTCTATTAACGGAGTTTCCTGCATTCACCCTTCTTTCAATATCCTTATCAGTGGGCCACGTCAAGAGTCAAAATAACAGAAGAGTATCCATGATTCAATTAGTGAATGTGAATGAAGCAAAGATTGTGTGCTGAGTTAGAATCGTATGGCGATCCATCCCTTATATTATTATTATACTTTTTTTTTAATTTATAAAATTTAATTCGAAAACAATGTTTGCGATAACCGTGTTTTTATATACATTCAATATTTTACATTAAAAACACAATGATGTGATCTAACTGTGAAAAATAAATACATTCATAATCCTAGTGATTATATTTTGTATTGCCAAGAACGTTCGATGCGCTGAAATGATAAGCCGAAGAAATCGTCTTATGGGCGTGTCTGTGTGCCCGAAGTAAGGTCAGTTTTATCTTTCTACGGGCAATTGATCAAACGTTTCCAAATACCTAGAATCTTTCTTGAGCAGATTGTCAATTTTACTCACCTGTTTGAGGCCTAGGGGTCGAATTATCTAATGTGAATTGTGGACAATAGTTTTTTTTTTCAAATCGGTATAGATCACGCTTCTAGTGATTTTATGTTCAGTGGTTTGATGTAACGCAGATGATAATGAGAAGTTTTTCCTTTTGTGATTGTTGTGAGAAAGAAATGTTGAGAATTTCTTAAGTCGGAAATCATCGAAAATTTGCATTGGCACGTACGTCTTAACAATATTATATTATCTTATTATTTTTAGGTGTTTGTTCAAATACTAACTGAAAATCTTTTGAAAAGTTTTAATTATTTTTTCACTAAATCCTCTCGTGATATTAATGTTTTTTTACCATACAGTAGATAAAACATAGCATTATGAATTAAATTTTGATATACCGTTTATTTTGATGTAGTTTTCTAAACTTGATTTTTTTGACCAGATTTTTTTTTCGTAATCAAACTTAATTTAATTTAGGAAAAAAACAATTTCCAAGAAGACAATTTGTTTTCATTTATTTATACGAAAATGAAAATTGAGAAAAAAGATCTGTTAAACAAGTATGTATTTTTTTTATGTAAAAAATAACATTGAAATCCTTATTTTTTATTATTTCTTAACAAGTAAGTTGATATGCAAATAAGAAATATTTGTTTATTTAATCCACCCATTTCAAATATGGAATAACGTATTTTGAAATAAATTATAGGTAGGTACATATTAAAAAAGGTTATTGTAATATTTATTTTATTTTATTATTATTTACATTTATAGGACTAAACTATTTCTTGTTTAAGTCTTCTGTTAACATCAAATAAAATATTTAGAACTGTGTTCATTCGCCTTATCATATTAGTTATGGACCATACGTCTGTCTCGATACAGGCCTTTCCTAGTGAGACAGACATGGAGTAATTCTTTTTTTAATAATTTATTAAGATAAATAAAATTAAAAAAATGATAATATCAATTAAGGTCAGTTCCAAACTTGAAAAGTTCACAGTCGTACGATCGTACTGACTCACAAAGGATATAACTATTAGTTAAAAGAATTAATTAAAAATTATTTAATTTTTTAATGTGTCTTTAACATGTGTAAAGTAATATATAATTATGTGTATGAATTAAACTATACAGTAAAAGCTGTGCCCAAAGTAACGTTTGACAAACGTTAATGCAAAATGAATTAACTTGTTACTTTATCGAAGCTTTAATTCAAAAGCTATCAAATCGAGAATTTCCCTTCTAATGCTAGCCTATCACGACAGAGTGCATGTTGCGGAGATATTATTCAATCAATCAATTTTAACCCATTGCATCAAGCCTTAACGTGCGGCCCGAGGGCGTCATTCGGAATGAATAATCATAATTAATTGCGACCCTTGTTCTATCTGCATTTTAAATTGTAAACAGGATTTAACTCTTTGACACCGAGGGTATTTGCCTCTACCTCCACCATAAATATTCTTCATTTTCTCTGGTTCCTTGACAATCGTCTTCATTTCTCCGATCTGACAGCCTCCGTGGTCAAGTGGTAATGATCGTACGAATCCAGAGGTCACGGGTTCTAATCCCGGCATGCGCAAAAAAAATTACTTAAATAATTTGTGTTATATCATAATTAATCCATTTTAAATAATATCAAGCATATTTTTGACACGTTCCAGAGTGGTAGATACTTTATGTATCGCCCTGGTGAAAGACCTTTATTCACAATTGAAGCGTTGTTTGAAATGGATTTAGCCGTATTTAGTGACCAAATTTGAATAGCCAGGTATTTTTCAACCCTCTTCTTCCCCATTTTGGTCTCCTCT
Source organism: Drusus annulatus (assembly GCA_022651775.1). Taxonomy (NCBI): domain Eukaryota; kingdom Metazoa; phylum Arthropoda; class Insecta; order Trichoptera; family Limnephilidae; genus Drusus; species Drusus annulatus. The sequence continues at coordinate 405,974 of JAGWCC010000266.1, forward strand.
GAACTACCTTTAGCCTCTTAGCATACCTCTATTAGGGATGCCATAGTTTGATAGGCAGCAGTTGTTCTTTGACTCTTAAAAAAGGACCTTTCCATTCTGCTCCAATCATTCAGTTCACATTCAGTTCACCTCTTCATCGGTCTTACGCTGAGTTTCTTACATTGGGGCACCCATTTGATCGTGACTTTGGGTGTCTTGTCATTTGGCATTGTTTCTTCATGGCCATCCCATCCAAGTCTTTGGGGCATATATAATCTCAAAAGAAAAGAGAGGTATTATAAGAATATCGCTTAAATAAACAATGTTTTAGTAAACTCAATATTTACCTATTAATAATAAATTTCAATTTTACCTACAGAGTAACCACATGTAACTTGTCAGTAAAAACATATGTAAAGGCTTAAAGATATGGTTGGCTGGAAACATCTATGACCTTATTAAGAAGGCTATAACTCTGCAAAAGCTGTATGACCATCCGAATTAAGTTAGGAAAATAGTAGAATACCTATTAATTATTTTATTTATTGACGCCTTGAAGGCTTTTACATGACTTTAGATATATTTCAAGTTGTTCAAAGGAGTAAAAAAAGAGAATAATACGTAACATGATTTCAAAAATTAAAAAAAAAGAAAAAAAAGAATAATACTTGCATGATTTGTATAGCGCCGTTCTTGTAAAAAATCACCTCAAGTGCGCTGTACAGATCTTATTTTCTAGTTGATATTAACTCCTAGTTTAAAGAGAAAATATACGGGAACATACTTACCTGGCAGGTACCCTCATATAGACATACGAGTATATAATTGCAGCGACAGCGTAGGTTTTACAATTAGTTATATTATCATAGTAAATTGCACAAAAGAGTGTAATACGTGAATAATATATATTATAATAAATTTAAAAGAAATAGGTACAATGTAGTATATAATTACAACGTATAGTAGTTACAATTTGTTATATTATTGTAGAAGATTGCACAAAAAAACATGATACATGTCATAAAAACAACAACATTAAAATGATAATATAAAATAGTATTAAGTAACTATAAATTTAATAAGTAGGTACTATGTAAAAAGGAATTATTAATTCATTGTAATACAATATGACTCATTTGAAATAGGTAGGTAGGTACTGTTTTGGTTTTGTTCTCACTAGAAGGGAATTTCTCATTTATGTAGATCAGCGATAAATCTGTCAGTAATACCTTCAATAGTTTCAATACGCTCCCCTTAGAAGCAAGAAGGCTCTAATGCCGCGCAGAGTGCACTGCGCAGGCCCGGGGTGCTATTTCCGCCTCCGCCGACCGGTGACCACGTGCTGCCTGGCCGTGCCCGGAAGCAGGATCCCACGCTCCGCAATGGCCATAACTTCGGGCAGGACCATCAAGGATCGAAATGGGATTAAGATATAACCGGGGTAGTTTAGTAGATAGAATGTGGAATAAAAAAAAAATATATGTGTAGGTTGTTTTTTTTTTTTTTTTTAATAATACCAAGCAATCCCGATAAGTTATAAAAACTCGCTTTGGGACAAGGGAAATTAAATAAAAACATAAATTACAGCAAAATACAGAGTAATCAAACTGACATAAATCAAAAAAATATAATATAATAAGATATACAGTTTAAAAAATTGTGTAATTAGTATTAATACAAGATACAACTGATAATAAATAAAAACAAACAGGAAAAAACCCTGAAGTGTTGTAAATGAGGATTTTTTTACTCTACCGTTTTGTTTTGTTCGTATCTTCGCCGGAACAGCAAAAGTGCTGAAGTGCCATTTTGGGACATCTACAACAGAGCACTTTAAAGTTTTTTGTTTGTTTTACAATAACATTTATTAGTCTTCAGTACCTGGTTGGCAACAGCAAAATTTTAATCAAATGACAAAAAAATAAATCAGACTATTAAAAAAAGAATAAAACTAATACACAAAACCGCTTACTTTATAAAATGACGAAATGTTATAATGCGCTGCCGGAAACTATTCAAATAATGCCAATAAAAAATTTAAAAATAATCTGTAAGAACCGTTTAAAATACACTCGTAATATCAAGTAGTATATAAGTTATAATACGAATTAAAATTAGTATAACATAGCGTTGGGAAAAACTTCATTTTTACATTTATTGTGAATGCTTCACGGACTGCTAGTTTTTTTTAAAATGAACCCTCCTCAGTGAACACTTCAATTGAAGTCAAACTCGCCAAAAGGAGATTTGAAATCGTAATATACTAGAGATGGTCGATATCAGAATTGGGTGTACCTGCGGTTTCAGTTACTGGTGACTGGCGAGGAATCGGTTATTTTATCCAGCTCTTTTTGGAACCGGTTCCTGGAGCCAGAAAAGTAGATTTTTTTCGAAAAGTACTAGCAAATCAACAAAAAATCCTCACCAAAAAAAGTACTAGTCGGTAGAGATTTGAAAACGAAAAGAACTGGAACTGGTTCCTCGCCCAAAAAAACACAAAAAGAACGGACAAAGAATATCGATATTTTTATATGCGAAAATTTGGAACCGGACCACCGAAAAAAAGCACTAGTCGGTAGAGATTTGAAATCAAAAAGTGCTAGCAAATTTTCGAAAATTCCTCCCCAAAAAAGTATGGAACTGGGGAAGACTCAGTTCTTCGCCAAATCTTTGTAGTCGACCTTCAATCAAAGTACTTAAAATGAAGTACATCTTTGTAAGCTTTGAAGTTCAACTTCGCAACTGAACTACCGCAAAATAAAGTAGGTTCTTTTGTAGATTTGTAGTCTAACTTCAATTGGATTATTTGTTATTTGAAAAATCAATGAAGTTTGAACTGCCGCAAAATGAAGTAGTTCTTTGTATTAGTTCGCACGGAGCGGTCACAACGCCAGTACTACACCTTGTAAACATTGGTGTACAAGTAACTAAAATAAAACTAAAAACCAAAGAATGGTTCGTGGATCGAATCGACTTCCAGGATTTTAATGGAGGGCAAAATTACACTCCAAATTGACTCCGGGCTAAAGGCAATGGACTGGGAAAGTACCGTGTACCGTACTCTGTAGGTTGTGCACAGCTCGCCAGCAAAGAATGACAAAAATGCCCCCAGCCTCCGGCGAGATCGTGTGGCTCTGCAGTCGGCTAATGGATTCGTAAGATTATTATGTACCAATATCCATAATGCGCAAATTTCTTATGATTAACGAGCATTTAACTGTGCCTGTCTCTGGATGATAATTCACAATTAGCGATCAAGCCACGCCGCAGCTTACCGTAGACCAGTTAGTTATGCTGAGGTCTAATGTTTTGCGCCGACAATGTAAGAGTTTTGTAATGTGAACTATGAGATTTTTTTATTTTATTTTTATTTATGAAACGCAGACAAAATATTTACATAAAAGCATCAAAAATATTTTTTAAAAATATTCCTAATAAATGTGTTTGCAACGTGTATGGTGTAAGCATTTTTATGTTATTGTGAATACCGCACAAGAGTCCCAACTGCTACCGACCGTCTAGAGGCAGTGAGACTATGGTTTCCTCAATAAAGGTATGTTGTGAGGATGAAGGAAGTGGGAAGGAGAGGGAGATGAGGAAGGAGAAGGTTGAGAAGTACCTGGCTATTCAGATCTGGCCACTTAACATGGTTAAAGCTATTTCAAGCAACGTTTCGATTCTGAATGGTGGTCTTTCACCAGGGCGATACTTAGAGTATCTACCACTCTGGAACGTGCGGCAAATATGCAATTATATATTTTATTTTATATTAAATGTGTTATGACCCATAATAATTGAATAAGATGTATTTGCGCACGCTGGGTTTGAACACGCGACTTCTGGATTCGTAGTCGAATGTCTTACCACTCGACCATGCAGGCCGTCACAATATCTCTAATAAGTGTGTATCCAACATGTATAGTGTACTCAATAGCTTATGAATTATTTAGTTACAAACAACAATGTTTATTTATCCAACTAAAATTTGGCGCATGCGACCACACGATAGTGATACGAAGGCCGAACAAATTTTAATTTATTTTTTTTGTTAATTTTCCCTTTGTTTTTATTATTAACTCTATTTTTTAAATAGTTAAAAAAATATTTCACTCGATAATTAAATGGAGTAAAAATATTTTCATATCTAAGGAAATCGTGTTTTTATTAAACGTATTTTAAACATGTACTATATTTTAAATGCCTACAGATATTAATTAAAATCTTAGTTTTTTACATGTATTAAATACTCAAGTGCGATTTATTAAAAAAAAAAACAAAAAGTGTCATTTTATTATCTACTTAGTTTGACTTGGTAGGCGCGAAACTGTTTTTTTTACAAAGTAATTTTAATTGTTCAATTTATTTATCAACTAACGGACTAAAGTCCAATTATAAAAAAATACAAAACACAAAATAGGAAAAAAGAGCAACAAAGAAAGAATAGCCCATATATAATATTAAATTAAGCCATTACAAAATATACATAAGAAAGAATATTCAAATCAAAGCCAAGGTCATGTCAATATTTTGGTAGAGTCATAAAAAAATAACAGAAATCATTGAGACTACTACCAAAAATTTCAAGACCAAGGCTTGAGTTAACAAATCTTGACATTCTGGACAGTAATAAATGATACCCATAATTAGTGTGGTGATGATTGAGGAACAGCAATTCAATGTTTCTGAGTATACGGCAAGGAATGTTGAACTGGATGAGTTGCAACAGAGAAGGTGAGTCAATTATTCAATTGATTATTTTGAAAATGCAAATTAAATCAAAGTCTTTCGTACGCTTTTCTAATCAAGAATTTTTTTTATCTAAATAAAAAATATTCGGTCCTGCTGCGGAATTAGAAATCGAACGATAAAGTGATCAAGTATCAGTTTCGTTTTCAGCAGTAGTACCTACTGACAATGATTGTGTCAGCGCTAACTGCGCTAAGGCCTTAGACCACACGCACCGCCGTAAAAGCTCCAACTAACGGATAAGGAATGAATTGATTTCAACAACGAGCCGCGTAGATTTTCTGTTGTCTTTCTGTTCTACATATATTTGATTTGCGAGCAGATCGAATTCTCAATATTCTATCTCTGAGGATTATAGTACCGACGCTGCGTAGAGGATACAGCATTAAAATGATCAAATCCACTTCTCCAATGTAACTACGAATGAATATTTTACATCCGTGCTAGCTGTTTCAATCAATCGATAAAGTTTTTTGGTGGCAAAAATTAAAAATCTTACACCATGATTTAATACATAGCTTCAATAGCCCACCACAATGAATTTATATCTCTAAAACATTGTTTTGTGCTGAAATTCAAATCAATGAGTGCTTAACTGTAACCATCAATAAAAATAACAATGTTTTCATAGAAAAGAAATCACTTTGTGGTTTGACATATTTAATAAAAATTGAATAATGACTTGCACCAGGTGCTCATGTTCTTCATAAAAATGATCATGACAACAGATTAAATAATTTACAAGCACTAGAAATAAAGAAATTCATTGAAATTAACAGTCATATTCTTAATATTCTGTTAAATTTTTCCAGTAGTCTACTATAAGGTATATTTCACTCATAAAATTTCTCATTATTCTTTTATCACCTTCTCAGTTGAAGTTTTGCCTCATTCATTTCATATTAAATTTGATTTCATTTCATGTTCCTAGCAAGACAGTACCTACCGTACTATTGTAGCAATTCTGCTTCAACCTCGCAATTCAACACGCCTATGCGACGAATGCAACAGCTGGGAAACACATACTCCGATGTCGCTGATATATTTAACACGTCAATATCAAACTATAAGTCTAATTTAGTACAGTTGTTGTCATCTGGCAGAGCTAAACTAATAGTTGGACCTGTTACTTAATATTATTTTTTTCTTTTCCTTTAACAATATTTTGAACCTTTTATTTATTAAATATTTTTAGTAATTTTCATCTACCATATTTTTGTATCTGCTGTTCAATGCTCTTTTTTGTTTTATTTTACACAGTTTTTTGCACTAATGAGGTATTTTTTTCAAAAAAAATTATCTGTTAACATGTATGTAAAAGCCTATAACAGGCGTAAATAAATACATATTATCTATCTGTTCCTTTGATATAATTTAAATGTTATACTATTGTTTTCTCACTGTTCTCTTATTTTATTTAATATTGTGTTCTCCCTCTGTATGTTTATATATAACCGCACACTTTGTATTTTTTTATGGTTTAATTTTGTACCCTGATGATGCTTAGGCTAAGCGAAACTGGTCGGTCATAAAAATTAAAATAAAACCAGCGCACTCATACCAAGTTCTCATTTCATTTTCATTAAGTAAATGGATATTAAATAAATCCCCTAAGCTTAGCCTACCCAAGAGTAACATAACACAGAAACTAATTTTCTTCATCGTTGATTGTAAAACGTCCACGGGAGACGCAAGAAGTAATAAGTGGTCAAAAGCTGCTGAGTTTATTGCCGGAACTAATAGTTTATCATAACAGGGGAAAGCAATTTATCGTTGGTCATTGTTGCCCGTGATTACTGGACAACGAGACTTGTCTGGTGTTGTTGTTACGTTGGGAGTGCGTGCCGAGATATGGATTAATGCACACCGCAGAGTGCAACGCCTCACCAGTGATAACGCTGAGTCATTAGCCGAAGCCTTGCACTTCTAGCAGGGTATCAGAGTACCAGATGCAGTTTGATCAAATGCATTACCCCCACTTTGCAGTGCACATTGCACATACGCACCGCGGGTGGGTCGTTAGTCACTTGTGACCACTTCCCAGGATAACTCATCAATCAGAAATGTGCCAGCGTATTATCGAGCTGAAAATCTTAGACTTAATTACGGATAAAATCCAGGTGTACGTCAGAAAATTATATTCAAATCAGTATTTGTATTTTCAAATTTAATTAAGTATTGCTTTGGTGAAAGCATGCCATACACTTGTATCCTTGGAGGTCAGGGAGAGGTACCTTTGCGAAACAGTTTAGTCAGGATTGTTGACTTTATACTGACTCGATAGAAAAAGACAAAGATATATTTAAGGATGTTGGAAAGCCTATTAGTTACCGCCCACATGGAATTCGGACATTTGTAATAAACATATTTGAACACATTAAACAAAACAATATCAATACACCATTAAAATAATTTATGAAGTCAAAATATTAACATAAACACTTATAACAGAAAGTTTACCTAAATAATGATGAAAGCTTTTTGTTAAATTTATGTCTTCTCATGAAACATGTTAAAATTCTAAAGTTCCTCTGAAAAGTGATGTTTTATAATCATTGTTTGATTTTGTTTGAACATTCACGCATAGCACATACCACCATCATGTTTAATTTATTTGTATAACCACTGCAAGTAATTTAATCAACACAAATATAGGAAATAACCTCAAAATCCGTTGACATAAGTCATGCGACTCGATGATGTGAAGTTAGCACGAACGGATAATATCCTTACATACTTAGAAGTGCTGCGATATTATTTGACGACTTTTCTTGTCTCTTTCTCTCTTGTGGTATACAACGTAAAAACCCGGAGAAAGTGATTTATCGCAAACTTGTATAGGTTGAATAGAAATATTATCTCCTAATTTCGTTACTCCAACCTTGAATCCTTACAACTCAATGCCCTTACTGTCTACTAAAAACCATATAATCATTGTCATAAAATATTTATTGTTCTTTTGTTACTTGTTATATTTTACACTGTTTGCATATTATGAATATTCTACTTATAAGTATCAACATGTTGAAAATCTTCAATAGAATTTCCTTCTCTTTGCTTTAACAAATCTGTTAAAATGAATTCATACATATAATCTGGATGTTTAGATCCTTAGCTTCCAGTACTACTGACCTTTTTGGTCCCTACCTCGCACACAATCAGCGGCTTCTGTTATTTTTCATTGTTATCATCTGTGTTATTTTTCAGTTTTGTTGGGTCAGTGTATACCAAAAAAACCTTTTGAAAAAAAAAAACGTTTTTGGCTACAACATTATCAATCATGACGTTTTTTTTTAATCTTAGCACTGAAACACACTAAAAAGTCACGAGCCATCACTGGAGAGGTGTACATTCTTAGTTTATTATGATATGGTGATTCTGTCCTGCCAGGTAAGTATGTTGCTTTAGGTATATTTATATAAACTAAGAATTAATATTAAGTAGAAATTAAGATTTGTACAGCGCCCTTGAGGTGATTTTCCACAAAAACGGCGCTATGATCATCCAAATATTATTATTATTATTATTAAAATATAAAGTAAGTTTTCACCAAAACAAAAATTGATAATTTTTTAATTGGTTTTACCTCCCTCTCTTATAAAAAAAATCATTCCTTCATATTAAGAAATAAATTGTGAGATTATTATGAGTACTCTCACTATTTACAACCAAGGATGCCTCTCCAATATAATCGAGATGACATCGCACTTCTTTAGATAAAAAGGCTAGGTTACATTTGATGCCCAACATTACGTTTGGCATTACATTTGGCGCACAACGTTACAATCGGCATAAGGCAATTTGGCATTGAACATTATTCGCGCAATGTTCGAACAGTAAAAAAAAACTGTTAACTTTTATGTTTCGCATTTGGTTCGCTTGAATTTACTTTTGCCTTCGACATTGACTGATTTCAACTACTTTTGTCATTAAACTTTTATTTGTAAGAATAATATAAGCGTAATTATATGTAACATAAGCGATAATGAAATGCTACTATTAAATTTATTAACATAGTAATGGTTGTATTTTTTTTTTATGTTGTCATATTGTTGAAACATGAAAATAACAACATAGAAGTGTTTGCAATAATTCCAACGGAAAATTATTCATTAAATTATTTGCTAATATTTATAAATTGCATGAAGTGAGAGAAAGATACACAGGGTATGAAAGATGTTACAGAATTTGAGAATTTCACTTTTCGTGTAGATTTTAAACATCCAACCATCGCGCTGTTTTCCAAGGGTAGACAGATAAGATATACCGCCACGCAACTCTGTCTAAGCACACATTTCTTGCTTCATTCACATTCATGCATCGTCTCATACATACTCTTCCGATATTCTGATTCATCACGTGACCCGACTTAAGTATTTGATTCACTCGATGGTGCCATATCTTCCTCGGGCATCCCTGACTTCTTCTAGCATTTACTCCCGCATCACATGTTTTCCTTACACTCTTTTCTTAGTCTATCTGCTCTATGTACTCAAACCATCTACGCGTCTCTCTTAGATTGAAATAACGCAAATTTATATCAAGTTAAAAAATAACCGGTCGGTAGCTGAGTAGATAAACGCGTCGGATTCCCACCCGGGCGTCGTGACTTCAATTCCTCTGCTGGCTAAGTCCTCCATCATTGCACAAGCAAATTTTCCTTTTATTATGATGGTAGTAGGAGTTTTTCAAAAATTGTCACTTTGTTTGTAACCAGGGAATTTTTGTCTTTGTTTAAAAAAATATACATATATATATGCTTATATTATGTTTGTTAATTTTACCCTTGCTACTTGTTATTATTATTATTATTAACTCTTTTTATAAAACCGTTGAAAGAATGTTTTACTTAGTAATTAAATAGGGAAAAAATATATTTTCATTTTAAGGAAAAATCATGTTTTTATTAAACGTATTTTAGACATGTACTATTTTTAAAATGCCTAAATTAAAATTAAAATGTTAGTTTTTTACGTGTATTAAATACTCAAGTGTAATGTATGACTTTGAAGGCGTGAAATTGTTTTCTTTTTTTTTAATCAATTTTCATTGTATTATTTATTTATATACTAACGCATCAAAGTCTAATTATAAAAAAAAATCTAAAATGGGAAAACAGAGCAACAGAGAAAGAACAGCACATACATAAATATTAAATGAAGCAATGAAAAAAATAGGACAAAATATAACATAAAAAAGAACATTCAAATCAAAGACAAGGTCAATTCAAAATTTTGGTAGAGTCGTAAAAAATAACAAAAATCATTTAGACTTCTACCAAAAATTTCAAGACCATGGCTTGAGTTAACAAGTCTCGACATTCTGGACAGAGGAGAATGATACCCATAATTAGTAGAGGGATGATTGAGGAACAGCAATTCATTGTTTCTGAGTAGGTATCATCTATGCTAAAATCAGTTCTCGTTATGTGCCGCAGTTCCTATGCACGTAGAATGCAGCACGCGGGTAACACGGGTACGAGCGTCTCAGTGTGCAGTAAATGCACATGAATTGTGCACTGCTTTCATGACTAATAATCGCGTGCAAAGGCTTTGTGCAATTCTAGTTATACTAAGCATTATTCACGATATTTAGCCAATGTAATCGGCGATATTGATTCGATACCCCCTAGGTCAGTGGTGGTGAACCTTTTTATGTGAACGTGCCAAAAAATTACGAATGTTATTTATCGAATAACTGACGAGCCAGGCAGCTTTTGACGGCCTCCGCGGTCGAGTGGTAAGGTTCTTGACTACGAATTCAGAGGTCGCGGGTTCAAACCCGGCGTGCACACATATTTTATTTATTTAATGAGTATGTGTCATAACATAATTAATTAATTTAAATAATAAATAGTATACGGCACGTTCTAGAGTGGTCGATACTTATAGTATCGCCCTGGTGAAAGAACAACATTTAGAATAAAAAACTTGTGAAATTGAATAAAACCTCTATGCATGTTTAAAAAATATAAATAAAACGCAATTAATAAAATAAGAGCATACATAATGGGACATATCCGACAGGCTTTTTCAGTGGTTCCTTAGATTGATTAGAGTAAGAAACAATGGTGCCATTTCACTGTAAGATTGCTTTTTTATATTTAAAACAACTTATAATTATTTACCAATCGATATGAAGATGCTTAAATTATCAGACAGAAGGATTTTGTGGACTTGGTGTTTCTGTACAAAATTTTAATAATTCATGTGACTGTTCAAAATTGATTGACTGCTTGCAATGATACATTTTCAAATACTGATACGAAATACTAGACATCAAGATATTTTTCAGAGTAATAATTCTGGAACTAACTACCATTGACATAGTACTGGTACATAGAAATTATGTACGTACTTATTATGTACTCGTTATTGCTTAGATTGCTAATGCATGAAAAACAATTATGCAACGTCGGTAGACATTTTTAATTCATCGCCTTAATAAATATTTTAAAAAATTGTTTGATTTTATGACTTAGTTTTATATTTTTTATTGAAGTAATAATTTAAATTGTTTTTTTTCCTTTTTATTTAAAGAAAGACAAACATTCTCGGGTTACGAATAACTTTACAATATTTTTAAAACTCCTACTACCATTATAATAAGCGGAAGATGTTGCTTGTGAAATTATGGAGGACTTAGCTAGCAGAGAAATGGAATCCACGACGCCCTGGTGGGAATCCGACGCTTTTGTCCACTCACCTACCGAGCGGTCAAATTATTGATATTGAAGTAATATTTTTAACTGTTTTTTTCTTATTCTGTTTTATGTGTATATTTTAAATTACATAATTTATTATATATGGTGAAAGGTACGAATGTATCGTTAAAAGAAATAAACAGCAACAACAACAAATTTCGTGTCACCACTGCGCTGGTTAGAACATTTGAGATAACCCCGTGCCCCACGCGGTATGCACCGTCTCTTCCAGTCTAATGTCAGTGAAAAAAAACGACACCTGCAATATTTTAATAAATGTCACAGTTGGCACGCGTGCCACAGTTCCGCCGCACCTGTGAAGCTGTTTAATGATCAAACCCATTCCACTTTAATTAAACTGACATTACATGGTATGATTCACAGTTATGATCCAATTACAATGCGGGATTATGAGAATGCTTCTACAGAGTAACTTAATATGTAAATCATTTATAGAAAACTATATTTAATCCAAATCAAAAACGCATTAATTTCAAAATAATGCACAACCAAATAATAACATTTCAATTAATTAATTTTTCCTCGGACATTTGGCTTTAAAGCGGTTGTTAATTTATGTGCAATAAAGCACTCAAACATCAAATAAAATAACTGATTTTCAATCAGTTTTTTTGTAATAAAAAAACTATAAATAAAAATTAAAGATTTCATCTGCTAAAAATAATAAACCTTTTCAACGGGGACGTAAAGTTCAAACCTCTGTAGGTAAGTACTTATCAGCGAGATTATATCTGCTAAGAATATTGATATTCCCACAGTTGGTTTAGAATATCTAAATCTTCATCTCTGCGGTGATTTTCTCTAGTCTATACATTTATTTGATATAATCAAAATAATTATACACATAAATAAAACAGATAAACTTTGTTTATAACCACTTTAATTATTCAATATTAATTATGTCGACCGGTTTCGGATCGGGATAATATTAAAATTTAAATATTGTCCTAATGATGGAAGGGTGCTTCCGAAACCGGTCGACATAATATTGAATAATTTAAGTGGTTATAAACAAAGTTTATCTCTTTTATTTTTAAATATGGCAAGTCACAAAGTAAATGTTTTTTTACGAATATGTAATAATACACAATTTATATGGGTAGGTAATACTCAAGTCACATAAAGAAAACATCATTGAACATATAAATATACCTAATAAAAAACAATTGTTTTTGAGGTAATACTAACAATAAATAACATATTATTCAGACCTACCTTCTTGTAGACAGCACGTGGCTACAATAAAAGTCACTTTTTTCCATTTTTTCCACCCTAGGTCCGACAGCACGGGCAACAACTATGATACGTATTTGTTAATGTAAATATGTTAGTTGTAAGTCACTAGTTAAAAGTATTAGACATAAGTTAATATTAAGTTTTAACTAACTAACCATCACGCCGTTTACTCGCAGGGGTAGACAGAGAGGACGGACCGCCATATAATTCTGTCTTGGCACATCCTTGCTTTATTTACATTCATACATCGTCTCATACATACTCTTCTGTTATTATGACTCATAACATGACCCGATTCAATTATTTGATTTACTTGATCGTGCCATGTCTTTCTCGGGCGTCCTCGACTTTTTCTTCCATTCACTTTCGCATCATAAATTCTTTTCACACTCCTTTCTTCGTTCATTCGCTCTACATGCCCGACCATCTAAGCGTCTCTTTCTTGATCCTATTCATTACGGTCACATCAGCCTTACATTCTTTTCGGATATCCACATTTTTAATACGGTCATACGTGGTTTTTCATTTCCACAGCATTCAGTCATCTTTTCTCTCCCAGTTCCATGCCTTACTGCCATACATCAGGGTTGGTATAAGCACCCCACTGTGGACTGCTAGCTTCGCTTGAAACTCAATGACTCTGTCTTAATTTTAATATTATGTTAATTTTGCTGTAAAGGGCCCTTGAGGTGATATTTGTGTCACGAAAACGGCTAATTAATATTAATAAATGTGTTACATTTCTCAGATAATTTTTTGAGTCTTAAGATTTTATTTTTACATTTCAAACTGTATAAATTGGAAGTAATAACGAAAAAGGTGTTTTTATTGTTTAAATTGGCTGTCATTCATAATTCACAGCAAAGCCGCTATTGGTGCCAAATTCTATCTATCAAATAAAAATATAAACCACTTTCAGATTTAAGAATTATTTTTGACAAGACTTTAATTTTTAATATTGTCAATAGATCTACTGAATCTTGATTTGCCTTTCATATACTAATGATAACTATTCGATCCAAAATATCAGTTCTGAGTCTTTCAGATACTCGCTCGTAACTAGATTGCATGTAGTTGGTAATACATACGCAGAGGTGGCTAATGTATTTGGCTGCACGGAATGTAGATACAAGAAGGCTATATATCAAATATCTTCAATTCATACTAATTTAATGTAATCAAACAAATACAATGTATGGAGTACACATGTTAACTACTGGCGGCCTGCATGGTCGAGTAGTAAGACGTTCGAATTCTAATCCAGAGGTCGGTGGTTCAAGTCCGGCGTGCGCAAATAAATTGTACTAAATCAATATGGTTCACATAACACATTTATCGTTTTAATTAATATGAAACAATACATAGTATATTTGCAGCACATTTCAGAGTGGTAGATACTCTTAGTATCGCCCTAGTGAAAGACAAGATTCATTCAGAATCGAAACGTTCCTTGAAATGGCTTTAACCGTGTTTGGTGACCAGATCTGAATACCCAGGTACTTTCAGACCTTAATCTTCCCCATCTTCTTACCTTCCCCCCTGCACTCAACCTCACAGCATACCCCGATTGGGGATGCCATAGTATCACTGGCTCTACACAGTTGGGACTCTTGTGTGGTATTCGCTGTAAAAAAATAAAATTATTCTTACTTTTTGTATGAGCAAATAACTTTCACTTGTATCCCTGTAAAATGTACCTTTACATGTATATGTAAAAACCCACTGGGGGTATACAATTAAATAAATAAATATCAATAAACTCAAGCTCACGCTCATTTCCATCATCTTCTTTCCTTCTCCACTTCCTCCATTCTCTCAAAACTCCCCAAATTGGAAATGCCACTGCCCCACTGCCTCCGGACAGTTGAGCTTTTTTTACTTAATAACATCTTATCACACCAAAAAAAATATGATCAAATCTAAAGAATGTTTAAATACCAAATAGTCGGCATCTACGTGAGGAATCCGTGGCAGGGAGGCTGGCTACCCGGGGCAGGAGCTGCAGGAGGAAGGAGAGGAGCCGAGGTACCGCAGGTCACCACCAGTAAGGTCCCAGCAGACCCCAGACAATGGAATTACTTATCTTCGTTCGCAGTCTTTATGTATTTTTTGTACGAATGTTTTTCTGTAATAAATTGTCTCATTGTCTATTGTGCGACCAGCCTTATTTCCAATCGGGCATTTTAAGCATACTCACATAGCTACGAGTACTCATTCCAACGCTACGTAGATTTCTTTACCTTTAAACTTTAGCTCTGGTCTCGCTTTTCTGTTCTCTCTTCTCTGTTCTCTCCTCTCCGCTGTTCAACGTTCATATCGGCCTTTTGTTTGGGCAGGCGAGACAGCGAGTATTTGTTTTGTTGCTCTTACATGACAATGGAATTATAAAAAATATGCGCAAACAATGATCTTATTTCACTCTCTGGATTTGGTAATCTTTTATTTTAGATACACTGTTTGGTTTTTATAGGTAGGTACCTACTACCTACTTGCTAAGGCTGGATGCTGGCGGTGGAAGGCTGTTGTTACTTTTTACATTTACATTCAAATTCTTAGATTTGAATGTTATAAACAGTTTGTTTTATCTAGTATTTTTTAGTAAGTCGAGATGATTTAATTTTTAAACGGTGTAATCTAAAATTTAATGGCAATTTAAATATGATTTTTCTGTATTTTACTTGAATAAGAAATGTACCTATTTGTTGTTCTTTCGAAAGGTTATTTTAATTATTTTTTTTCGTAACTTCTTCTTTGGCGTCTTAAGCCAACTATGTCATAAAAAAATAAAGTTCACACAAAAGTAAACACTTCACAATATACATTCATTATGGAATCATATCTCAGCCTAGATTTTAGTAACGAAAAAGACTTGGGTAACATATTGGCTCCGTCAGAGTGTGATATTTCCTCAAATGTCTCAAGCAAGTAATCAATACATATGTAATAATGCATCTATGATATCATCTGTATCTATTAATATTGATGATTTCCTTGTACGTATACAAAATATGAAAAGTATGAAATGTATTGCATAGCTAGTTCCCATCATATATTTAATGATAAAAACCATTGCCTTTAAAAACCTTTAATGTATGACCTTCGGGATAATAAAAAAAAATCTCTCTGAAATTTCAAGGTCAACGTAACTATATACAGAAAACACAGACCCTCTTGTGTATAAATTATAGAAAAAATCAACAAAATCTTATAAAACTGCATTGTAAACTTTTGTTTTCGGACGCAGCAAAACCAGTCGAACAATGAAATCTGGCGTCAACAATTTTCACAACCTTTTTTGTATAAAATTTCTAGGTAGACACAACTGTTTTTAGTCTAAAATGTTATTTCCACCAACAGCTATTGACATTTTAAGTACTCACTGACTGTTGAAAATAGAACGAAATTCTTCAATAAACAATATTGTTCCATTCATATTATTTTAGTCAATTATTCAACAAGAAAAACGTTTTCAAAGAGTAAGTATTACATTGTTATAGAACAGTGAAAAATTGATTTGTTTATATTTTTTTTCTTCCTCAACCGCTAGTGTGCCGGAGGTGCCAATAGTCACCGGGCATTCGTCTAAAACCTTTTATCGTTTTAAACCTGCCGTTTGCATATTTTTGTATTAAAAGAAAGACAAACATTTCCGGGTTACGAATAACCTGATAATATTTGAAAAACTCCTACTACCATCATAATAAGTATAAGATATTACTTGTCCAATGATGGAGGACTTAGTTGGCAGAAGAATTGAACTCAAGACGCCCAGGCGGGAATCCGACGCGTTTGTCCACTCAGCTACTAACCGGTCGAAACGAACTATAATCGCTTGTCAACAAAATAATCAATCCATAGAGATATTTTGCATTGCGGTATTATATTTTACGCTCTAAAAGTCAAGCAGTAATTATTTGAAGTTTGCATACGTCAGTGTAGCAGAAAAAAAACGATTTTCCAAGTGAAATTTCTGTTTGTATTTACTGGAAAACTTTATGTTATTTTATTTTTTATTTGGAAAGATATTAATTCAGCCAGACCAAAATATTATAAAACAACTTATTAATATAATAAATCTTCTTATTTATAAATTAAACTTTTTTCGTGATGTGAGGGAGAAGAAAAAACGAAAATTAGTGGCTATTCTAGAAAAATCGCTTATACCATTAACATACAATTTTATAAATAGATAGGCACATTATCTGAGAAGATAGCACAATTGAAAGAAACATCATTTTGCTAAACACAAGTGAGTTATTACGAAAATACAGTCCGCCAGTTAGGACCGAAATTTGTGGGAATCTGGCATTCTAGAAGTTAGGTATCAGTGTTTTTCAGCGGAATACGAAATAATTATTTCCAAAAATCCTAATCATGGGAGAACCCGTGTAGTAAAACCAGTCTGCCAAAAAAACCGTAAAATGTTGTTATACAATCATTATTAATTACAACTAAATAATATTGCGGATAACGCTAGCGAATGCCTCATTTTCAAGGTTATAATTTGTAGCCGAGATTAACGAGTTAATTTATGATTATGCTCTTCATGTGATCAAGTATAGCACTCCGGAGTAACCTTATATTTATCTTTGGTAGTGGAGTTGGTTTCGAGACCCGCCCCGCGACACGCAGTCTCTGGGAGGCTGGAATAATGGACCAACAGCCTTGTTAACGGATGTTAATCAGGTTTTATATTGATGATATCAAGAGTATTAACACCGGCCAACAATTTTAAAAGCGACTGTTTTTTTGGTTTATTTTTGAGAAAAGTACGAGCGCATAATGTTTGATTTAATGTGGGAAGCGTCCATTTTGGGTTGTTTTTTGTTCATGTGTTGCCCCACAAGAGTCTCGTCTATTTGAAGCCAGGGCGATATGGCGTCCCCATTTTTAGAGATTGTTATGTGGTTGTAGTAAGTGGCGATTGGAATGAGACAGGGAAGTGGATGGTTAGGTAGTAGATTCATGTCGTTCCACGAAACACCTATATTCTGAAAAGTTGTCTCTCATCTGGTCGATATTAAGAATACCTTGCAATCAAGAATTAACTGTCAACTGACCACTACGAAAATTCCCCGCAGGGATGGGCAGAAAGGGTGGACCGCAGCACAAATCTGTCTTGGCGCATACTCCTTGCTTCATTCACATTCATAAATCGTCTCATTCATAATATTCAGTATTTTTAATCCTTGACATAGCATGACTCACTTTGACACGTGTTTGATTCACTTGATCGTGCCATGTCTTCCTCGAGTGACCCCGACTTTTTCTACCGTTTACTTTCACGTCAATACAATCCTTTCTTTGTTTATCCGCTTTACATGTCCAAACTATCTAAATGTCATTTTTTTTCGTCTTAATTTACAGTGAATACCACACAAGAATCCCAACTGCTCCCCACCATCTAGAGCCAGTGAGACTATGGCATCCTCAATTGGAATATTTGGTGTGGCCAAAAGTAGTTGGAAAGAGAAAGAGATGGGGAAGAGGATGGTTGGGAAGTACCTGGCTATTTACAAAAACAATAATATGAACACGGCGAAAGCCATTTTCGAGATACTTTTCAATTCCGAATGGCTCACTCTAACACGTATTTGATTCACTTGATCATGCCATGTCTTTCTCGGGTGACCTCGACTTCTTCTACCATTCACTTTCACGTCATTACACTCCTTTCTTTGTTTATACCCTCTACATGTCCAAACCATCTAAACTTCCGTTTCTTAATCCTATTCAGTATCTTTATTTATTCTTTATCCATATTATGTGGAAACACCATATGAATGTATTTTTTTATAAGATGTCGCCGGGTTTCGATCCGTGGCCACTGGGTTCAAGACCACGAAGCTTACTGCTCTGACACGAAGATCTTCAACTGAATTTTCTGTCTTAGGTTGCCGTCTTGCGTGTGAAATACACGCGTATATGTTTCTGTCAGCCATTGTTTGATGGCAATTAATTTTCAATCCATTAAAATACAGAAAAGAATTTAAAAATAAAGGATTGTAAATAAACAGGGTATAAATCTTTATAATTTTTCTTTATTTTTATATTCAATAATTATTTAATTACTAATCTAACTACTACATACATAATAATAAAGTCAAACCAGTCTACAAATATACATGCATCATGAAAACAAAATGTGTTTAATGTTGAATAAAGCAGTGTTGGTCACTTCATTCAACTTCACCCATGGCAATAATTACGGAAGAAACACAAATATTCACTGCCAATATTAAACTGGTTTGACTTTATTTATGTATTCAAATAAAATATATTATAAATAACTAACTTTTAGAGTACGTACATATTTGCCTAAGAATATGTTCATAAATTACACAAAACAGTTAAATTTAGCATTACAATAAACATAGGTAAAGTGATTTTAATATGTTCTTATTATACAACTCCTAAAATAAAATCAACAAGTCTTGACTAATTTTTGGTAAAAATAATTTGTTTTTTATTTTTCTTTATATTTGAGAAGACATTTTACATTATTAAATAATTTCATTGCCAATAATATACAAAAATTAAATAGATTATTTTCAACATATTAAAACTACCTTTAAAAAGACACTATTGGCGTAGGTACCCACATAAACTAGTATTTACACATTTTGAAAGAAACCAACGTGATCAGTATTTATAGGTTATATGAATTGGTAAACATTTAATACATTTTGGACGGTTTCTTTATCAGGAGAACCAAAATTATGTAGTCTTTGATCAATATATGAAAAGCGAAAAAGTGATATTTATGTATTCATCAATTTATTTGATTATTTTTAATGTTTTATTTCATTTAGTATTACTATTATCGGCGTATCTCATACACATGGTTCGCCAAACCAGACGAATAAGTACACCATATATATTTTTTTTTCAGGGACAATTGCATACAAGTAATTGCTGCAGTAACCTTATCATATTTTATCTTAGACCACAGATTCTCAATTTTTCACTAAACAATTGTTTTTAGATAAGAAATAATTTGAATCCTAGAATACTCAATAACAATATACTACGAAGCCTCAATATTTCCTTCCGGGTTGCTCGCTTGGTGATGCGTTGCACTCTCCGCAACCGTAGCCTGAACTAACTTCAGTCTTCCATCAGAACTTGTGGAATTATATTCTTCCTCCCTGCAGATTATGTGCAATACGGGCTGTGGTTGGCCGATATGACTGACGTAATGCTCTGGTAACCAGTCAAACGTGAAGGTGTTCTGCAAACTTCCGTATCCTGTTAAGGCTCCGGGGGTTCCGGTCGGAGTCAAGGGTGCAGTGGATATGTAACTTACTTCTTGATAGGCTTGCGGGACTTTTTGCAAGGCTGTATCCGACCAGGGCGGGCTTGGGTTCCATCTATCAATGAAATCAGCCGGGTCCTCTAGACCCGGTTTCGAAGGGTATCTGTGACGTTCTGCGGGGTGGGTGAGGGTTAAAAGGGTTCCTCCCCCACCCTCGACAATAACGTGGGATTGTTTCACGGTGGAAAGCTCCAAAGGTTCCAATTTTGTGAGAGATTCGGAGTTTTTTCTTTTGCGGTGGTGACGGATGCTGGGCATGGAATCTCCGTCGCGGGGGTCTCCCAGTCTCATCTCGGTGTCAGCTTGGGGGACATATCTGTGGGCAATAAAAAAATGGATGAATATTAGTATTAATTTGCATAAATTACACAAAATTGTAATTTTAGATAGAGTGATGGACAGTAAAACGGCTATTTTCAGTCATGCAAAAAAGTCGCTAAACTGTTTGTATGCATTCATAAATACTGGCGCCTAGGTTCTATGTCAATGAGGAAAATATATTGATATGAATTTCGAGTGAAAAAATCTTTACTTGAAAGTGGCAATTAGAAAGAACGTGTTACATTAATAAGAGCACTTACATGGGCACTATGCATTATTCACAAAAAAAAGTTTTCCATGTCAACAAAGATCTCAAATAGGACACGTCATCAATCGATTAAAATGCGTCTATAATAATAATTACTCGTGGCTAATTTATAAAGTGCAATTTTTGTGAAATATTTCTTCAAGGGCGCTGATGATTATGCTGGCAGTAAGAGGAATTTAAATATTATCAGGTGATTCATAAACTGGAAATGTATGTCTTTCTTTGAAAAAAATAAATTATTTTGTTAAAGATTTTACCCGTAATTCTTCTTTATTTTTTTGTCATTCGAATCTGAAGCGGTAATAGAATATCCTTAACAAAACATATAATTGTTAACAAACCCCAAATAATAATAAGAAATGTAATTTTAAATAATTATTATTTTACATGGCAATAAAAAAGGTCAATATAAACACTAAAATAAAAAAAGAGAAATTAACAATTTTACTTTGTTTAAGACCACGGATGTTATTTTTTTTATTTTGATGACATAAAAAAAAAATATTCGTACTCTTATACAAAGTTATTTTTCATTTCTTTAAATATGTCAAACCACAAAGTGATTGGTTTCAGAAAAAACATACATTTACAGTTTACAAATAATCTGATGGTATTTTAATTCCTCCTACTGCCAGTATAATCATCAGCGCCCTTGGAGTGATTTTTGACAAAAACGGCTCTTTAAAAATTATCCAAATATCATTATTACTATATAGAAAGCAATCACTTAATAACTTTGTGTAAGACCGCGGATATTATTTTAATTTTTATAACCGATCGGTTTTCTTAGTCTAAGAATCATCAGAGTACAAAATGAAATTAAATAAAAATACAAAGTTTGCGGTTATATATACATACAGAGGGAGAACAAAATATAAAATAAAATATCATAACAATGAGAAAACATAGAATAACATTTATTATTAATAATAACTGGGAAACGTTGCTTGTGCACGACGTCTGGATTATTCGCAGATTTGTCATTACTTGTAAATACTCCGTCGGAATCATAATTTACCCATTTTCTGTCGTGTTTTACTCTCTTCACCATAATGTAACATTCTCCAACAATATTTTATAACTGTTGATTTTTTTTTTATAATTTTCTAGCAGCCACTACTGTCCTAGTTCTGGTCGCTTTCCCCAATCCGCATATTTTGACAGACCCCTCATCAACCTGGAGTTATTAAAATTAATTGAAAACTCGTAAACAAGAAGTTATTGAAGTGAGAAAGTCGACATGGAAGGAGCTTTTTTTCAAATCAATTAACGCTTCCAGGTGTCTTCGCCATTTTCGTAATCGTGCCCAATCAATTTCATTTCCAACGTACCCACATACAATTACAGTAATTCTCCAAAACTAAAGCTACGTGATTCAAAATGAAACGTATTCGTGAAACGGATTTTTTCTGCAGCCAATCTACGAAGAAAGTTGTAAACCAAATCCCAGCGTCGACTTGAAAAAAAACTCATCTCGATGTATTACATTTTAATCACATGCAAGCATGTTATTAAATTCCACGAGGCGCCTGGTAAAAAATAATAAAATCATCAAGACCCGGACGGTAATGAATATAAATTAAGCTGGCGGTGATAACCAACAACGTTCCCACTGGTAAAAATAACTATCCGTCAATCACATAACAACGTATTGATGGATTTTTGACGTTTTAGATATATTTTAGAAGAGTGATTTCGTCGAGGAAAAAAACCCAGGCTAAAAGTTTCGAATGTTTCTTGAAAGCTTGTGATCGGTGGGATCGTTTTTTAAAGGCGTTGAGACATCCCTACTCAGGTTGTTGCCATGCTCTTATGTGCAGTGTCATGTTATCATGGAGATGCTATATTTTTTCTAAAACGGTTAAAAAACACCCCAAAAGTAGATGAGAGAGTCTAAGGTTGAAATAACATATAAAAGCTTGTCGCTTTATTGTAATTATTGAAACAGTTCTAATCATATTCAATTAATTTTGAATAGAAACTGTGAAACGCATCTAACCACTGTGTTTCCATAACGTTCGCGTCACTCACAGAAAGATTTAAGGTCCCGCGTTCGAGTCTCGGTCGCAACCTAATAATTTTATTTTATATGTTTTGTCCTGTACTTATTTTCCTGACCAGTAGAAATTAATTGGTGACGTAATTTAAAAACTTTAGTACCTACTTACAAATATGAAGAATAACCACACATACTAAAATATTTTCGGCCGGTTAGTATTTGAGTAGACAAACGCGTCGGCTTACCCGGGTGTCGTAAGTTCGATTCCTCTGCTGGCTTAGTCGTCCATCATTGCACAAGCAACATTTTTCGCTTATTACGATGGCAGTAGGATTTTTTTTAAATATTGTCAGGCTATTCGTAACCCAGGGAATGTTTGTCTTTCCTATCACTTTGGTTTTTGGTTTGGTTTCACGGGTGACTTTTGCCACGGCAACAGTTTCGTCACTGTCACTGTCTTCCGATCGAGCACGCACACGGTGAGTGACTGTCACCCGTCACCCTGTCGTTCCGGCAATGGATTGCAAACAGGCAGATGAGTCATCGAACGACATTTTGTCACCGTGCGCGAACGCTTATACAAAAGTACTCTCTGCAGACACGGTGACAGTTTCATCACTCAAAGTCAAGTAGAACTATAAAGTCACCATAAAGTTGCGTTGCTGCGTGCGCGGACCTCCATACACTCCAATAGATTTGTAGATGGTGACGAAACTGTTGCCGTGACAAAAGTCACCTGAGCGCGCCTGCTTAGCCTAAGCATCATCAGGGTACAAAATTAAGCAATTATTAGTCTAATTGTGTACCCTGATGATGCTTAGACTAAGCGAAACCGGTCGGTCTTAAAAAATTAACTAAAATCTGTGGTATTGTACAAAGTTATTATTTCATTTTCATTATAATAATGTATGATCATCATACCTTTTCCAGAAGAGGTTAGTAAGAGAGGATGAAATGCTCACAACTGCATATCACTTTGTATTATTTGCTTCATTTACATTCATACACACTCTTTTTTTTATTGACAAGCTAACTCAAGTTTTTGATTCACATCATCGTGTGATGCCTTCCTCGACAAAAATCTAATTTATTTAACTTTGACATCAAGCACTCACTTTGTGGTGAGACAAAATTAAATTTGAAATAAAAGTGTCGAGTGGTAAGACGCTCGACTACGAATCAAGAGGTCGCGGGTTCGAACCCGGCGTGCACAAATAAATTTTATTTAATTAATATGTGTCACAACACATTTAATTGATATGAAATAAAATATAGTATATTTGCGGCACGTTCCAAAGTGGTAGATACTCTAAGTATCGCCCTGGTGAAAGACCACCATTCAGAATTGAAACGTTGCTTGAAATGGCTTTGGCCGTATTTTGTGACCAGATCTGAATAGCCAGGTACTTACCAACCTTCCCCTTTCTCATTTCCTTCCTCTCCCCACTACATAGTCTCACTGGCTCTAGACGGTTGGGAGCAGTTGAGACTCTTGTGCGGTATTCACGTAAAAAAAAATACACTTTATTTATCACGTGTTTGGTGACCAGATCTGAATAGCCAGGTACTTCCCAACCTTCCCCTTCCCAATCTCCTTCCCCTCCCCACTACCTTCAGCCCCACAACATATCCTATTTGGGAATGCCATAGTCTCACTGGCTCTAGACGGTTGGGAGCAGTTGAGACTCTTGTGCGGTATTCACGTTAAAAAAATAAATATATATATATAGATGTTTATAAATATCATAAACATATATTTATTCAACCCTGAAGAAGGTTCAGGTAGAGCCGAAACCGGTTGGTATATGTATCTAATAAAGTGGTATTACGACAAATAAACTTATTTATTTCGCTAATATCACCGAAATGAAAATATTTTTAAATAACTCCTATCGTCAAGTATTAAGGAATGGGCGCAAACACCTGTCCCAGTTGAGGTGTACGCTATGAATAATAATCACCTCCTCCGAACAATAAATAAATCATCTCGCCTGTCACATTTTCGTCATTATTTGTTTGCGGGGTAATAAAAAATGATTCTCCCAACAATTTGTTTGTTAAACCATCAATATGGCTGATACGCCCGAGACCACCTGTAGAAGTGTGTACGCAATACCTGCACACCTGTGTACGTATAGATGTGTGTGGGCGTTATGTCATGTAGGTGTGCGTGTTGGGTGTTATGTCGTGTACATGTGTATGTGCGTGTGTTATGTGTTGTACTCGTTAAAGATGGTGAATTGAAACTCAGGCCTTCATCTCATCTGTGTGAGAATATATCAAATATTGCTTATTAACCACGTTGGATTATAATTTTGTAGAGGATGCAGAAGTATTTACATTGGTTCCGCTAAATATTTCATTTGTTTGTATACGTACCTATTAAGATAATTATTTTTTTTAAGGAAAGGCAAACACTTTCGGTTTTAGAATAGCCTGAAAATATTTTTAAAGAGTCTACAACCATCGTTACAAGCGCAAAATGTTGCTTGTGCAATGATGGAGGACTTAACCAGCAAAAGAATTAAACACACGACGCCTAGGTAAAAACTAGACGCAATTTCGCATTTGTCAACTCGGCTAATAAGCGGTCATAATATTTTAGTGTATCTTTGACGGTCTCCGTGGTCGAGTGGTTAAGATGCTCGAAAATGAATCTAGAGGTCGCATGTTCAAATCCCGGCGTGCGCCAATGTTTTTTATTTAATTTATACTTGCTATTTCACATTTTCTTAATGCAAAATATTATATGGTATGTTTGCGACACCTTCCAGAGTGATACCTTCATTTTTAAAACATTCTGTCTCGTGTCCGTTCACTCCAGAAGTCAAGACCTAAGTGAAAACATTTATTACGTCAAACAGGAAGTATGCGCGTTGATTATGGTGGGGTGGAGGAGGGGGGATTGAGGCGGTGCCTGTATCGTCAGGTAGTTTACGTAAAATTCTCTGATTGGGTGGATTTAAGCTAGTGGGACACGCGTAAGTGGTTAGTTACAAATAAAACTTAAGACATAAAGCCTCTAAAGATGGACAGTGACATTTGTCCGAAACTTCCGTCAGGAGTTAGAAGGCTTTTCCTAGAACACTATAACACGGATTAACATTTTTTTCCACAAACTGGCATATTTTTGATATTATTTACGAATTTTTAACCCGGTCTTTATCATTTTCCTCTACTTGTTTTTGTGTTATTATTTATATTTTGTTTGTGTCAGGTAAGATTAGGCAAGGTTAGCTTTAGGTAAGGTTTCAAAATTGCAAAGAGCTGAAATCTCAAAATCAAGCTTACTTAAGCTGTGTGTTATTGAAAATACTATATTGTACAAAAAAATAGAATTAAAGATTTTAAGATCAAAGGCTCATGAAACACACCCTTCACTTATGTCATCACCAGCTGAGAAAATATTAATACGTGGCTCGTACATGACTCTTTATGGGATAATTTCAATGATCGGTCTCACCTGTTATCGTACCTTAAGTGCCGAGTGATCAGGTAGTTATTTCGGCCTCGGAGATGTTTTTACAGTCCCTAACTGCTTATTATTTGACTCTCATGTGATCGCCTTGCAAAACATGGTAGGTTACCTTATAATTTTGCCATATTGATTAGTGTAGATACTCTCAGTATCGCCCAGGTGAAATACTACCACTCAGCATGTAAACGTTGCTTAAGACGGCTTAATTCCTGTTTGGTGACAGAATCTGAATAACGAGGCATTTTCTACCTTCGTCTTTCCCATCTTCTTCCCATCCCTACTCTTTTCAGCCTATTTTACGACTTCTCATATTATAGAAGAATGATAGAAAAATAGCTTAAATAACATTTCGGGGTTGGTTATGGCATAATAAAAAGATTTGAAAACAAGATAACTAACCTTTCGTGACTGTTGGGGGTATATGAGGAAGAGTGTCTTGAGTAGTCAACGGGCCCCCGCTCCGCCATCGAGGGCTCAAACCCAAACCCCTGGTTGACCATATGATGCACCCCTGAGTGTCTCAGCACCCCTGGAGTTCCTTGCCTCGAAGGATGCATGCCCTGCAGTTCCACTCCTGGCTGGTCTCCGTTCATCATGTGGTGGTGGACCATATCGTCGTTGGAGTGCTGGGAGTAGGGAGATTCTTGGTTGATGGTGTAGGATGATGGGGAAAAGTTGGAGAGGGAAGGGTGGTAGTAGTTTGGCACTTGAGTGTCATAGGATAAGCCGTATTGTAGCTTGCTTTGGACACTGTAATAGTGATATAGCCAGGAGTTGGCTAGCATTATTGATGCTTCACTCTCGCTGAAACAAAGACAAACAAAAATTAAAACATTTTGTTGTGAGTCAGTGTGCTTTAAACACCCTCAACAATCGAGATAGTTCTGAGTGAAAATAGTATATGGCTGATGAGGTTCAACCATAAGTTAAACGAACTGTTTGAAGAGCCGAGTACAGCAAAGCTTATTAAGCTGGGATGACTACGTTGAACAGGACACGTAGCAAGAATGAAAGAAAGAAAAAAAACAAAAGGAATTTCGAGTATATTTGAATTATTGGTGTGGAGGCTATTACCGCAGTTTTAGACATAAGGAGCTGGAAGGAAACATCATAAAACCAGAACATCAAAAAATGTAGTGCCGATGGTGTTTGTATGTAAATAAGAAATGTAAACGAAATTTTAACTCAAAGTCAATTGTTCTGTAGCTTCATAAATTAATATAAATAATGTTGTATATTGGAAAGAAGAGAATAAACTGAGGAAATCAAATGAAAGAAAAAGAAATATTGTCCTAAAGAGAAGTCCGAAGACTGGTACCTAAATATAAATATATTTATTTTTTTAATCAAACAGCAGTCTCTTACTCATTATCGACACTAAAAAAACTGGACCCAGCCGATTAATTCTTACGAAAGTAATTATAAATATAGGTAGGTACTTAAATAAATCTAGCTCAGGGGGCGTGCTTCTCTCCCAACAACGGAATCTGATATCATACTCGAACTTGATTAGTGATTATGATATAATCATTGGAAATCGACATTAATTTTTAATTAATGTCGTATAATTATAATTTACAGAATATTTGGCATTTGCTTTCTAATTTCCTACCTACTTGTACTTGCTCAAAGCTTCGAGGACGTCGTTCACATTGAACCTAAATTGTGCCTATTTGATGCAGCTTACAGATTTCAGACAAGCGTTAAAGTGAGTACAGGCTTTTTGCTGCGCCCACGTTCACATGTTTGTGAAGAGTTTTGTTAGAACGTCTCCGAGAATACCAATTTACTAGTATTCACATGTATGCACTACGATAAGGGCCTGGTCATATCGTATAGGTATTTTAACCCCATATTGTATTTATTTTTATAACTCAGCAAAAGAAGTAAACGATATGAACAAGAAGAACATGAAGAACAAGAAGAACAAGAAGAACAAGAAGAACAAGAAGAACATGAAGAACAAGAAGAACATGAAGAACATGAAGAACAAGAAGAACAAGAAGAACAAGAAGAACAAGAAGAACAAGAAGAACAAGAAGAACAAGAAGAACAAGAGAAGAACAAGAAGAACAAGAAGAACAAGAAGAACAAGAAGAACAAGAAGAACAAGAAGAACAAGAAGAACAAGAAGAACAAGAAGAACAAGAAGAACAAGAAGAACAAAAGAAGAACAAGAAGAACAAGAAGAACAAGAAGAACAAGAAGAACAAGAAGAACAAGAAGAACAAGAAGAACAAGAAGAACAAGAAGAACAAGAAGAACAAGAAGAACAAGAAGAACAAGAAGAACAAGAAGAACAAGAAGAACAAGAAGAACAAGAAGAACAAGAAGAACAAGAAGAACAAGAAGAACAAGAAGAACAAGAAGAACAAGAAGAACAAGAAGAACAAGAAGAACAAGAAGAACAAGAAGAACAAGAAGAACAAGAAGAACAAGAAGAACAAGAAGAACAAGAAGAACAAGAAGAACAAGAAGAACAAGAAGAACAAGAAGAACAAGAAGAACAAGAAGAACAAGAAGAACAAGAAGAACAAGAAGAACAAGAAGAACAAGAAGAACAAGAAGAACAAGAAGAACAAGAAGAACAAGAAGAACAAGAAGAACAAGAAGAACAAGAAGAACAAGAAGAACAAGAAGAACAAGAAGAACAAGAAGAACAAGAAGAACAAGAAGAACAAGAAGAACAAGAAGAACAAGAAGAACAAGAAGAACAAGAAGAACAAGAAGAACAAGAAGAACAAGAAGAACAAGAAGAACAAGAAGAACAAGAAGAACAAGAAGAACAAGAAGAACAAGAAGAACAAGAAGAACAAGAAGAACAAGAAGAACAAGAAGAGAAAGAATAATAAAAAGAACGATAAGAACGTAAAGAATCAAAAAGAACAAGAAGAACAAGACGTACAAGAAGAACAATAAGGTAATTCTAGCTTTACTTTTAGATTTTTCTATAATTGAATATTAATTTTCTTTTTGTTGAGTGCCCTTGGGGTAATATTTCACCAAAATGGTATTATTATTATTATTACTAAAACTAATTGAAAGAACGAGAAAATTCATATTTCGCATTCATCGAAATAGGTCTGCACCATCTGTATATTTAACAAGTTAGCTTAGTTGGTGGAAAATCTTAAATAAATAAAATACACAAGACGATTCTACTATAAAACCTACAATTAAATATAATAGTAATTTAATAATATTTTAGATAATATATTCACCTGAGAACTTGATTGGTGCAAACTATGACAGGCTGTTGATTATTTTCCATATTATCCTTTACTTGCAGGACAGAATGAACCCATAACCAATCTCCAGATTGTTTTTGCAGCCGCAGCAAAAGGATGCAGGACCTTTCCTGCTCTGATTGGGTTACTGGAAGAAAAGAAAGCACTTAGTATTGGATCATTATCAAGTCATCTAATAATTTTTAAAGATATTAGAATGAAGTAATTGAGAATAGTGTAGTATTTAACGTACTTAATCTGTGTTTCGATTGGGCCTCTCGCATACACTCCCAGTGCAAGAGTTGGTACCACGATATGCCTTGGAGTTCAGATTTTTCCCATCCCAGGTACCACTCTCCGCTGTTGAACAAAATATACCAGTTAGCTATTTTATTATTTAAACAAAATAGGACTAGAAGTACACACTAGGGTCTTAATTTTTAGGTTTTTAATTTTTTAAACAATAATTATTATTATTTCTAATTTTAAAAAACGATTGTTAGTCAAAAGTTCTGCTAGGTTATTATTTTTATGCGTGACAGCTGTTTCGCCTTCTAAAAGCATTATCAAACAGTCCAGTTGTCAAACTGACAGCTGTTTCGCCTTCTGAAGGCATTATCAAACAGTCCAGTTGTCAAACTAACAGCTGTTTTGCCTTCTAAAAGCATTATCAAACAGTCCAGTTGTCAAACTGACAGCTATTTCGCCTTCTGAAGGCATTATTAGTTAGCTGTTTTGCCTTCTGAAGGCATTATCAAACTGTCCAATTTGACAACTGGACTGTTTGTTAATGCCTTCAGAAGGCGAAACAGCTGTCACGCGTAAAAATAATTACCTAGCAGAACTTTTGACTAAAAAACAATTTTTAAATTTGAAATTATAATAAATTTTTGTTAAAAAAAAATAAAAAAACCTAATATTAAAATGGAGTTTTACAAAATAAACTTTTAAACAATAAATACACACATGGGCTTTTAAAATTATTTGTTATAGTGAATACCGCGCAAGATTCCCAACTACTCCCAACCCTCTAGAGCCAGTGGGACAATGGCATCCCCGATTGGGGTATGTTGTGAGGCTGAAGGTAGTGGGAAAGGAAGGAAATGGAGAAGAACAAGGCTAGAAAGTACCTGGCTATTCAGATCTGGTCATCAAACACGGCAATTTCAAGCGAAGTTTCAATCCCGAAGGGTAGCCTTTCACCAGACCTATACTGTGAGTCTACCACTCTGAGGATAAATAATAGAAGTAAATATATTTTTTTAAATATTAGTTTCTACCCGGATTTGACTAAGTTTCATGGAATAGCAATAAACCAATAGAAATGTATTATGAGCGTTTCTGGTATGCCCTAAGTAAGGTCGATTTACTCCCACTACTTCAGGTGTATATGACAAAAAACTTTTTCAAATATCTAAATTATTTCTTGAACAGAAAAAATATTTCACTAGCCTCTCTGGGTCTTTGAAGTCAATTAGTCTTTTCCATCAGTTTCCTTCTATATCAGTATCATACTTCTAGGATCTTTCTGTTTAGTGTATAGAGTACAACATTTATTTATTTCAATAATTTTGTAGTGATATATTATTTTTTAAAGAAATGTAAGTTTATTTATTTCATTTTATTAATATAAATGATGGATAACGCGTTCGTAGAAATCATTATTTAAATAACTCCGAATGATAATTTACATAAATGATTGGAAAGAAAATAAGTACATTTCGAAATAATGAACTTAAACTGTAAAAAAAAGCTCAAAGCTGCGAGTGGCTGAGAGGCGAGTTTCTCTAAGTAATTGAAACATGAAGCAGAGATATTTCCACGTAACGAATTGAAGCAATAAATCTTCGTTCAATTTATCGGGACACTCGCGTTGGGCCTATTTTATTATTATCTTTGGAAGTGCGTAAGTGAGTGTGTAATTCGTTTCAGAATGAATAATAGGCATTGTAATAATGCAAGAGATATTATGCCGCAATCAATTTGTGTTGAAAGCGCTCACATTAAGTTCGAACAATAACGTTATTCACGTGTTACCGCTTTACGTAAGAGCATAAGCTTCCTGTTTGGTTTGCTAACTCTGTGCTAGAGTGCAACCTGCATTGCTCTGCTCCTGGTTAGAGAATAAAAAATATCAATCAATCTTCACTGTAATTAAAAAACGTTATGTCAAATAAAACAGCTTCCCAAACAGCAGTATTTCATGTGACAATAAAATGGCCAAAAAAGTGTATATTTATGATCCATTACTCAATAAGTTCGTAGGATGACTAAAAGTTGGCTAAAGTCATATTATTTTTAGGAAGTACCAACCTTTAAATAATACGTGTCAAAATTTCATAACAATCTGACGTATAGTTCACAAGTTACAGCGGCTTTAGTGACGCTACTTTTGTAATTTTCAACACAATGGAAAAATCTAAATTTCGTGTGTTGATAAAGCATTGCTTTTAATGGGAAAATATCTTTCAAGCAAAGAAATGGCTTGACAAGTTTTATTTAGACTCTGCTCCATCGAGACGTGGTTTGCTGATGTTAAGCGCGGCCGTACAAACACCGTTGATGCTAAACCGCCCAAATTCGGCAGTTGTTCCAGAAAACATAAAAAATCAACAAAATAGTTTTGGCCGATCGATAATTGAATTTGCGTGAGATAGCTGACTGCTTAAAGATGTCAGAAGGCAGTGTATTCACCATGTATCATCAACATTTGTCCATGATATACTCGTATACACGGCGTAACAATCTGAAAAATGACTTCAAATTTACTGCATTTTTGTTTTAAAAAATTAAGGACATTTTATGGCAGTCAAAAGATCAATTTAAGCATTGCTTTAAATCTTTTGTTGGTCTACGTCCCCAGCAAATTCTACTTACACAACGGCTAACTTCATTTCGATATTTTTTCAAACTAAAAATTAACGCTGTTAGAAATATTTCAGATGAGGCTAAATATAGATTGTATCTTAGGAAATTTAATCAACTATCTGAATATTTAAAAATATAAATAAGTAACAGGTCCATTGGAGCCAACGTATTGAAAAAAAATAACAAAGTAGAATAATTCAATTTCCTCCAAACAAAATTTAATGCGTCGTTGAATGTTAGGTTTATGACAGGCTTTCGAAACGAGGCGATGGAATTCGGTGGAGATTTGTGTTGTGAAATAATTCATAGGTGAATCTTTTTGGCTTTGATTTTTTTTTGTACGAGAAGGAATTAAAATATATTTGGTCGATGATTTTAGGTATTTACAAAAAAAACACATTATTGTATTTGACGTTTATCGAAGTTTTAACCATGAAAATAAATGGCTTAACTTTAAGTGTTCCGCAGAGCGGATAATACATCACGTACAGATGCATGTTTGAGTCAAATTATATCAATACACTTATTGTATATTTATATATGACCGGTCGATAACTGAGTGGATAAACGCGTCAGATTCCCACCCGGGCGTCGTGCGTTCAATTCCTCTGCTGGCTAAGTCCTCCATCATTGCACAAGCAACATCTTCCGCTTCTTATGATGGCAGTAGGAGTTTTTAGTTGAGTAAGGTTATTCGTAACCCGAGAATGTTTGCCTTTCTTTTAAAAACAGTACCTAGGTGTTTGTAAAATCTGTACATTTCACAAAAATAAAATAAATATTCTGTTCATTACAAGTATCGTTTTCTCACTTGTATCATCTATACATATTTTATTTCACTAGAAAAATTAGATTCATCGAGTTATTTAATCGATGATATATAAATAATCGATCGAATGCTTATAAAAAGTTAATGAAAAGAATTTTTAGCATCGAACTTAATATACCTACGTTAATTATATTAAAAAATAAATTTATTGTGAATATTTTGGGCAGCTATATGGCGTCGGCTTTAATTAGAGGAAATTAGTTCATCGTTAAGCCACACAATACCAAAATGTGGGCGGGCGCAAATTAAGATGATATATTTTTGGCTAATCAGTTTATCTGATCTAAATCGTATAAATATTTTTTGTGAGACTGGGAATTCCGATTAATTCTCACTATCGTAGCTGAAAATTTATGTTGCTATTAACGAATAAACATCTGAACATCTGAAGGTATCTTTGTACAGTATATCGTCGCCGAAAAGGTAAAAAGACTGAAGCGCCATCTTGGAAAGTTTACACCAGAGGACTTTAAGGTGTTTTTTTTACAATTAATTTCATAAGTCTTCTGTACCGGTTGAATTTTGAAAAAAAAGTTAACTCAGGTAACTCAATGCTCTTGCAATGTGTTGCTTGTATATTGTAGATGGCTGAAGGGCCACAAAAGTCTTAAAAAATAATCAAACGAGAGTATTTATATTTTTTATTCCGTACAAGAGTTCTAACCGCCTAGAGCCAATGAGACTATGACTATGGCATCCCCAATCGGAGTATTTTGTGAGGCTAAAGGTAGTGGGGAGGGGAAGGAAATAGGGAAGAGGAAGGTTAAGATGTACCTGGCTATTCAGATCTGGTCACCAAACACGGCTAAAGCTAGTTCAAGCAATGTTTCGATTCTGGATGGTGGTCTAATTTTATAAAAGCCGTCAGAAATGTAAAAAAAAAAAAATGGCGCTAACCATTGAATTGTGACGATGTCTAAAGTGACGTTTGAAATATATCAATTTAAGTGTAGGCACCATGGAGTAAGTATGTACGTGGAGAGAGAACTTCATATTTTGACACAACCAATACAAATTTGCAATACTTCACTTTCTCCGGATTTTAGGAGAGAAAAATACTAAATAAATCTTCACATAATTTTGCAACACTTCTAAAAGCGTGTAAGAATGGTCTCTGTCCGCGCTAACGAGTCGCAACTTACGTCAACGTATTTTGAGGTTATTTCCTATATTTGTGTGGATTACAATACTTGCTGTGGTTATACAAATAAATCGAACATGATGGTGATATGTGTTATGATACTCTAAGTATCACCCTGGTGATAGACCACTATTCAGAATCGAAACGTTGCTTGAAATGGTTTTAGCCGTGTTTGGTGACCAGATCTGAATAGCCAGGTACTTCCCAACCTGCCTCTTCCCAATCTCCTTGCCCTCCCCACTACCTTCAGCCTCACAACATATCATATTTGGGGATGCCATAGTCTCGCTGGCTCTAGACGGTTGGGAGCAGTTGAGACTCTTGTGCGGTATTCATATAAAAATAAAAGTGTAAATATATGAAAGGTGAAAGTTCAAATAAGACCAAACAAAGATTATAGAACATAACTTTTCAGATGTATTTCAACAGTTTAACATATTTTTGACCGAAATTTAGAACTTTCACATGTTTAATGATTTGAAGACATTAAATTAACAAAAAGCTTACATCATTATTAAGGCAAACCTTCTGTTATTAGTGTTTGAATTATGTTTTGACTTTATTAATCATTTTGTTTAGTTTATTGTGTTAAAATATGTTTATTACAAATCTCCGAATTCCATATGAGCGGTAACTAATAGGCTTTTCAACATCCTTAAATGTACATTTGTCTCTTTCTATCGAGTCAGTGTAAAGTCGACCGTGCTGACTACAGTGTTTCGCAAAGGTACTCCCAAATACGGAAATCCTTAAAATAATCGACTGGTCGATAGCTGAGCGGACAAACGCGTCAGATTACCACCGGGGCGTCGTGCGCTCAATTTCTCTGCAGGCTAAGTCCTCCATCATTGCACAAACAACATCTTCCGCTTCTTATGATGGCAGTTGGAATTTTTCAAATATCGTCAGGTTATTCGTAGCCCGGGAATGTTTGTCTTTCTTTTATATAAAAAAATATATGCATATGAAAATTCATACCGTAACAGTGTGTGGTATTTATGTGGGTGGTGGGTACTTACTTCTTGTCGATGTGTTTGATCTTCATGTCCATGGAGTGTATGGTGGTGAAGACGTTGGTGGCCCCTTGCACCACGCACTCCCTGGTCTCGGGCATGGCCACGGGGGAGCAGGCCGCCAGGAACACGGGCTCGTTTCGGCTGCACAGCGGCAGGAAGGACAGAAAGTGACCTCGAACTAGCACCACCTGACAACAACGAAAGCCTTATTAATACTCTTGCTACAATCGTCTGAAGTAATAGTCGAAACATCCAAGCATCGGCGTTAATATCATATAATATAATTGTACCCGACGTAATCAAGGCACACAAGTAAACTGTAATAGGTGGCGGTCCCAATCTGTGTTCCAAGTGGTCGGTCTCGTCGTATGCGAGACGACGGGGTTGACTTGTAGGGTTCTGCTTCCAAGTGAAGATGCTGCGGATCTGGTCCAGAGAGAGGGTCAGGCGGTCTAGTATGAATTTACTTTATAAGAGAAAAACACGAATTTCATATGATAAATTAGACCAAATACATGAAGATAATTTTGACTCTAATTCTAACAATTGAAAACATGATTTCACGTACATCTTATTTCCTAAATCATACATATACAGATTAATAATTGTCGCGGCACAGTGCGTCCGACACAATAAGACCGCACAAGAGTCCCAACTGCTCCCGACCGTCTAGAGCCAGCGACACTATGGCATCCCCATTCAAGGTGTGTTGTGAAGCTGAAGTTAGTAATAACAATCTTTATTTAAATATAGTTTACAATGATAACTAAAAGAAAGGATAAACATAGAAGGTTGTATAAAGGTGTAGGTATAATGATTAATATTTTTGAAGAAGAGATCGATACATTGGAAACAGTAAATATATATTTTTTAAACACAGTAAATTAAAAATATATATGGACTATTTACGTATTTGCTTAGTATGTATCAACTGAGTTTTCGTATAAATTAGTTATTACTTTTGTTTTCTCATAATCTGCCTCACTAGGCAAGCCTGTGTTGAGGCAGTCATTTTTGCAGATTGTGTTACTTTAATTAATAGGTAGAGGAGAAAAGCAGGAGATGGAAAAGAGGAAGGTTAATGAAAGTATCTAGCTATTCAGACATGGTCACCTAACACAGCTAAAAACTATTTTAAACAACGTTTCGATTCTGAATGGTGGTCTTTCATCAGAGCGATACTTCGAGTATCTACCACTCTGGAACTTGCCACAAATATACTGAATATTAATTAAATGTGTCATGAACCATATTTAAATTTATTTGTGCACGCTGGACTTACACCCGCAATTTATGTGTTCGTAGTCGAGCGTCTTACCACTCAACCACGGAGGCTGTAAAGGTGACTTAAAGATTAGTGTTATGCAGTATTTAGAAGGAAGTTATCGACAACCAACATTCCATAAACTTTTTTGGAGTTTGCAAACACAGACGCCATTTTGCTAATAAATGACATTGTTTTTTTTTATTAAAACAAACAAATACATGTTTCTTCCACATATCGTCACTGTCTAGAACATACGCTAAGACGGTGCGTACCGCGCGGTGCACAACGCGAAATATGTTTCCGCGGTAAAGGCAATCCTTGCGGTGATTTTTCTCACGAAAGGCTGTAGAAATTGTCCAAATATTCTCGAAATATTCAAAACAGAGCGAGAGGGCTTATTCTATATTCTAGCCATTTGTGATATGTAGGAAGTTTGTAGTTATTTTTCAAATATGGCAAATCGCCCACAAGGTGACACGTAAACGGTGCCATTATAATCAGATTAATTATCTCAAACATTCAGCGATAGATTTGTCTCTCCGATACCAGATACATGTAACTACCTGCTACACTTTTGACATAGTGAAAATATGACGTTATCGTTAAAAAACATCGGTTACTTGCCCAAGTGAAAAGATACTGTCAAAAATCGTGCAACAGTCACCGACATAATTACAAAATGCAGTTTTTTAGTGCGCCATTTATAATAAAGCTATTTTTATGAAATACTATCACCTCAACGACACCTTACAAAGGTTGAACATAGCATAAAACTATCTTCGTGGAAAGCAATTACTTTGTGGTTTGGCATATTTAATGAAATGAAAAAATAACTTTGTATAAGACCACTTTTTTTATTTTTTTTATTACTGAGCGGTGTTGCTAAGACTAAGCATCATCATTAGTTTAATTTTGTACGCTGATGCTGTTTAGGCTCTTAAAAAAAGTTATTTTTTATTTTTTTAATTTTTATTTTTTTAATTTTTTAATTTTTTTAATTTTTTTAATTTTTAATTTTTTTAATTTTTTTTTTTTTCATTTTGACATTCACTACTAAAAGAAACAACTTATTTAGCTAGCGTTTGGGTGGAACGAGTTTGAATCCCACAGCGGGATCCGTACCCTTTTTAGCACGTGGAAAGTAAGATATTGGCCCCATCAATCTTAACGCTGCCAGGATGGACTCCCTCTTGATGGCGTTTTGCAGAAATGAGACCAAATATCCTCCATTAATATTTTGTACGTGTATTATTTATTTTATTTTTTTCTTATGAATTTATGTTAATTTTTCTTTATTAATTTTATTGTGTGTATTGCAACATTTATTTTATTATTATTATTATTACTATGTATTATTATCAATTATGGAAGGAATTGCATTGCACTACTTCTGCTTACCTTCTGGAATAAATTTTATTATTATTTCATTAAATATTTCAAACCGCAAAGTAATTGCTTTCTACGAATATAGTTTTATGTTATTTTTAACCTTTGTAAGGCGTCGTTGAGGTGATAGTATTTCATAAAAATAGCTAATAATAATGACCGATGTTTTTAGCTAAGAAAGGTTTGAACCCGCGACGCGTGGGTGGCAACCCTACGCATTTGTCCACTTGGCTTCTATCCAGATAGATATTTACGGAAGTTGCAAGCTGTGAAAGCTAATGATCCATTTTTTTTTCAAAGAAAATCAATAGCACTAGAAATAAAGAAAGCCATTCAAATTAATAGTCATATTCTTAATAATCAGTTAAATTTGTCCATTAGTCCAATATTGGGTATATTTCCCGTAAACTCATAAAATATCTCATTATTCTTTTATCATCTTCTCAGTTGATGTTTTGCCTCTTTCATTTCATATTATGTGTCTCTTTCTCTCTGTTCCTTTTTTTATAATTTAAATGTTGTTCTTTTGTTTTCTTACTGTATCATTTTTTAAATATTGTGTTCTCCCTCTGTATGTACGAGTGTATAAAACTGTGTATTTTTTTAAAGTTTCATTTTGTACCCTAATGATGCTTAGACTAAGCGAAACCGGTCGGTCATAAAAAAATAAATTCTATCTGTTATCTTATACAAATTTATTATTTAATTTTCATTGAAATAAAGAACGATTACACTTTTGAATTAAGCGTTGTTATTTAACAGTTGAATATAAAAGTTAGGTTTTCGTACTTCGGAATGCTACAAAAATAAACCCAATGATGGCAAAAACTTGAGTTCTTCTATAATCTTCTCTTTTACCATTATCTGGTC
The DNA here is from genome assembly GCA_022651775.1 of Drusus annulatus. NCBI lineage: Eukaryota > Metazoa > Arthropoda > Insecta > Trichoptera > Limnephilidae > Drusus > Drusus annulatus. The sequence continues at coordinate 444,644 of JAGWCC010000266.1, forward strand.
CAATGTTAAGAATTATCTTTTTCGTATCTATAAATAAGAACTATCGAATTAGATTACTGCCATCATTTTCTATATTCAGCCTTTATGCAAATCAAAATGATAAACGATCCAAATAATTCTCCTGTCAGTTCTGGAGATAAGGTTTGAAAAAAGTAATTGCATTGAGTCGGTAACAAAAATGGAGTGCAGTACCCAAATCGCAAGTCATCCGCACTTCAAATTCCTAATTTAGAACGATCTGCTCTGACGAAAATTGCTGTGAAATAGCTTTAATAAAAAATATGTAAAAAAAATCACAGTCGAGCGCGATAAACTACAAAATGATAAATGCATTTTTTTATAAAATTCCTCCAGTAGCACTGGAAGTACGTAACAACTGTGTGTTATATAATTTAGGTAGGTATTGAGTAGATATCACTGAATAGATTATCTCTAGAAGTGTGATCAACACTGATTTTCAAGAAAACGAATGTCAAGACTAATAAAATAGCTACTTGGCTTGTACTAGATTTAGCCTACGATAGATTAAAAGTACAATGCATACCTTTACGTAACTTTGTTACGTTACATACCGATTGTGTAACCTTAACATTTATATTAACATTATATTTGGAATATCCTTACATTTTAATAAACTTCCCCTTATATATTGTTATTTTTGTTTTGTTTTCTTTTATTACTCTTTTTTTCTATTTAAGTAAATTGACTCTATTATTTCGATAATTTACTAAATGTTTGTTCAACTACAATCAATATAAACTAGTTTAGGTTTAAAATTGCTGGGCTTTATTCTTCGAAGTGCCAGTGAATTTATAAAAATTTCAACATCTACAAAAATCCTGTATTAGTTCGAAATCATGTGGAATATAGTAAATTCTTCTGTCTGACCTCCTCACTTTAAAATTTACTCTGAATCCATGGAAAAATTGCAAAATAAATTTCCATGATACATTAACTACAAATTCAGTCTGGCTTATTTATATTTTTGGGTGCTAATTATTTACTCCATGTTCTGTTTATGTTACTATTATTTTATATTATGTATTGCACAGTTATGTAAGCAACCCATTAGGGCGTGTATATATTGAATAAATAACTTGTCACGGTGTGACTAGTTTCTTAGAATAGGCATCTGCCTAGTTCAAAACTAATGTTGACTGGAACATAATGTACGAGTATTCACACTTATTTATTGTTTTAGTGTTTATTTTGTAGAACTCCATTTTAATTTTTAGGATTTTTAATTTTATTTAAACAATAATAATTATTATTATTTCAAATAAAAAAAAAACAATTTCAAATTTTTAAAAACAGTTTAATTATGCCCTCGGAAGGCGAAACAGCTGTCGCGCGTAAATATAATTACTTAGCAGAGCACTTTTAACTGAAATTTGTTTTTTTTTTTAATTTGAAATAATAATTATTATTCTTTGAATAAAATTAAAAAACCTAAAAAGTATTTACACTTGCTTACCCTCGACACACTGATGTATATACTTTGCCTAAATTTGGCTATTTTTTTAAATTCTATCATTGTATACAATTTTTCTAAGCGTAGGCTTTAGACAAGGAAAAAATTGAGTATCTATTCAAAAAGGAATTTCTTTATTTGAAAATGTTTTTCCATTTTCACCAGAAGTAAAAAAAATTGACCTCACTTCTGGAATATAGACACGCCTACAACTTCTATTAGTTTTTTTCCTTCAGTGAATTGGTGCAATTCAAAATGCTCCGATGTTTCTCTCAAATCGAATTATAATTATTTATCTTAATTTAACACGGGCAGTATTAGGTTCTTTTTTGGGATGATCTGCCAAGATGAGCTTCCTCCTTGTTGAGCCAACGTTTTGAATAGCCTTGCAGTGTACATTAATCATGGAAGATGTCACATCTCAGCGACTGAACATACAAAAAGGTTTGCTTACTTTTAGGCCTTGAACATCTGAAATAAATATAAGGGCGATGAACTTAACTGCGATTACTTGTGTTATTACAAATTCGTAATCTTACTATTTTTTATATAAATTATATTATGTTTAATTAGTGAATGATCGTTGCATGAATCGGGTGGCCAATTTTTAATATTGTCGGTACCTCACTAAGCAGCTATATATGTATTAGCCAGTTTTATAAACACAGGCTTTAATACAATATCTTGTAGTAACGTAATTTAATATATATATTTTTTTTAATTTTAATATGATATTCAAATCATACAAAATGCCTACGGTTTATTTGAATGTTTCCAACCTTTGAAAAATTTCAACCTTTATGCTCGAGAATCTTATAAACTACAAATATTCTCCTTTTTGAGTACGTACGACCATACGAGCGTAAACTTTCAAAATTTGTAACTGATGTTAATTTTTTTTATTTATTAATTCATTTATTTTTGTTAAAATATTTTTTTAAACATGGGTTTGGTCCATGTCTGTCTCACTAGGATATAATCTTGTGTCAAGAAAGACCTATCAAATTTTAAAAACAATATTTTTATATCTCTACTTACATAATAAATTACCTACCTATAATTTATTTTAAGCATACATTCTTCTAAATTTTAAATGGGTGGATTATAATCAACAAATATTTTTTCTTATCAAGTCAAGTAACTTTAGTGGTTTTCCACGAGTAAAAACTATTAAATATAACGTACAAATCTGCACATTTATAGATAATTTCATACAAACAGGTATAGATGAATTTCCAATTTTATTTATTTAAGTGCTAAATTTATTTATTTAATTTTTTATAATGAATACCGTACGAGAATCCCAACTGCTCCCAACCGTCTAGAGCCAGTGAGTCTATGGAAGAGAAGGAGATGGGAAAGAGGAACGCTGGGAAGTACCAGGCTATTCAGATCTTAACACCAAACACGGCTACAGCCATTTCAAACAACGTTTCAATTCTGAATGGTGGTATTTCATAAGGGCGATACTTATAGTATCTACCACTCTGGAACGTGCCGAAAATATACTATGAATTAATTGTGAAATAACACATAATTTCTTTTTTCAATCTTTCTTTTTGTTTAAAAAGAAAGACAAACATTCTCGGGTTACGAATAACCTGACAATATTTGAAAAACTCCTACTGCCATCATAAGAAGCGGAATATGTTGCTTGTGCAATGATGGAGGACTTGAAACTTGCCAGCAGAGGAATTGAACCCACGACGCCCGGGTGGGAATCCGACGCGTTTGTCCACTCAGCTACCGACCAGTCGATTAAATAAAAATTATTTGCGCGCGCCGGGATTGATCCCGTGACTTCTGGATTCGTAGTCGAGCGTCTTAACGTTTGAGTACAATCAAATTTAATAATTAACCTAACCTAATTAACCGAAAGTTTTTAGTCAACCTTATGTTTAACCTTTACTTATATTAGCCGCACTTACTAATAACATTATAAAATTTAGTTTACTTATCATTTTTAATATCTGTAAGTGGTGCATAAGATAAACGCAGACATTTTTTCTAGGTGGCAGTATTAGATAAAGATCGAGCAAAAAATGAAATGCCTCACATGTTCCGCTGGTGATAGTTAAATGAATTGACATCGTAGTGTTGGTTTCACACTGAATTTGTCCGACCAGAAATATCAAAAATAATCATTAGTTCATTTGAATTACTATGCAGAACCAAGTGTGTGGCAATGGGGACATTACATATCTGTTGAAAAGAAATGGCAACGAAAAATGATAAAAAAAACATACCGTAAAATAATTATAAAATAACGATTTTTAGGATCCTATTAGTTGTTTTAATATAAAAGGAATCAACAATGAGATAGACATATATTTGAAAAGGTCAAAAACAAGCCCTTTTTTTAATAAATACATAATTATTCATCCATTTTAAAAGTCTTCATGGGTGCTACAGGCCTCAAAACGTATTGTTTTACCACTCAACCAGAAAAAAACTATTGAACGGTGAATTCTGGCGTCATATAATTTAGACAAATATTTCACTAAATATAGCATTTCAAGTCATTCCAAGGAAACTGCATTAATGGAGGACTGAACGCTGTTGGCGCAAATAAAAAAAATGTCCAAAGAAGCGAAGCTAGTAGTCCACAATGAAGTGGTTATACCCACTCTGATCTATGACAGTGAGGCATGGAACTGGCAGATAAAAGATGAAAGTAAACTGAGTGATGTAGAATTGAAATTCCTGAGGCGTATGTGCGGTAAAACCATGTGTGACCCCGTGTTGGAAATGTGGATATCCGAAAAGAATGCAAGTTGAGGTGTAATGAATAGGATCAAGAATGGGACGCTTAGATGGTTTGGACAGAGCAAATGAACAAAGAAAAGAGTGAGAAAAGAATATATAGTATGATGCGAAAATGAATTGAAGAAGAAGTCGGGGATGCCCGATGAAAACATAGCACGATCAAGTGAATCAAATACTTGAGTCGGGCCATCTGAAGAGTCAGAATAAAAGAAGAGTATGAGACGATGTTTTAATATGAATAAAGCAAGGAGTGTGTGGCAAGAGAGAGTTATATGGTAGTCCGTCCTCTCTGCCTACCCCTGCGGAGAAACGGCGTGACGGTTATTTTGTTGGTTAGTTAGTCATTTCCAGCAACCAACTTTTTGATTGTAAATGGTGGTCTATCGCACGAGCGATTTAAAGATATAATTCCACTCCGCAACCAACTACAAATAACTACTATTCACTAGAATTAATTTACTTTAACATATTTCACTAACAAACTTATCAATTTAACGCGACATCTTCATGCTATCGGTATTAGAAATCCTTTATTATCTTTCTTCAAATCTTATTTAAATGATAGACAACAAAGAGTCAAAATTAATAACTTTGAATCTATTAATATCAAAGTAACGTCTGGAGTACCCCAAGGTGCCCATCTAGCTCCTGTCCTTTTTAACATATTTATTAACGACATTGGTAAAGTATTTTCTTCCTCGCGTTTTTGGCTTTTTGCAGATGACAATAAATTCCTTAAAATAATAAAATCTTTTCATGACTGTATTCTTCTCCAAAGTGATATTGATTCATTTAATGAATGGTGTGAAACTAGCTGCCTAAAATTAAACATTGATAAATGTAAAATTATGTCATTTCATAGAACTCATAAACCGATCCTCTTCAATTATAAATTAAATAGTGTCTCCTTATCTACCGTCAGATCTATAAAAGATCTTGGTGTCACTATAGACTATAATCTTTCTTTTCGTGATCACATTAATAATGTAGTTAATAAATCATTAAAACTTCTTGGCTTCATCAATAGAATTGCATGTGACTTTAAGAATATAAAGACTCTAAAAACCCTTTACTGCTCATTAGTTCGCCCTCATTTAGAATATGCTAGTGTAATTTGGTCCCCTTTCTATACCGTTCATATTCATCATATTGAATCCGTACAACATCGCTTCTTACGCGGTATTGGATGGAGATTGGGGCGAGAAAGAGGTGATTATTCATATGATGAAATTGAACAATTATTGAAAATGTCTTCATTAGAAAAGCGCAGGAAAGACTTCGATTTAATTTTCATTTACAAAATTATTAATTGTTTTATTGACTCACCTTCTCTGTTGCAACTTATCCAGTTCAACATTCCTTGCCGTAGACTCAGAAACAATGAATTGCTGTTCCTCAATCATCACAATACTAATTACGGGTATAATTCTCCAATGTCCAGAATGTCAAGACTTGTTAACTCAAGCCATGTTCTTGAAATTTTTGGTAGCAGTCTAAATGATTTTCGTCATTCTTTACGACTCTACCAAAACTTTGACTAAGACCATGGCTTGAATGTTCACTCTTATGCTTATTTTGCCTTATTTTTGTCATCGCTTCATTTATCTCAATTTATACGCTATTTCTTCTCTGTTACTTTTTTTTTTTATATTTCGTGTTTTATATGTATTTTTTGTAATTGGACTTTAGTCCGTTAATTTATAAATAAATAAATAAATATTCAGAACTCTCTTTAAAGCTCTTTCAGAGAGCTTCGAAATACCTCCAATAATATTCAATAATCAGGTACTGAAAAGGAATTAACTATTTTCAATTTCCCTATTAATATATATGCTTGTTGAGAAAATCAATCAAACTGTTTTTTTTTGTAAAAACCCATGGCATTTGCTTTCGATTTGTGCAATAATGGAGCTGCTAAATCAACCTCAGATTAGAAGACATCTTAATCAAATTACAAATCTGACATTATGGCAAATTACTTTACCTTTGGGTGACAAACAAGGCCACGCGAATTGATTAATAACATTTCACTTAATATAGGACAAGACATTTATTGATTACATACTTATTCAAACAAGTTGGAATTTTTTTCCAAATGACACGCTTCAAATTTATGAAAAATAAATACGTGTTTAACAATTAACAAGCATACCTACAACAAAACATTCAAACAAATGAGATGTTGACATCATATTACGTATGAGAAATATTTATCTCCGGGACAGGTTTTTTTATAAGATTTTGATTAATCTATGGCGAGCATAAGCAAAAGAGAAGCAATCAGTTTTTGAAAAATATTTACACCAACCTTCATCAACGAATATATCGCACGAAACAATGGTAGATACCTAACAAACTTGTCCAAATTCCAATCTAATATTTTTGTTCTACTCGCACTATATATGGGAATGGATCTGATTGTTGCTATTAACAGTACTATATTAATTTACTTCAGTGTGTAAATTATTAAATAAATAGTTGAAACATTACTATTGATTTTCACGAAATATGTATTTAATGATTTTAATAACATCATTTTTTTAAATTTATTCCACTATTTTTTTATTTAAGACCTGACCGGTTTTACCTTATGACGGGCATCTTCAGACTGGTACAATTTTAAGTAAGTCTCTGGAATATATACTATTAGGTTCAAAATGGACGAGTTTTAAAATTTATTCAGTGAACATCTGTGACTTGACAGATGCGGCTTTACAATAACATTCAAAAATACATTCTGGTAGTTTTATTACCTTCTGGGAGACGGGTTATATGTATTTGATTAAAACCTCACATTATCAAAGCGGTAAAGTTGCGGAATTGGTTAAGAGGGATGCAATTGGAGCCTTTTTTATGCAAAATTAGGTTATGGATCTAAGGATAAAATAACCAACTAAACTAAATTATCTTTTTTTAAATCAAAAGCTAGGTAGGTACTATATATATATTACAGACACAAGAGTCCCAACTGCTCCCGACCGTTTAGAACCAGTGAGACGATGGCATCCCCAATTGGGGATGTCATAGTCTAATATTCTAAATAAATTATATTGCTTCCATCAATAATATAAATTATTATGTATTAGTAAAAAGTATTAACTTGGTGACTTGCCCTAATTATAATATAAACCAATAAATTTGTTTGAAACCATTTTATTGCAATATACACTGATCGGTCAGCAATGTATGTATAAAAAAGCCTCGTTAAAAAATAAATTAAAAATTGTTTTTATTTAAAACTTTAAATTACCATGTGCATGTTATATATATTGTTTCTCTTACAGATTACTACAAAATGTGTCAAAATATATTTTAATAAAATAAACACATTTTAAAGCACTCACGATAAAAATCTTAAGAAATAGGCATAAATTGTTAGTAAATTCTCAGCTTATATTCCAATCACCTACATAGTTCCTTTACCATAAATCATAAAACGTGTTTAATTTGTTTAAAATCCTACACTTTGCACAAATAGATAACGTTAGTAAACGCTAAACACTGTAATTTATCATAAAGCCGCTATGCCCAATAGATAACATTATAAATATAAAATACATCAACAGTAAATAGAAACCTGTTGCATGCATAATGCTAATAGTTAAACCGATAACAATCAGGGTAAAACCAAAAAGAATCTAAGCATGGTTTAACTGAAGGTATAAACGTATAATGACTAAGCTATGGTTAAGCAAGCGGACCTCTCAGTGAACGTTTCCCACACTCCTTTATGATATCACTTTATACTGAACTGTTCCGGCTGATGGAAGGTTTTTTAAAACAACTTTTTTAAATAATTTTTTTGCGGCTTGTACATGGAATTATGACTCCTTTATAAGAATTAAAGCCTTATTGTTTTATAATACTTATTGATTTCAATCAGTTCTCATCAATGGATCAGCACCCAAAAATACACACCGTTTGGTATTCTAATACAACCAATACTACAAATGATTCATTTGTTAATTCTATACAAGTAGTAAGGAAAATGTCTAAGGTTAATTTGCTGAAGTTTGCTGGACCACTTTTATGACGTAATATATTTCGATTCAGTTCAATACTTGGGGAAGTGTATAGGAATTTCACCCAATACCATCTTTTCTTGGGGTTCTTAATTAAATAGGTGATTAAAAATAGTATTAAGGATACAGATGATGTACTTTAAACACAACAGTACATTATATTAATCATGTAAAAAAATATAAAATGATTAATAAATACGGGAAAGCTTAAAAAATCATATAAAACACAAAACGGTACCCGGGTACTCTTTCAATCATCAGAAGTTGTAAATTATACTTATTCGTTTTCCGCTAACATACTACCCTCCACATATCCAACGGTTATGTAAAATTGTTCGTTTTCTATCGTTGACTATCGTGGAGAAGTCAGGAAGTTTCAGCCGGCTAGACTTACTGGAACATTAAAAAAATCTATGTTGAAAATCAAAAAAGAGGGTACCCGGGTACCCTTTCAGTCACATAAAGATTAAACAGTAATATTTTTAATTCTTTGAAAAATGTTTGCTAGTATTTCGGGTAAAACGGTCAAAAATGCCTTCGCTGGTTTTAAACTGCACTTTTTACTGACATTTTAGTATTTTTTTATATAATTTAATATATTACAGTCTTAAAATATTATTTACTAAGAACATTTTCCTGACGACCCATAAAAAAAATTACAGATTAATAATTTGTAGTATTGCTTGTATTAAAATCGACTACGACTCCATGGGCTGCGGGTTTAAATCCCAACAGTTAAATTTTGTGAGATTAATTTGTATTAATTCACATTCAATCAATATATAATTACAGATATCATATTTGCGGCACCTTACTTTATTTAAATAGCCAGGTACTTTAAAGTTTTTTTTTAAAGCTTTCTAAATTTCCACCTACCCAATGAAGTACCTACGTATAATGTATTTTAGCAGATATTATTCTACATTTGAAATGCAACTCATATTTTTCTATGCAAATCAAGATACATCACGTGATTTTTCACGAATAATAACACAGAAAGAAAATATCTCTTGATTTTTAAACCTGTTTTTAAATTACCCCTGCTGAAATCCAAAAATAAATTTATCCGGATAATATAAGTTTTTTTCCCACTGAATATTCTCTCCACTAGCTGACAAGTTGATCAAACCTTTTTTCAGTAGATTATAAAACGCCTTGAAAATGTTTTATTTATTAAATCTATCAAAGTGGATAAAGCACTTTGATGTATTAAAATGGTTTATTAACCTTCTCATCAAAGTATTATTAGAACAGAAACCAGCGTTGAAAACACAGCCTCAATAAAATATAACAAGTACCTACGTGAGCAGAGATCAAATAAAAATTTATTGACTCATTCTCTTACCAGTTAATGTGTTTCCTCCCAATGAAATCATAATCAAGTTTTTTTTTAATTACCAACGTTATCGCGGTAAAGTGACTCAACAACAATACGTGTATAATACGATATTATGTACACAGCGTAAAGAAATAACATGTAATATAATATATTGCGGTATTAGATAAAATCATATTAGCTTTTTTCCAAAGCTTTATAGCTGATTATCCTTGAAAACGAACACCTTCATTTGTTTCTACGGCCTTCTTTTTAAGTATTATTTTGTTTATAGTGTAGTTTATCTTGAAAGTACCGAGTAGATATCTACCGATATATGTGCATCTACAACCATTGAATAGTTTATTTTTTATTACCCTTGTTAAATAGTGTTTATTTAAATGATTTTTATAATACCTTTTTTTTTAAATTATCAGAATAAGCAAACACTTTGTGGATTGGCATGATTAATTAAATAAAAACAACGTGTGTTTTTATTTAATTAAACATTTTTTACTTTTATTCCAGTGGTTTTTTACCAGTCTGAAGATGACTGTCATGAGGTAAAACCAGTCAGGTCTTAAATAAAAAAAATAGTAGAAGAAAGTGAAAAAAAATTAGATTATTAAAATCATTAAAATGGAGTTCCAAAACGAATTAACAGTTTGAAAATTAGAAAAAAACAAAACGTTTTTATATTTACTTCTCTGTATTGCAACTTACTTTGCGATAGACTTAAGACTTCCTAATGTCAGTGTGACTTTGTGGGGCACTTCTACCTCCTTCGAATGAAACAAGAAAATTGAAAGTAAAAACGATTGTTTGGAAAATTTTGTTCTAAACGTAATTTTTCAAATTTTATTTAAACACAGTATAAAAGTTCTATCTACCCGCAGCCAGTGGGACTATGGCATCCACAAACAGGGTATGTTTTAAGGGCGAAGAGGATGGTTAAGGGAAGGTGATTTAAAAGATGAAAGTTGAGAAACATCTGGCCATTCAGAGCTTGTCACTAAGCTAACTAACCATCACGCCGTTTCTCCGCAGGGGTAGGCAGATAGGACGGACCGCCATGAAACCATCAAAACCAAACCTCACAACATACCTTAATTGGGGATGCCATAGTCTCACTGGCTCTAGACGGTTGGGAGCAATTGCGACTCTTGTGCGGTTTTCACTATAAAAAATAAATAAAGCTCCTCACTTCATTCACATTCATACATATTTTGAAAAAGCTCAATCTGAATGCCAGGCTTCTACTTTAACTTAATCCAATACTTCTGCCAAAAAATATTTACCATTTGGGTGTGACTAGATCCCACTAGTTCTGGGAAGTAGAATTCTTGGGTAGAGTGACACAAAATAATGCGTAGTATTGTATGACACACATTACGTCCATTTTGATCATTACGACGCCCCTAAAAGCGAGCAAATGTCATCAGATACGCAGAACGTAACTCTCATCTCGCGAAAAAACTGGTCCCAAAGAATCAACTCGAGCCGCGATAAGATCCATGTGTCATAATAGTTCTTCTACGAATTAAACCCGATTAGCCAAACACCATAATTTAAATCATCGCATCGATTGACCACGGACATATTAACTTATTGCTTTTGCGGTTTTGATAACGTGCTAAGGATCCGGAATATCGAGTAAATTGAGGTTTGTTTTTTTCTTCGCTCAATCATCAGGGCAATTACGAAACGAAACGGTGTAATTATTTTCGATTTGCTACGAAAATGAAACGCGAATTTGCGTAAATCATAAAAACATTTCCCCGTGAAAGTATTCAGCGTTGCTACATGATACTCTCCCGTGAAATTAACTAATATTTCATCTATAAAAGTAGTGTGCCGAGTTATAACTTATATTATTTTAAAAAATCTTTTAAAATATACTACTTATTATTTAAATAATCACCCTTCATATTCGTAAGTGCGGTAAAACCATGTATGACCATTTTAAAAATGTGTATATCCGAAAAGAATGCAAGGCTGATGTATGCGCAATGAAGAGGACGAAGAAAGGGACGCTTAGATGACTTAGGCATGTAGAGCGGATTAACGAAAAAAAGAATGTGAGAGCAACATATGACGTAAAAGTGAATAAAAGAAGAATTCGGGGACGCGCGAGGAAGACATGGCACGATCAAATTAATCACATGCTTGAGTTGGGCTATGCCAAATATGTGGATATCCGGAAAGAATGCAAGGCTGGTGAAAGCGTAATGAATAGAATCAGGAAAGGGACGCTTAAATGATTTATGTATGTAATGTAAATGTAAGAAAAAAAGAGTGTGAAAAGAATGGATGATACGAAAACGAATGGAAGAAGAAGTCGGGGACGCCCGAGGAAGACGCGGCACGATCACGTGAGTCAAATACTTGATTCGGGCCATGTGAAGAGTCAGAATAACAGAAGAGTATGTATGATACGATTTATGAATGTAAATGAAGCAGGGAGTGTGTCCCAAGACAGAAGTGTATGGCCGTCCGTCCTATCTGCCTACCCTTGCGGGGAAACGGCGTGATGGTTAGTTAGTTAGTTATATGACTTGGTTGTTTTGTTATCAATGTTAATATATTGACTTTGGGATCCTTAAATGCAATAAAATATAAATAAAACAGATAAACTTTGTTTAAAACCACTTTTATTTTAAATATTTCGTCTACTGGTTTCGGAGGCACCCTTCTATCTTCAGGACAATATCAAAATTATATTTATAAAAAAAGTTTATCTGTTTCATTTATAAATATGGCAAGCCACAAAGGAAATGCTTTTTACGAAAATGCAATAAAATTTAGTTGAAATATGCTCAATTAGCTTTAAAATCAATCATCAAGATCACACCTCTTGACAGTTTTTCCGGCAAGAGATTGTACCACCCCATTGTGGCGAGTGCATCACATGTTCTATTGCAATTCAATTATATGCACACTTCGGTGCATACAATCACCACGCCGGCCCCCATGGCCTCGGGTGATTATAAACATGCACCACTGACGTTTAATGCACAATATATCATATTGGTTTCCATTGGCATTATTGTTTAGCTCCGTACAAGGAATTGTAACCGAAGTTTCCTCGTAAATTATCGTGTTATACACCTTGGCAGTTTCCAGCTATCGCGGTAAGGGGAATTCGTAATGTGGAATTAATCTATTCGGGGCCTGCCCACCGTATGCCCAACAGTCAGAGTTATTAGCTGCATCAGTGTTAATCCGAGAATTATGCGTTTTATCAATAAGAGGAAAGAGATCCTGCAGGCTTTAACGCATGACGGAATCAGAGTTATTTTCATTTACTTATTTAATTATATATATATATATATATTTTATTGCATACGCCCGAAAGGGCTTTTACATTAAAGGTTTACAATTGACAGTGAAAAAATGAGAATTATATGCACAAACAAAATAAGGAATAGTTGTAGAGTAGTAAAAAATAGTCTTTAAATACATGAAAATATTACTGATTAAAGATGTATGATTTTATAGCCTTCTTGTATCTACATTCTGTGTAGTTAAATACATCAGCCACCTCTGCGTATGTATCACCAACTACATGCAATCTAGGTACGAGCGAGTATCTAAAAGACTCAGTTCTGATGTTATTGTTGCAACTAAATAAAATTTTGGATCGAGTAGTTCTCATTGGTGTGTGAAAGGAAATAAGGTTCAATAACTCAGGGCTGTCTATAATACCATTGACAATTTTATTAATAAAAGTCAAGTCAAAAATAATTCTTCGATCTGAAAGTCTTAATAAATGTATATTCTTTCATCAAGTAGTTATATTTAATATTTTAAATGGGAAGATTAAGTTTTTACTTTTTATATCTAAGAAATTTACGTTGATTTTTCTCGATGTAGTTGGTGTGGATTTTATAGTTAGGGGACCAGATAGAAGAATTATATTCTACTTGACTACTACTGCTCGGTGAATTATGTACGCCCGTATGGGCTTTTGCGTAACTGTGTTTTACATAATATATAAAAATAGTGACATAAAAATGATTAGCACCCAAAAACATAAATAAGTTAATAGAAATACTAAATGCAATAAATTAACATTAATATTTTTGAAAGAGGTATGCTATTATAGCCTTCTTGTAACTAGATTCAGTGCAGTTGAATATATCTACTATTTTAAAGAATTACCCGCTGTATGCAATCTAGGTACAAGCGATTATCTAAATGACTCGGTTTTAATATTATTCTTGTATTTTTGGATCAGTTAGGTTAGGTTAGGTTCACTCCTGATATCATTGTTACATTTAAAAAGAATTTTGGATCGAGTGGTTCTGTTAGATACATGGAAGGTAATATTACTATATGGTAAAATAAAAGAATTACCTATTCGTAAGTAGGTACATGATTTTAATTGGACTATATTTTGTAAGACTGTAATATGTGCAAAAAACTCAATATATTTGTGAGAATCTAAAATTCATCTAAATCAGTGTGCCAATTTTCAACTGCTCACAACAGTTTGGAGCCAGTGGGACTATGACATCCCCAGGGTAATTTGTGAGGCTAAAGGTGGTGGGGAGGGAAAAGATGTGGGAAGAGAAAGGTTAGGTAGTATCTGGCCATTCAGATCTAGTCACCAAATACGTCTTGAGCCATTTAGAATGTTGAAATCTTGTGTTTATTTTTTTGAATGAATACCGCGCAAGAGTCCCAACAGCTCACAACTGTCTAGAGCCAGTGGGGCTGTGGCATCCTCAATCGTGGTATGTTGTGAGGCTGAAGGGGTGGAAAGGGAAAAATAGGTAGTAAAAAGGAAGATTGTGAAGTATTAGGTTACTCAGACCTGGTCACCAATACGGAAAATCACAGGGGAAATTACAATATCTTTAAAGTATCAAAAAATATGCCAAAAAAAATATTTACACTATAGAGAAATAATATATATTTCTTGAACAAAAATTAAAAAACACCTTTTTGACGTTGGTTCTTGAGTACCTCCGTATGAGGCTATCAAAAAGACCCAAAAACATTAATCTTATTTAATTGCTTTACTGGATACGTTATTTTCAACTGGCTAAACAAATCTAAACATTTCAGTGTTAAATTTTTTTTATTTATAAACTTGTATTTTACAATAGTTTGGTGGAAATGTAGTAAGGTGAACAGTTAACTCTCGACATTAGAGTTCTAAATACCTCCTAATCACTATTCAATTATCATCATGTGTTATTTCACATGTCAACGTTGCTTGAAATGGCGTTAGCCGTGTTCACTGACCAAATCTAAATAGCCAGGTACTTCCCAACCTGCCTCTTCCCCATCTCCTTCCTCTCTCCACTACTTTAAGCCTCACAACATACCCTGATCAGAGATGACATAGTCCTACTGGCTCCAGACGATTGGAAGCAGTTAAAACTCTTGAAACACTTTTAAAAAAATACAATCAGAATGCCAATCCCAAAAGAGACTCGAAACAATAAATCGTTAAAAAATACAAATTATAAAATTGGCGATGGTTTGGGCATGTAGAGCGAACGAACGAAGAAAGAAATGTGAAAAAAAATATAACGCGAAAGTGAATGGAAGAAGAAGTCGGAAAAACCCGAGGAAGATGCGGCACGATCAAGTAAATCAAATACTTGAATCGGTTCATGTGAAGAGTCAGTATAACAGAAGAGTATGTATGTGAGACGATGTATGAATGTGAATGAAGCAAGGAGTGTGTGCCAAGACAGAGTAATATGGCGGTCTGTCCTCTCTGCCTACCCCTGCGGGGAAACGGCGTGATGGTTAATTAGTTGGCGACAAAAAATCTGTGTGCGCAAGGAAGAACGTAATGAGTCAATAAACCCAGATGTTCAGAATAAACCAAAACAAAAATTTTGAATTTAATTTTTTGTATTTGATCACGTCATATGTCACATGTCCTTGTTCAAAAAATAAAAGCACATCAATTTATTTTCTTACCTTTTCCTTGCTTAATATGTTTTTCAATAATTTAATATGTGTATCTAACTCAAAGCAATGATATACCAGGAGGGAGCGCTAGTGTAAGTCAGTATTGATGATTTTTGCCTGACTGGGGCGTGGCTAGGACCAGGGCTAGGGTATTTAAACATCTATTCATAGCACATGTCGACATAATGTTTTTGTTTATTTGTATGACCACTTATTCACACCATTGTTCTAAACAAAAATATAGGGTATAACCTGAAAAACCGTTAAGTTCTGTTTTGTTATGCCGCATAACAAAACGTAGTGGGCGGAGTCACCGGAGACGCGGAAGACGGTGAACATGCTTACATACCTAAAAGCGGTACTATTTTGTGTGAGAACTTGTCTTACCTCTTTCTTTCTCATGGTTTACGACTTAAGAACCCGGAGAAAGTGATCTATCGTAAATTTGTATAGGTTGGGTGAAAATTCTTGCTCTGAGGTATGTTAGGAACAATTCTGCATACTGCAAACTTGAAATCCAAATTTATTTTTACTTATTCTCTTCTTCCTTTTGCACACAGAAGTTATCATTGACAGGTACGCACGTATTTTTCCAGGAATATTTTTTTGATGTGATTTATGAATTCACATAAATAAACAGATGACGTTGATTGAAATACACAAACGGCTCATTATACAAATTACATGATAAGTAATAAATTACATTTCCAGCAATCTACATGGCATGCAAGTCCATAAGTATTATTGTATTATTCTACATTATAATATTTGCTAACCGCTGCAGCAAATGAATTCACTATCCGACAATAAACACAGTGACCTTTTGGTCCCGGAAACCTATAATACCTGCAGTACATACCTAGTCACTGTACCTGTGTAGGCGCGTGTATAACCTGATCAGCATTTATTTAAATGTAAGTAAACATGGAATGGGGAATATGACGCCATATCAATAATGTCACGGAGTTGAGGACTAAAATGGAATTATCACAGCAATAATGCCAGAAGTGGCAATTTCGCCGCAGAGTGGATTAGAATACTCTTGCGACACCATAACAAAGATATTTAAAAGCAAGTTTTGTCGATATATTGTTGGTTGTTTCACCATTTTGTAATACAGCCATAGACATGAAATGCAAGACAAGTCATATTCGTAGAAACTGTCTTGTTTTCCGTTTCACCTGCTTATGAAAAGGATAGCCATTCAAAGAATGAGTGTGAATGGATGAGATAGCCATACGACGTTTAGTACATTCACGCGCGTTGTCTCAGTAACGTATCTACGTTATTTATTTTATCTAAAAATGTAGCTAGGGATTTATTTTTCAAAACTAACTTTGTTATAAAACAAATTAAACTAACTAACTAATTGACGGCCTCCATGGTCGAGTGGCAAGACGCTCGACTACGAATCTAAAGGTCGTGGGTTCAAACCCGGCGTACGCCAATAATTTATTTTTTAGTTAAAATGTGTCATAACACATTTAATTTATATAAAAATAATACAACGTATATTTGCGGCACGTTCCAGAGTGGTATATACATATAAGTATCAGCCTGGTGAAAGACCACTATTCAGAACCGAAATGTTGCTTAAAATGGCTTTAGCCGTGTTTGGTGACCAGAGCTAAATAGCCAGGTACTTCCCAACCTTCCTTTTCCCAATCCCCCCCCCCCACTACCTTCAGCCTCACAACATACCACTATTGGGAATGCCATAGTCTCACTGGCTCTAGACAGTTGGGAGCAGTTGAGACTCTTGTGCGGTATTCATATAAAAAATAAAAAAGACATAAAATACAAGACACGTCACATTCATACAAATCTTACGAAAAATATAGCACTACCTAGCACCGTCTTGTTTTCCGTTTCACCCGCTTATGAAAAGGATAGCCACTCAAAAGAATGTGTGTGTACGGATGAGATAGCTATATGAATGTCCCACGCTACTGTTATAATACCAAACGCAGTAAATCTCAGGTATGTCTCGCGGACTTAGACTCGCGTTTAGTGCATCCACGCGCGTTGTCTCAGTACTGTATCTACATTATTTAATTCATCTAAGAATGTACCTAGGGAAATAATGGTTTTTATTTTCAAAAAATTAACTTTGTTAAAAAACAATTCAACTAACTAACCATCACGCCGTTTCCCCTCAGGGGTAGGCAGAAAGAACAGACTGCCATACGATTCTGTCTTGGCACACATTCATTCCTCGCTTCATTCACATTCATACATACTCTTTTGGTATTATGACTCTTTACATGGCACGATTCAAGTATTTGATTCATTTAACCGTGACATATCTTCCTCGACCGTTTACGACTTCTTCATCCATTCACTTTCGCATCATATATTCTTTTCATACTCATTTCTTAGTTCATTCGCTCTACATGCCCAAACCATCCAAACTTCCCTATGGCATTTTAATACCTATGGCATATTTAAATATTCGTTTTCAAGTTTTTTTTTTCTATTTTGATGTCTTGATGTCTTTGTGCAAATTAGTATTGTTGTAATTTTATATCCAGCTCAGAATAGCTATGCATGTGAGCTAAGAGTGTAAATCGTTTAAATTAAGTTAGGTAAAATGCCAAGTTGTCAATAAGGTGATTAACGTATCTTTGTGTTACGTGAATAATATGTTTCTCATATTGTAATACAAATACCAAAGAGGAGTATGTAAATACCAAGGATATGAGATTTACACAGAATAAAATAATTAATGTCACACATCTCAAGTGAATGGAAGTTGAAGTCGAGGAAGCCCGAGGAAGACATGTCACGATCAAGTAAATCAAATAAATATTTGAATCGGCTAATGTGAAGAGTCAGAATAACAGAAGAGTATGTATGAGACGATGTATGAATGTGAATGAAGCAAGGAGTGTGTGCCAAGACAGAGTTGTATGGCGGTCTTTCTTTCTTTTTGTCGTTGTCAAAATACATTATTGGATAACAAACTGATCAGAGTTGAGATGTTAATAGTAATGCAGATAAAATAAACTGTTGTGTTTTATTCATCGTACTTGTATAAATAGTCTTTATTATTTCTAATTGTGAAACTGTTAATTCGTGGTGGAACTACATTTTAATGATTTCAATAAACATTTTTTTTATTTTATTCCATTTTTTCATCTTATGACGAGCATCTTCAGACTGGTACAATTTTTAAGTAAATTTATGGCATATATTCTATTAGTGTCCGGAATGAACGCTTATAATGGAGTCATAAAACAAAACCCAAAGTCACTGATGTTCACTATGAGACTCAATAAGCGTCCATTCCGGACACTAATAGTATATATGCCATGGATATACTTAAAATTGTACCAGTTTGAAGATACCTGTCATAAAGTGAAACTAGTCAGGAATAAAAACTAGTGTGAAATAAAGTTAAAAATTTGGGAAAAAAAGTGTACTTGGTATTATTGTCTACTGTGACGAAAAAACCATAACAACCTATCCTAGCAACGCCTGCCTAAAAACGTAGGCTGTGAGGGTGACGACAATATAAATACTCTCTCAGTTCACGTAGTAAAACAGGATAGCTCTAATAAGATATTAAAAATACCTTTTCCACACAAAAACAAATATTCTCATATTTTACATACAGTAGTAGATTTTATCTCGTAAATAACACATTAGTATTAAAAGTCTTACCTTCTGATCTCCAAATCTCATCTGTCTCCTCACGTTCCTCGCCACGTTGATCCTGCATGAGTATAAATAAAGTGGAACATCCTCTGATCTCCAAATCTCATCTGGGTTGGTTGGCGCCACGTTGATCCCAGGGGCTCGTGTCCCGGGGGTTGGTGGCGGTACCAGGGGGCGAGCCGGGCGCGGGGGGCGGGTGGGTGGGCCTGCACAGTTCTGCCTGCACCCCTTGATGGTCCTGCTTGTCTATGATGTCGTACACGCTGTCTCCGTGGATTAGTAGGTCTTCCTGGGAAAGTGAAAAACGATGACAATATTGAATGCACTTAATTTAATTTTAAACTACCTATGAGTTAAGGATTTCTAGTATTTTTACTACCACGTCTTCAAAGCAGAGGTCATTTGTAAGCTTGTTTTTTTTTATATATTAGAAAACAGGTGACAATTTGAGATATTAAGTGGCGTCAAGGGACTGTGAATTAGAAGACGTTATACAGTTTTTTGTCTCAACTGCGATGTTACTATAGGCGATATCAATGACAAGATTTGTTTATAATAATTCTAAGTGAATTAATATTGAGGAGTTTTGTTCACCTTAACTGCGCTTTATACCAACTTACCTAACCTAATATAACAACCAAAATAAACATGTAACAGATATTTCTGCTAATTAAAATGACCTAAAATTGTTATCATTCATCATTAAAAAAATGTTCAGATACGGGCATAACAGTGCACGTGTACAGTAACAGATTAAAAACAATTTACTAGAAACTAAGGGTGTAAAAAATTCAGATGAAAAGCATGTATAGTACATATTAATAAATAAGTCGAAGCAGAGAAAGGGAAAATAATGTTGAAGACAGTCAATGTATTGGTACTTAAAAACATCAAAACAAGAGTATAAGTCAACCATTCTAAAAATACAACCAGTACTATTAATATTAAAAAAAAAATAACAAGAAAGTGTATGGTTATCATTTACGAATAACCGTGTACAATTAAACTTATATATTCATAATCAACGGTTGTGGTTTTATATGAATATATGTTTTTAAATCACAATTATTTTCATTTCATTTATTTATTACTAAAGATTGTTGTATATTTTCAGTATCCCGTTCTTTGAGTTCAAATAGTGTTAAATTATTTTAATTTATGGCAAAGATATTTTTGTGTAATTTTGGGTGAATGAATTTTAAAATGCCTAAGGGTAATTTTAAATGTAAATAACGCGGAGACATCGTGATAATAACCATTTATCAACAATTAAATTGATAGAAATTCAACAATTTTACTACCTCCATGTCAATTTACAAATTTTAAATCGTATTCTTGTTTTCAGGTGCACTTTTTAGGTAAAAATAATGAAATAATTCTTTAATATATAAATTAAGACAACAAAACGTAAAGCGAATTTGTCAACATCCACTAGCTATAATTTGGTTTGAATGACAAGGTCTTCCACAGTACAAGTGGAGGCCTCTAGCGTAGAAAAAATACGACACAATATAACTAAATAAATAGTCAATAAACGTGTGTATTTGTTTAAGAATTTTTTTTTGAAATTTTGAATAACCGAAATGTTATTGGAAAAATGCTATTTTTTCACGTGTATAATTTGGTCTAAATCTGCTAACTAAATATCACGTAATTTTCAGGAGATTTAGTTAATTAAACTTCTGTGATTGTACTTACCATCGAGTGACCTAGGTACTCCGCAGCATTGTCAGATATGTAGAGGAGTTTTCCATTTTGTGTCATCATCATCAAAAATCCATTCAAGGCCTATGGAGAAAAAAATACAATTTAAAAACTTAGCTACCTTGAAGAAACATCCGACAGCCTAATAATTTCTCAGAGATTTTTTTAACACATTGAAAGATCATCCTTGATGAAAAAATATTTTTTCTCATTAATTTTATTGAACGCTGTAAATTTTATTTGTTTTATGACTGGCATTTGATTATTACACTGAAGCTACGATTTATCGCAATGTTGTTTTAATTAAGATGTGCAATGTTGTGTAATAAACTTGTTTGTAATTATTACATGGTTTTTGTATAATATTTTCACGCCAAAGGTGTTATTATTTCCTGCTCGGTAAAAAAAATAAAATACAAATCCTTTAGTTAACTGAAAAAAGACCATATTAAATGTTTAAAATCAACTGAATTACTCGTGTATTTATTTGTACAAGTTTATGCGCAAAAAACAATCTGTAGAAAGGTTCTAATTGATTTGCTTTTCAAAGAAAAATTTTTGAATGTGAACACAAATTGACACCTATAACAATATTGTCAAATATTTTTCACGATTTACTCCCGGGGAAAACCATTTTCACAGGAAATTAATGCTACTCTAATCGCCACCCCTTATGAAAATTACGTAAATTAAATATGATACGTTTCGTAAAACTTTGAATAATATTTTACTTATCAATCAAGACAAATATTTCAAATTGAATATTTGAGTAGTGTGATGATTATTATATTCGTACAAGTTGTATATTACCAAGGTGAGAGTAGCCCGAAGCGACTTTCGTGCGGAAGAAAGTTGTATATCATTTATTTATTTTTTAAATAAAAATCCTGGAAACTTACTTTGGAAAATCCAATATTTGGCGTCGGCGCGTGGTGATGATAATGATGGGAAAAGTCGTGACACTTCAAAACTAAAGAAAAAAGTAAAATGAAAAATAATAAATTAAAAAATAATTAATTTAAAACAAAAGGGCAAGCTCAAATAACATTATAAACAAAACAAAAAATTATTTACTTTAAATCAAACACAAAATCATCGATGCTAATAATTACCAAATAAATATAGTAATTATTAAAAATAATAAACAGAAAAGAAATTAATGACATTTTCATACGCTGTCTAGAACATTTTGCGTAAAATCAAACAGGCAATTTTTTTGTACAGTGGTTATTAAATTTAAAATCATATAAAATTGAAAATAATAACAAAGTGTGGGTAGTAATTAAAATTTAAGCTGTAGATAAATATTCAAATGACGTTTCCATTGCCACAAAAGTTTAAAATACAACAAATGGAAAACGTCGTGATTGCAAAGTAAAATAAAGCGTGAACATAAGACAATAGAAAACATATCATTGTGTTATTATTTTACGTGCCATAAATTATTATCAACCTCTAAACATTGTTTTAATGGCTTCGGAATACATCTAAATATTCCTCGATCTTGTGTTATTCATACAGACATACAGAAACACAAGTTACAAATACCTGTATATGGCACACTCCTTGCTTCATACACATTCATACATCATCTCATACATACTCTTCTGTTATTCTGACTCTTCGCATAACCCGATTCGAGTATTTGATTTACTTGATCGTGCCATATCTTCCTCGGGTTTTTCCGACATCTTCTTCCATTCACTTTCGCGTCATATGTTTTTTCACACTTCTTTCTTCGTTCATCCGCTCTACATGCCCAAACTATCTAAGCGTCCCTTTCTTGGTCCTATTCATTACGCTCACATCAGCCTTGCGTTTTTTCCGGATATCCACATTTTCAATACGGTCATACATGGTTTTACCGCACATACGTCTCAAGGATCTCATTTCCACAGCATTCAGTCTAATTTCATCTTTCCTCTGCCAGTTCCATGCCTCACCGCCATACATCAGGGTTTGTATAAGCACTCCATTGTGGACTGCTAGCTTCGCTTTTTTGGACAATTTCTTATTTGCGCCAACAGCGTTCAGTCCTCAAACACATAAACCGTAAGTCCGTAAACATACACAAACTCATCCACTTGCTCTAAAGTATTCATCATTCATAACTATATTGCACGCTGTTCTCGTACTCTCTCTCTTTCAAACACCATGACTTTGGACTTTCTTACATTCATCATCATAATAAACCTTTTATATATAAATGTGATAAAACTTAATAAATCTAGCTAAATAAATTGAAAAAGTGCACGGAATGAACAAGATTGATGGATAAGATTTGTGACTATAAAGACACTGCAAATATGTCATAAGTTGAACAGTTAAAGGAATTAAACACGGAAAGAATTCTCCTGAAAGCTTTGAAAGAGGCTGTACGTTTTTCACGGCTAAGGAAAATTCATTAGTAGACCAGAGTCTAAGGAGTGAAGAAGCTTTATCTGTTAATTTGGGACCATCCTTGAAGAAGAGGTATCAGAAGAAGCGGGAAAAGTTTCATGGAGTAAGTCAAATATATATATGGTACAAATTAAACAACTTATTTCAAATAAAAGGAAATGTTTTAAATATTTTTTCCGGCAATTTTTTTTTTTAAGTTTCGGAACAAATAATTGATCACCACATTTGAAATTTTTTTGTTATTTTTTTAACAATCTAATCTATGGGTTATCTAGTTATAATTTAAAGGTCCATCCCACAAATAAATTAAAGAAAAGCTTGAGGTCTATCGACGATAAAGGAATTTCAACCAACCTGAACTAGTTACTTAATTCAGGCATTTCAAGTAACTTTTCGTTGTTTTAATATTAATCTCTCGGAACTGAAAGAGTCAGTTACTCTACAACGGAATGCTAATATTAGACACTTTTATTTTTAGACAACCTAATCAGGTAAGACCATACGAGATGCGTTATTTGTATTTGCATTTCACTGAATTAATTTGTGATATCCGAACCTAGCTCTTAAACTCTTACGCTCTACAACGTGGTCCACGTAATCAAACCAATTTGTTTTCGGTGATATACACTTTTTTTAAATAATATTGATAAATTTATATTGCGCAGTTTATTGATAGTTCGTCTAAAGTGCGCTTCACAATAAATTACCTAACTTAATTTAACAACGAGAAAATAATTAATATTATTTATTAAGAAACCATATTTTTTTTATAATTCGATTGAATACAATTTAATATTATTGTATTTAGTTTCACTATTTTCACGAGACATCTATTTCGGCATTTAAAAGCATTATCAAACTTTGGTTAGGTCACATTAAAACGACTGATTTAGATGTAAGTAATAGTGATATGAAATATAAATCAAGTGAATTATTTTTAAAAATGTGATAACCATTTCTCTAGCTGGTTACAAATAACCTAATGTATACATAATGTATAAACGTTTCCAAAGAAACGCAGATTAAGGAAACCTACTGCAGCGACTAAACAACAGTAACTAGGATAGCATTAAACCTACCACGTTTGAAGTAATTGCCCTTCCAGTAGATGAAGACGATCACCATGTGCTGTAGGTGTTATGGGAGAGGAAGCAAGTCGCGCAGGTTGGGAAAATCTGTCTCTCTCGACGGTCAGACTAGGAAAACGTGAAGCCTACCTTGCTGGAAGTAGTTAGCCTTCCTGACGTAGACGCAGATGAGCGCCATGAGCTGCAGCTGGAGAGGCGCTGACGCGTGGAGGGCGGCAGGGGGAGCAGGTCGCGAAGGTTGGCGATCTCTGCGTTGATGAGGTCCCTGCGCATCTTGCTGGCGCCCTTCGTGGACTTGGTCGGCTCGAAACTGCTGACAATCGAAATTAAAACACTGGTTAATATTTCGTTATTGATTTCATCTCCAGATCTTGGTATCCAGGGCAATGCTCGTTAGACAATAAGATAAAAACCAAATTGTTTTAAAATCCTTCATACCTATAAAACAAAATAATAACTTCATGAACGTGTAATTAAAATTTAAAGACGTATTTCTTTTAAACGTTCTTAGTTTGCTTAGTTTCGGTTTTCTCCTTACGTGTATCCTTACAACTCAATGTCCTTACTGTATACTAAAATCCTATGAACTCATTTTTTAAGAAAGAAAAACATTCCCGGGTTACGAATAACCTGACAATATTTGAAAAACTCCTACTGCCATCATAAGAAGCGGAAGATGGAGGACTTAGCCAGCAGAGGAATTGAACCCACGACGCCCGGGTATTCGACGCGTTTGTCCACTCAGCTACCGAACGGTAGTCATTCTCATTTTATTGTCATAATATATTTTCCTGTTCTTTTGTTACTTGTTATATTCACACTGATTGCATTTTTTAGAATCGTATAATACTTTAATATATTGTTCTAGTGTGATGTTCGTAAGTTCCATTACGTCAACTGTAAATTTTACAATGATTATGCATACTTTTCATCTGGATTTTTACACCTTAGCTTCTAGTAAATTATTTTTCAATCTTTTGATGTACAGATGCATTATTATACCCTTATCCGAATTTTTTTCTTATGATTTTTGAACACGATCATGATTTTAGATCATTTTAATTTGCATTTGTTATATTTCATTTACTCCTTGTTATATAAGGTTAGTTTAGGTTGGGTTAATTTTGTATAAAGCCTACTTGAGGTGAACTATCACAAAACTGCAAAAGCAGTGCCCTGCACTCCTTTAGTGAAAAAGAAACATTCAAAATCGAAACGTTGCTTGTAATGGCTGTAATTTTGTTCGACAACCAGATCTGAATATCTAGGTACTTCCGAACCTTCCTCTTTCCCACCTCTTTCCCCTCCCCGCTACCTTCAGCCTCAAAATATACCACAATTGGGGATGCCACAATCTCACTGGCTCTTGACGGTTGGGAGCAGTTGGGATTCTCAGAAATTATCAATCAGAAACTTCATCTCTCCACCAGTTCCGGGTAATATATTTCTTGTTTGGCATCCGCAAGCGATTTAATAACATAATGTCTATATTAGCACCGAGTTACGCAACGAAACAATGAAAATTCGATTATAAATTGACGTCAATCAAAAGCTCAGCATTTACCTGCTAATAAATGTCCATAATTTCGCTCAATAGCAGTCGAGACATGAAAATAAAAGAGCCACGAAGCCTCTCAGAATACCAAGCTCTGGGCACAGCGAGGTGGACAAGACAAGCGGCACTTCTCGACGCGAATCACGTCGCATCAGTCTGTAAATTGTCGCAGATATAAAGCCTTAAAATCGCCATTAGTCATCCTACACCCTCATTCCCAGCGGAATATCTGATTAGGTAGGTGGTGGAATAACAATAGAGGCTCTTTTCGACAACTAAATAAATGAGAAAGATGAAAATTCGTAGCCTAGTTTCTGTGTTGGACTTTGAGCAGGGAGATTGGAGAAACCTTGGAATAATAATATACTCGTACATGGAGAGAAAGCTTCATATTTTTACCCAACCACTACAAATTTGCGATGAATCATTTTCTTCTGGTTTTTGCGTTGTATGTCATGAGAGAGAAAGAGGCAAGAAAGTCTTCACATAATATTGTAGCACTTCTAAGTATGTAATAATGTTGTCCGTCCGTGCTAACTCTACATTATCGAGTCGTATAACTTACGTCGACGGATTTTGAGGTTATTTCCTAAATTTGTGTTGGTTAAAATACTTGCAGTGGTTATACAAATAAATCAAACATGATGGTGATATTTGCTATGCGTAAATGTTCAAATAAAACCAAACAAAGATTATAAACCATCACTTTTCAGAGGTATTTCAACAGTTTTAAATATTTTTGACCGAACTTTACAATTTTCACATAAAATCAACAAATTCTTCCATTTTTATTTTACACTCCGTGCTTCATCCACAGTTATTATTCTTCTAGCAGATCTGACACTCTTCCATTACAGCGACACTTGTGTTGGATCTCATTTCTACAGAATTTAGTCTATTTTCATCCTTCCTCTGCCAGTTCCATGCCTCACTACCATAACTATCGTACCAATAAATATGAATCTTCAATCTTGAAGGACTAGTTCTCGACAAGAATATTTGTTACTTTTTCATCGCGTTGCTGCATCGTCTAGGTTTGTATGATCTGTGGATTGGGTAGTAATTTATTGGTATGCCAATCGACTCGCACGGGAGCGAACTGAAATTCTTTATTAGGTATTTTCATTTTGGACAGTTTGCTGATCTTCTGGTGATTGGCATTGGACCCACGACCACCGTGACTTAGGGCTGCGACAACTGTAAATTTTATTGTATGAATCAATCTGCCTTGTATACAATTAATTCTATTGTAACTCGTAATTAAAACATTGTTTGTATTTATTTTTATAACGAAGCCTAAAATGATAAACTAAAGGTTTTACTAAATAAGGAGAGGTCACGGGTTCAGACCGTTTATTTAATTAATATGTTTCATAACACATTCCGTTCTAATAATATAAAATAAACTATATTTTCGGAACGTTCCAGAGTGGTAGCGCTTTGGTGAAAGACCACTATTCAAAATGAAAACTTTGTTTTATTCATTTTTAAAGAAAACATACCTTTAATTAATGAAAATGAAATTAATTAGTTTAAATAAGTTTCATTTTGTACCTAAATAATGCTTAGGCATAAAACTAGTCGGTCATAAAAAATAATATAAAATCTGTGGTCTTTTACAAAGTTATTATTTTATTTTCATTGAATATCTTTTTACGAAAATATATTTATAATTCACTAAAATGCTAATGGGTACTAGCTATTAATCTTTTCGTACCTGAAAGTTAAAATCAAACGTACCACCCGAAGAGACGTGACATAGTTACCCCCATTTGATCTTGCTTATTAAAGCGTTTTCTTGATATAATATTAGGTAATTTTCTTTTGATCATTTTTTAAACGGTAGTTTATTCAACTCTCGTTCGAAACGGTAGTGTTGACGGTGAAAATTAAGGTTGCCTCGATAGCTTAGTGAGTTAGAGCAGTGGCCTGGTTAACGTAATATCACTAATGACAATCGCTGGTTTTAGCAATAAGCTTTTTCGTCTGAAATTTTAATTATATTTTTTTAAATCTGCCATCAATTATAAAACCTAAATAATAATTAAAATATACAATTATTATAAAAATATATTTATAATTGAGTGTTGCCTTGATGAAGATCGACACCACATCTCTCCCATGAGTATAATTGACACCCACTCTGCGTGAACCATCTCCAAGATAACCATCTTCACAGAGGATGTACCTCCTTTTTGTTTTTCGGCGGATGAATAAATTGATTCCCATGAGATTAACATATTAGCAGATTAAACTTTACATACTACTGCTGAGTCTTCTACTCTCCAGGCACTTATTCTCATTCAAACGGTGTAGATTGTTTTATCTAATCTTGTAATGAGGGCGAGGAAGGAATTTTAAACAATTTCAAATGGAGACGTTTATATTAATACGTTTAAACAGCGAGAAAAAACTTACCGAAAAAAACTTGGCATTCGTACTAAATCGATTGGGCAACAATAATTTTAAACGGTCTCTTCTTGTGGTCAGTGGGTTTTTTGTGATGAAGCTGTTTGACTTTTGTTTTGGATTGAAAAAAAATGTTGTTCAATTGTTGAGAACCCTTTTTTGTACACCTGGTCGATACGTTTTCTAGAATCGATCTTATTCTTGAGAATCATATTTTATCGTTCCTAGAAACTTACATAATCATATTCAACAGTTGTACGAGTTGCTTATTCAAAATATTGTCGATACGTTTTGTGCATGTTAATATCTGCGCGTAAGGAACGTTGAACATCCTAGTGAGAAAATGGTTTTATTTTATCTCGTTTTTTTATTGAACAGCTTGCAATTAATTTATAAATATTTTTTCAAAAAAATATTATAAATAATACTAACGTAATTCAAAATTCATCTATTTGTGTGTCCCATAAAAATTCTTATGAAATTTGTAAAGCTTTTTCTGTCTGGAATTCTAGTTCAATCCACTTTTTTCAGCTCACTACAGTATTTCTATCATGAACTTACCAGCTTTTTACAAACCTATTTCTTATTTTTAAATTAAACAAGATGCCTTATTAATTATTCCAATCTTATCAATGGTTCAATTTATTTATTTATTATTTCTAATTTTGAAACTGTTAATTCGTGGTGGAACTCCATTTCAACGATTTAAAAACACCAAAATTTTAACTTTATTCCAATATTTTGTACTAAGACTTGACCGGTGTCACCTAATGACACATCTGAAGATGCTATTCATAAGGTGAAACCGGTCAGGTCTTTAAAAAAATTGTGGAATAAAATTTAAAAAATTGTATAATTTATTCATCATTTTATGTATTTATTTGAAACTCGAGCTATACCTGGGAGGTTAGTTATACTCACGAGTACCTCCTAATAAATTAATATAAATTATCTATTGATCAAAAAAATCTTCTTCCAAGTAAAAAAGATAATACTTCAATAATCATTTTCCGAAATGCATTTTTATCAACGAGCAAAAGCTCTCCTCTTTTTGCTTTTAATATTTCATAGGTGAAATATTTCAGCACTCAATAGCAAACAATAGATGAATTTTAAATCACGGGCTACCTTGAACTGTGAGCAGGTGTCCAACTGGCAGGGAACATGCTTTTAGTGTTGCAACTTAGTATTTGGGAAGTATCCTACGAAGGTTCATAACGTAATACCAAATTCGTATGCTGATAATGTACTACCACCATATTTCAAACAAAACAACAAAAGTATTGCTGATACATATTATTTCTTCGCTGGTGTTTTGATATTTGCTTGAAATTGTATGACTTATTAGGGAACGATGTTTAAATCGGAAACTACTTATTTCTAAATAGAACACATACACTTTGTTTATAACCACTTTATTAATTAATATTATGTCTGTTAGGGCGAAACTTAGAGTATCTACCACTTTGATACAAAGCATAATTTAATTTTAAATATATAGATTCGCCTTTTCTGGCTAGAGTGTTAAAAGAAATATATACACATTTGTTAAATATATTATGTTTGGTAAAATTCAGCATCTAAGTAAAAACAAATATTATGTGTGTCTAGAATAAACAGAAATATCCTGTTAATTCGATTTAATTGCAACTTAATACGATTCACTTGTTTCTGGTGTATTTTCTGTTGGATCACTACAAACTACGATCTAGAAAAAAATATTTACTTGATAGAATTAAAGCTTTACACTTTTTTGAAACAAAAAAAGACGCAAAGAACAAATAAAATTGATTTGCAACCGAGAAATAAACTTGGAAGTTTGTTAATGTTTTTCTTCCGACTAGAATAGAGGTCTCGAGCTGTTTTATTATAAAACAACCTAATAACTTTTTTCCGTTTTATAGTTTCATAATTATTAATATTATTAGAATAATTGATAAAAAATCTTCCACATTTAAGTTTTATTCTTGTCTGAAAGGAACGGTTATTAAATATTCTTTAACATTATTATAATATCAGTAGGATATGTATTTTGTTTTAAATTCAAGTTGATTTCGTATAATTAGAAAATGTCATATTTTATTTTTACCAATTTGCCTACCTTCTTTAACGTTGAAAAAATAAATATTATTATCCGTTAAATAACTGTTTACTTTTAAAAAAACCGTTTATCCTAAACATCCTAACTTTTTCACAGCCCGATGTAAAATTTAAAAATAAAGTTTACACACGTTCCAGAGTGGTAGATACTCTAAGTATCGCCCTGGTGAAAGACCACCATTCAGAATCGGAACGTTGCTTGAAATAGCTTTAGCCGTGTTTGTTGACCAGATCTGAATAGCCAGGTACTTCCCAACCTTCCTCTTCCCTATCTTCTTCCCCTCTCCACTACCTTTAGCCTCATAACATACCCTATTTAGGGATGCCACAGTCTCACTAGCTCTAGACGGTTGGGAGCAGTTGAGACTCTTGGGCGGTATTTATATAAAAAAATACACGAAAGACATTTTATTTTTTATTAACAATAATTCTACCACGTAATTTTATAGTGTTTTGAAATATATTTATTTAACTTTCTCAATATTGTGGCCGTATTGCATAAATCCCTTCAAACGTGCAAATAACTCTAAGAAGATAGTTGGTACATAAAAGCTTTCAAGAAAAAAGAGATATCGTAATGAAATAACAGGTTAACGCTTTACACATATTATTTGTTGTTAGTTTAACTTTTCATTTAAAAGTTTATTTTATATTTATATTAAATGGGTATTCATTTTTTTCCACAATCATAATTAATAATCTGAATTTTGTTTTCCTGAGATAGAGATATAAAACTAATTTGTAACAACAGTTAGATCAGCAAAGTCGTAATTTATTCAAAAATTTGAAGAAATGAAACGCAGTCCAGATACGTAAGTATGGAGATAAAGTTTTCAGAAAAGCACAAGGGTTTGCTTTTTTAAAAAGCCTAAAAACAGTATTTCACCATAATCAAGTTGAATCAAGAGCAAAATATTTACACATGTCTCATTAAAAATCTTTTCTGTTAAGCTTAAAGCTCCAAATTAACAGTGCTTAAAAAATCTACATTAATATATCAAGTACGAATTTCAATCATCATTAGATAAATTAAACTTTAAACCAGAAATCTCTTTGTTTGTCTAAAACAACGAAAACTTAAAAACTAAAAGCTTTGGCGTCTTTAAATTTGTACCGTTTTTAACCTTGAAAAACTAACTAACTAACTAACCATCACGCCGTTTCCCCGCAAGGGTAGGCAGAGAGGACGGACCGCCATACAACTCTGTCTTGGCACACACTTCTTGCTTCATTTACATTCATACATCGTCTCATACATACTCTTCTGTTATTCTGACTCTTCACACGACCCGATTCAAGTATTTGATTCACTTGATCGTGCCATGTCTTTCTCGGGCGTCCTCGACTTCTTCTTCCATTCACTTTCGCATCATATATTCTTTTCACACTCCTTTCTTCGTTCATTCGCTCTACATGCCCAAACCATCTAAGCGTCCCTTTCTTAATCCTATCCATTACGCTCACATCAGCCTTGCATTCTTTCCGGATATCCACATTTGTAATACGGTCATACATGGTTTTACCGCACATCCGTCTCAAAGATCTCATTTCCACAGCATTCAGTCTACTTTCATCCTTCCTCTGCCAGTTCCATGCCTCACTGCCATACATCAGGGTTGGTATAAGCACTCCATTGTGGACTGCTAGCTTCGCTTCTTTGGACAATTTCTTATTTGCCCCAACAGCGTTCAGTCCTCCATTAATGGAGTTTCCTGCATTCACCCTTCTTTCAATATCCTTATCAGCCTTTCCGTCTCTTGTAAACATACTTCCTAAATACACGAACTCATCCACTTGCTCCAAGTATTCATCATTCACAACTATATTGCACGCTGTTCTCGTACTCTCTCTTTCAAACACCATCACTTTGGACTTACTTACATTCATCATCAACTCATTTTGCATACATACTTGGTTCATCCTAGACACGAGAAACTGTAGATCTTCCATATTGTCAGCAATCAGCACCGCATCATCCGCATACAATAGGCAACATACTTTCACACTGTTCATTTTCGCGCCCAAGCCCACACCTTTCAATTCTTGCATACAATTATCCATGTACAAATTGAACAACCACGGTGACATTACACAGCCTTGTTTTACACCTTTTGTGATGTTAAACCACTTCGTAAAATCACCGTTCACTCTAACACATGCAACGCTTCCCTCGTACAAGGACGCGATTGCCTGTATAAGATTTGTGTTAACTCCATACATGGATAATACCTTCCACAATGTGTCCCTATCAACTCGATCATACGCCTTTTGCAAATCGACAAAAGCACAGAAAAGTTTCTGGTTTTTGCCAAAAACTTCTCTGTAAGCATCCGCAATGAGAAAATTTGATCCATGCACCCCTTCCACTCATGAAAGCACCTTGAATGTCCCAAATTTTGTCTTTTGTTTTCATTCTTACCCTTTCAATCAATATTCTACCATACAGCTTGCCAACTGAACTTAGTAAGCTTATAGCCCTATGGTTCCCACATTCCATGCGTGACCCTTTACCTTTGTACAGAGGCATGATCACAGCCCTTCTCCAATCTAATGGCGTGTAACCCTCCTCTAAACACTGGTTAAAAAGTTTGCACAGCCATGTGAGAACTACACGGCTATCTCCTTTAAAGTATTCAGCAGCGAGATTGTCGAATCCAACAGCTTTACCATTCTTCATGCATTTAATCGATCTTTTTATTTCATCCATGCTGATTTCGACAACATTCACTTCATCATCATTCATACCTGATTCGACACTGGGAACACTGTCGCTTTGGGGTGCTTTCAAAACCTCTTCGAAATATTTCATCCATCTTTCTTTTATTTCTTCCTCATTTGTCAACATTTTTCCATCTTTCGATTTTACAACTTTCACGCATCCGCTTTCTGGGCCGTTTCGGGACCTCTTGACCTCCTTCCAAAACAATTTAATGTTTTCTTGGAAGTGATTTGTCATTTTATTCCCTCTTCTTCTTCCAGGCGTTTCTTTCGTTCTTTCACTCCAACACTTACTCTTTTCTTGCATTCCTTGTATGCTTCTTTCGCTCGATCCCTCTCCGCGCTAGAAGCACTGCCAGTCGCTATCAGACATAACCATGCTTTTCTTCTTCTCTGAGACCAGTGCTTTAATCTCGTCATCCCACCATGCGTCACCTTTCTTCCTACCTTGCGTGCTTATTCCGCAAACCTCTCTAGCAGATTCGCATAGACTCACTTTTATATGGTTCCATGTTTCCTCTATGCTTAGACCATCCATTCCCTTCTCATTCAATCTTGTATCCATACATTTCTCATACTTACTTCTCACATTATCGTTTTGCAGTTTTTCTATTTTGACTCTTGTTGGAGTCGACACCGTTTTCACTTTAGTTCGCCAGCCGCGAAAGAGGTTTAATCTAGAAACTACCAAGAAGTGGTCAGATTCAACCTCAGCTCCTCTGTAAACTCGTGTCCACGGTATTGGCTCTCAACCTAGAGTCAATTACTACAAAATCGATAATTGACCTTTCATTTCCCCTTTCCACGTATATTGGTGGATACCTTTATGATCAAAGAAAGTATTCGATACAAACAGGTTCCACTCTAAACATACTTCGAGTATTCTTTTACCGTTATCATTCGTCCTTTTATCCCCAAACATACCTAAAGCCGACTCAAACCCGTCTCGTCTGATTCCCACCCACCCATTCAAGTCCCCTGCCATAATAATCCTTTCATTCGTATTTTTTAAGCCTCATTACATCATTCACACTAGTCCAAAAAGCATCTTTCACTTCGTCGCATTCAGAATTGACAGGAGCATAACCAATGACAAGAAACACCCTTGTCAACCCGATTTTGAACCGGATCCACATTATTCTCGCACTTACACATTCATACTGCAACATACATTTAGCCATTCTAGGAGACAGTAACGCTGCAACACCTTGACAAGCCCTCTCTGTTTCTGGTCGCCCGGACCAGATGACGAGCGTGTCATTATGTTGCACTGTACCGCTCTCTTTTTTCATACTCTCTGTTAGACAGAGTACATCCAAACATTTAGCCATCATTATATCACATAGTTCATTCATCTTCCTTTCCATTCCTCCTCTCACATTCCACGTGCCAATTCGACATTGTTCACGTTCCGTCCTCTTCTTTGCGCCACCGAAGGGTTGGCGGTGTGATGGATAGCGAACCTCATCGCCACCTGTTTCGGCCATGCCCTTCCTCTTAAACGTCACTACTTGACTAAGCTAAACATTACATTTAAAAAAATACACTATGACAATAACTATACACAAATAGATACAATAAAATAATATGTAATATTACACTTAATCTTAACGCCAATTAAACTGTCCAATGCTGTCCAAACTATAACTAGAAACTTCAAATTAACCTTGAATATGTAGTTTAATAGGGTTCTATTTTCATAAATAGGTATGGAGCATTTATACAAGCATTTTTTTTCAAAGTAAATACCGCACAAGAGTCCAAACTGCTCATAACCATCTAGAGCCAGTGGCATCCATCCAGTCATAGCATTCCTAATCGGGGTATGTTGTGAGGTTGAAGGTAGTAAGAAGACAGGAGAAGGAAATTGGGAAGAGGAAGGTTGGAAAGTACCTGGCTATTCAGATCTGGTAACGAAACACGGCTAAAACCATTTCAAGCAACGTTTCAATTCTGAATGGTGGTCTTTCACCATGGCAATACTTAGTATATCTACCACTCCAAAACGTTCCGCAAATAAACTTTATATTAGTTTATATGAATTGACTGTAAAAAACAACAGAAGATGCCTTAAAGCTCGTAACATTTTTTTACAAATCTCGAGCGAAAGTTACTAAAGCTAGCATTGTATAAAATGCATTGTATAGTGTTTAATAAATTGGAAAAGTCATATTACAGATATATATTTTCATTTCATTTTTTTTTAAATACACGAGTGTATTTCGATGTTTGTAGCCACATATTTCCTACATTTCAAAGTGTTTATAACTCGTTCGTTGTGCTTAATAATTTTACTTGGGCCAATGGCGTCAAGTCTATTTTGTGCAAGCAATCTCGAATATTTTGATCAATTAAATGATAGCATAACAATTACGTATGGTTAATTAATTACCGAGTAATAAACATGTTTCACACGTTTCCACAAGTAGTCAATCCTATTTGTATTTACATCTTTCGAAAGGTTAAATGATTGTTTCAGGCACATCTTCAAATTATACTCCGGTAAAAAAAATACCATACCGGTTTATCGCTCTTAAAATACTATTATGAATCTTGTTTCCAACCCAATTATTATAAAATTCCATGAACGAGAGGTCATTACTGCGCCATGGAAATACAAGCCTAACAAGTTGGGCATGTCGGTATTATAGATAATTTCCTCCCGGCCGATACATAAAATCATATTCCGTAAAGATCTTGTTCAAATACCTCTCAATATTGCGTATACAAAACTACTTGTAATGTGCATACAATAAACATGTACTTGATTCAACCACTATATTTCCTTAAAATAGTAAATAAATAGGATAAAACGCTACTCATCAAAGTGTAAATTTGTATAATTTTTCATAATATCGTCGCCGGAAAGGCAAAAGGGCTGAAGCGCCATTTTAGGAAGTTTACACCAGAAAACATAAGTTTTTTTGGTTTTACAATAAAATTAATAAGTATTCAGTACCTGGTTGACTTTTGAAAAAAAAGTTAACTTAATGCTCTCACCGAGTTATTTGAAGCGACAAAAATCCTAAAAAGTTCCAAACTTGTGTC
Organism: Drusus annulatus; assembly: GCA_022651775.1. Lineage (NCBI taxonomy): Eukaryota > Metazoa > Arthropoda > Insecta > Trichoptera > Limnephilidae > Drusus > Drusus annulatus. The sequence goes on from JAGWCC010000266.1 coordinate 480,828, forward strand.
GCTTGAGTCAAACCTTCTCCCAAATGCTAAATATATTTAAGATGGCTGAAGGGCCACACAAGTCTTCAGAATCAAACGAAATTCATTCTCATTTGACTCATTTTTGACTAAAGTGTCGCTTAAGCCCAGGGAGACACTTCTCCCAATAGATATGACGAATGATTGGTTCTACATAACGTTAGCTTAAACAATATATAAGATTACTACTTGAGGAAATCGCATATGACAAAAGACAAACAGAACTATTTAAATCTTGTGATATAATAAACCTTTTTTTATTGAAGAGAAAACGCAGATACAGACACTAATAAATAAACAATATTAAACATAAAGTATAGAGAATTCGCCTGCCTCCTAACTATTTCTCACAGATTAAGCACTCATGAGCAGCAATACACAAAGCAAGGTAGATGGAATAATACCCATATACAAATAAAATGTATATAAATAATAAAAAAATGATGGTACGAGTATATGTGTTTTAAATACAATAAATAGTAAATCTCATGTGATCATCATGTACTGAAATTAAACTTTCTACTTTAAATGTAGGATGAATCAAGGAGTAAAGCTAAGTACAGTACTCGCATAAAAATACATTTATGGTAAAACTTTTTTTAAATACACAATTTTTTATGTTTATTATATATACATGTATATAAAGACCTTAAAAATACTGTTTATTGCCAAAACATTTAAGAGATGAATGATAGCGGTACACTAGAAAAAAGATAAGCTTCAATAAATAGTAGACAAGCATAATAATGAATATAGTATAACAGAATAAAATAGAAGATCTAATAAAAAAATTGTGTATATGGCGTACAAATATAATAGAGAAAAAATAGTAAAAAACGTAGAATTAGTATGTAATATATACACACGTGTAGGCACATGTATATTATAACAAAAGGGACTGGAAATATTATTGACACCCCACATATACCTAATAAGATAAGGTATAATAGAATAACTGAACTATCCTAATTTAGACAGCTAAGCTAGCCCGCTAGCGTGTAAACTCACCAGTATAATAATTTTTTTTTATGCAATGATTCGCGATCCTCAATCTTTGATCTTCTGCTAAACAAACAGTTGGAAAATTTTTCACAGCCCGCGACAAATATAAATAACTAATATGTAAATATCAATAAGGTCATTTTAGCGATAGCTATAGGTATTTAGATAGTCTTATGGTAAATCAAACCATAGTTTTTAAGTTTTCTACAACGCCCTTGATGTGATTTTTCACAAAAATGGCGCTATATAAATTAGCCAAGTATTATTATTATCAAAAAAAGTTAAATAAATATAATGTAAGAAGCAATGTAACTTAAGTTTAAGCTTTAACTGTTAATATTATTTTATGTTATGTCTCATACAATTTTGTTGTTTTTGTAAATTAAAAAAAAACTAGCCAAAATAGTCACCCACTTTGATGATTCACTTGTACTTGAAAATAACACATCTTGTCAAAGCTAGTTTTACTGTCAAAAATACAAAAGAATAGATTTAAATTGTTTGAGCCGGCGAAAATAAGATTTTTGGAAAACAGTGAATCTAGTTTCTGTTGAGTATGAACCTATAATATTGTAGTACCTACATGAATGAAAATTTGAACCACCAGCAATAGTATGATTTTTTTTTAATTTAAGGGAACTTATCTGGAAATACATTTCGGTGTATTGTTAGCCAAGTCTATTTTTTTTGTTTATCTTTGACGTTTTTTTTGTCTGCAATACCCTCACTACTTTTTCAAAACAATGTAAATATTTTGTGAAACTGCTATTTGCTCTTTTCATGATAAAAATTTTACTGTAGATAAGTTGGTTGTTTTTTTCAAAGTGTATTCTTTGTTTTATTGTCACGATCACCTAGGATATTTTTTTTAGAACCACATCTTAACTAATGCTTTACTTCATGTTAATTCACTTATTTTTTTAAATCAATTACTAACAACACAATTCGACAAAAATAACTAGTCACAGATTAATTACATATTCGTAAAAGCATTTACTTTGTGGCTTGCCATATTTATAAATAGAACACATACACTTTGTTTATAACCACAAAGTGGTTATAAACAAAGTGTATGTGTTCTTTTTACAGATTAATTACTTTAATTTATTTTTTTTGTAGTGAATACCGGACAGGAGTCCTAACTGCCCAACCGTCTGGAGCCAGTGGGACTATGGCATCTCCAATTAGGGTATGTGGTGAAGCTGAATATATTTTAGGGAGGGGACAAAAATTTGGAAGAGGAAGGTTAGAAAGTTCCTAGCTATTCAGCTGGTCATCAAGCGCGGTCAAAGTCATGTCTACCAAATTTTCAATTCTAAATCGTGGTTTTTCACCAGCGTGATACTTATCTACTACTTTAGAACGTGCCGCACATGTATTATGTTATATTAATTGAATCTGAAAAGCCAATTATATAAATAAAATGTATTTACGCACGGCTGGAATTGAACCCGTGATTTTTTGATTCGTAAATTGACATCTTAACCACTTGACGGTGGCGGAGGTTGCTACCTGTCCTCGTTTTTGCGCAATTTTTTTTAGTTAAATTTTACATAAAATTCTTAATTAAATATGACATAGTATGATTAACATCAATATTTGATAACATGATCATCATTCATATTTCTAAATTTGCGTAAAATAGCAACATGAATAGATTGAATTAAAAATAGGTTCCTTCTTCGAAATTTATTATTTTATAATAATGTAGGTACCTAGCTATAAACGTTTGGAGTAGTTTGCATTCGGTGGGAAATATAACTCGATTAATAGACATAAATAATTCTAAGCAGGTACCTATTCTGTCGACATGTTGACAACCTTTTAGGTTGAGTCTTTGAAATAATTATTTACAGCAAAATTAGCAATTTAAAAAAATATATTTATATATTCATTTATATTCTCGCATAACGCGGGGATAGTATTCTGACTTTCAGAATAAAAATCAGCACAACATCATCTCAAATCTCAGGTTTGCATAATTCTCGATATCGAAAAATAATACCATCAATTGATAGATAGGTTCTAGCTATTGCTATTCGGATACATCGATATTTCCGAATGGGGGCAAGCCTAAAATAATATGTTTGTAATCGAGAAGTGTTGTGATTTATTGAGATCCGCCTTTAATTAAAGCCTTAATTGACTTGCTGGCGTAAGCTTTAGAAATAAATACAACTTAAGTATCTATAATCTGAATATTTTAACGTTTCATAGATGCAATACGAGCAATAGAAAACAATACAAAAACTAGTTGTAACAAAAAAAGTTTAATTTTTTGTAGCGTTTATTTGACATTAGGGTTTTTTCCTCTTTCTAAAGCCTACGTTTCTAACAGTTTTGCAGTTCCCATCTTCAGGACGGAACTTAATTTTACTTAAGAAACAAACAGTTGTGCATGAAAAGTATTGACTATGTAAGAAAGAAAAAAATTAAAACCAATTTAGTTCCATTAATCCAATACAGGATAGTATTGTTGGCACATGTTTTACTATTAAAAACCAAAAAAAATACATTTATAGTATTTTTTTACAATCATTTAAATTATTAATATGATACAATAAGCACCTCTTAATATACTTTCAGGGTTCAGTTGAAAAGGTATAAATCTTGTAAGGTATTAGAGAGTATAAAAATTAACGTACCCCAAAGTTCAAACAACAAATGTTTTTTCGCAATTATTAAATACAGTTTTGCATTTTTAAGGGTTTTTAATTATACCATTCAGACTTATTTAAAATTCTAATCAATTCTAGTTAAGTAAGTGATTTATTTACAGCATTTACTATTCAGAATTTGTACTCTTTAACGCGAACAGAGATCTTTTTCGGAAAATACTTATCAACCTTCACAGATAAGTGTGTACATCATGTCTAGTTTTAATCAGTTTACAACCTGTGTACGTACACGCAGTAATAAATAACCTCATCACTTCTGTCAGCGAGACATATTGGAAATCGGGTTTGTAGCTTATCTGGCCGTTGATGTTTCTTACCAGTAAAATAATTCACACGTAAATGTTAAGTAAGACGGTAGGTACTATCCGAGGGTGATAGATCACTATTACTAAAAATGTATAATGTCATACCATCTATGGCGTTCAGGTACATTATATAAGAAGAGTAAATGCCAAGACGTACTAGTAAATACGAAAGTTTAAAATTTAATTTATTATTAACGTTATATTTTTGGTAGACAAGAGTTTGTGATATATTTATTGCTTTTAAAAAAAGACAAACATTTTCGGGTTACAAAAACCTGTGAGTATTTAAAACCTCTAACTATCGTCATAGTGAGCGTAAAATTCTACTGGTGCAATGATTGGGACTTAGCTATAACTTAGCTACATTTGCTTCACTAGAGTTTTGATCACTCAGTACAAGTCCTATACATAGTTTATATATATAGTTTACTATTACTACTGCATTTTCTCTACCCTTGGTCTGACAGTACGGGCAACAACAATTTTTTTTTAAAATTTAAATACGTTAGTTGTAAGTGACTAGTTAAAAGTATAAGGCACAAGTTAATATTAAGTCTTAGTTTTAATAGTATGTTAATTATACTGTAAAGCGCCTGTCACGAAATTTCTGTCACGAAAACGACGCTATATAAATCAACCAATAATTATCATTATTAAAAAAAATTGAACCCACGACGCTTGGATGGAAATCCTACGCTCAATTTAACCACTAACCCGTCGATATATTTAACTGTGTATAATCAAGTATTGTTATAAAAATGTTATAATTAAGAAAAATGATTAGTTTTCAATAATGAATTTCAAAAGCCTTGAAAACTTACCGTGTAAACATTGTGGACGCAATGTTGGAACTTTTTTACTTCTCACTTATAACCAAAGGTTTATTTTATACGATTTTAAGTTTCATCTCTTTTAGAAACTCAAAATGCACGTCACAGTTTTTTTAAATCACTTTTTGATAGGTTTTTTATCACTCTTAATCATAATGATATGTTTTCCGTCAATAAAAACCACCGAAATTCACAAATCTTCATGGGAATAAATTACAAAAATTCTATAAAAAACCAATTAGATTTTTTTTAAATGTCAATAAAAACACTGATATTTGTCCATCAGGATTGTCTGAGGACCATCCTGAAATAATTCCGACACAACCTCTCAAGCCGGTACCTACAGTCTCAACTATTTATTTATTTAACAATCCGCATACAGGCCGATGAAAATAAATAAAATACTTTATCAACGAAAATCGGCTATATAAATCATATTGCGTTGTCACTTTAAGAATTACGACATCATTTTTTTTTTATTCAAAGTTTTTTATTCGAGTGCGGTGAAACGATTTTTAGAATTTTTCTTCGCGTGCGGTGGAACTTTTATTTGAAATTTTTGATCGCGTGCGGTGAAACGATTTTTTCAATTTTTATTCTCGAACGCCGGCGCGTGCTTTATGGGTTTTTGTACGGTGGAGACAACGATTCTTTCCCACCAGCGGTCGGTGTGTACTGAATGGTTTTTAGTGGAAGGTGGGTATCCTCGGGAAGGTATCGCGAGGCGGCGGGACCGTCTCGCTTCAAGAGGGACTGAGACACTCTCCGCGTCGCGCTCTCGTTCTGGTTTTCAAAAGAAATATTCAACCAACTATGAAAGTTGATATTTTTAATTTTGAAATAAATCTGCAAATATCGACGAAACGCAACAAAAACATAAAGAAGTATAACAAAAAACATGTTTTAGTAATTCAAGTGGTAGATATTATAATAATAATAATATTGGGATAATTTGTATAGCGCCGTTTTTGTGAAAAATCACCTCAAGGGCGCTGTACAAATCTTAATTTCTACTTAATATTCATTCTACGTTTATATAAATATACAGCAACATACTTACCTGGCAGGTCACTTCTGGCAGGACACAATCGCCATAACATAATAACTTAAAATTTAGCTGATTCTTACATATATATATTTTTTTTTTTATTTCTTTACTATTATTATTTTTTTCATTTTTAGGGCACGAGAGCAAATTTAAAATAAAGTATATCGGAGGTATTTTTAATTTTTCGTAGTGAAGAACAGATAATGGTGATAATCTTCTATTGAATTTAAGGAATGAGAGTCTGAAAAGTTTTCTTGGTTCTATTGGGCTTGTCACATCTTGTTACAAGCATTGCCATGATGAAAAACCACCATTCATAATCGAAACGTTGCTTAAAACGGCTCTAGCCGTTTTGATGATTAGATCTGAATAGCCAGGCACTTCCTAACTGTCCTCTTCCACATATTTTTCTCCTCTCCACTACCATCACCCTCATAATAGACTACAATAGAGGCTGCCATGGTTTCACGGGCTCTAGATGGTTGGAAGCAGTTAAGATTCTTATACGGTATTTGCTATAATTTATTTTTTTTATGTTCAAAAGTTTTTATTTTTATTTTTACAAGGTGAATATTTTTTTGTATGCCAACATTTCGTATTCAAATCAATTATTTCATGTTTTTTAAATAAAATACTAAAACTGTTCAAAAATATGATTTCTTCTCGGTTAAAGTTTTTACTATGGAAAAATAAAGAAATTATAAGCATTTATTTCACCCATTTTAATAACAAAGACTCCGGCACTCCATCTCTCTTCCGCTTTCAGAAACGTCTAAGAAAACATGACGAATAAGACAGAGACATGTGTTAGTCATTGGACCGGTTTGTAGCTAGTTGAAGCGGGACAAGAACACGTTTCGAAGTCGTGTTTGATGCAACGAAGTCAATCTGCGTTTTAAACCTAAATCTGAGCGCTGTGATTGGTGCATCGGGTGGCACCAACAAAACAGAACGCCCCGTTTTAAAATTTCACAGCCCAGTGAATATTTACAACTCTTTTAGAACCATAAATAGTATTCAGATATACTCGTATATGTTGTAAAATGCATTTATTTAAACTGATAAGAAATTCTTTAATAATTAAGATTGTTAAGCTTTATCAACATTTTTATTTGAAAGGCAATATTTGAAATATTAGTATTAAAAAAGTTCAACAAACAACAAAAAAACAGTCAAAAAATGTTTTTTAACTTAGCTGGAAGATTTTTTTTGCTATTGGTAAACACAAAAATCAATTAAAAACTACACGCATCTGAATGTTTATTAGATTTTTAATTTTCCGTATTACCTTTTAGGTTTTATCATGTTAGATGAAATAGCTATTTTCTTTGTGTTTTACTTTAAGCTGGATGTACTAATAACTGTTTTCTAGTTCTTTGAGTATTTGATTAATCTTGTTACAAATTCAATTGAACCTTAGTGATAACATAACGGATAGCTGGGATGCGTGATACCTGATCATAATTTGAACAAATGCTGAAACGGGCCGATAATCGTTTGTCAACGAGGTGATTATTTGAAGTGAAAACGGTGGAAATTAACGATTTCTCTCATTATATATTTGCGACAGTGTACAATGTGACAGTGGTTCAAACCACTTGGCCTATGTTTGGTTGCAAAAAAAAGTGGAGTAAAACCTTTTACCTAAACACAGTCTATATGTATTCTTCCAAAAGCTCTATTTCTAACTAACTAACTAACCATCACGCAGTTTCTCCGCAGGAGCAGGCATGAGGACGGACCGCCATACAATTTTGTCTTGACACACACTCCTTGCTTCATTCGCATTCATACATCGTCTCATATATATATTCCATTTAACATGTTTTATTTCAATTTATCTTAAGTGCGAATGTAATTTAACCTTGTAACTATAAATCAAAGCAAAAAAATTACGACAAAAGATTTTTTTTTTTTCACAAATTAATTTTTTAAAAGTTACACTACTCAAAACTCTACTGGGTTTGAGAAGCAGTTGTTGCATACCCCCTCCGCTTTCCCGAGGGTGGGGGTAGAAAAATTGGTATTTGCAGTTTTAACAGTGTTTTTATGGTAATTTCCCCGCGGAAAGCGCGCAGCGTGACTCGGGCCCATTGGCTGGGCCGGCCCCGGCCGCCGCCGCCACCGCCGCGCCACTGCTCCCGCGTCCGTACGAGTGCGCTGGGAAACTCTGCCGGCATTGTTCATGATCGAGTGCTTGTGGCGGGCACATATCACATTACCTGGCCACATAGACACACATACCCACACACACCCACACATAGTACAGTCTACTCTCAATGTGTGCAGGCAGTTGTATATAAGAACTTTGTATCTGAATACTTCGCGTGGTTGTGTTTTAATACACCCCCTATATGGCTCAGGGTAATGTACAGAGGCTGCACTTTGTTTGTAGGTACACGTTTACACTCTACGTGTAGTCGTAAATAGAATCTCTATGTTTGTACATTTTCTCATGGGTTTCAATGTGCTCTCTACGTGGTTTCGTATACGTTGAGAAAAGGTTTGACCCCCTTTTAAATAATAGAGCATTATTCAATTGATTCAATCGCTTACTTCTTTATCCGGAAAGCTTAATTTATGACAAGCAATTTATTAATAATAAGAGAATATCTTTTTTTATAGTGCCCAACCGTCTAAAGACAGTGAGACCACGGCATCCCCAATCGGGAGATGTTGTGAAGTTGAAGATATTGGAGAGGGGAAGGAGAAGGGGAAGAGGAAGGTTGAGAAGTACTTTCTTATTCAGATCTGGACTAAACACGGCTAAAGCCATTTCAAGCAAGGTTTCGATTCTAAATGGTGGTCTTTCACAGAGTGGTAGATACTCTAAGTATCGCCCTGGTGAAACCACCATTCAGAATCGAAACGTTGCTTGAAATGGCTTTAGCCGTGTTTGGTGACCAGATCTGAATAGCCAGGTACTTCCCAACCTTTCTCTTCAAAATTTACTTCCCTCCCCCGCTATCTTTAGCCTCACAACATACCCAACTTGGGGATGCCATTGTCTCACTGGCTCTAGACGGTTGGGAGCAGTTGAGACTCTAGTGCGGTATTCATATAAAAAAGGGCGATACTAAAGAGTATCTACCACTCTGAAACGTCCCACAAATATTCCTTACATTATTTCATATGAATTAAAATGTGTCATGACACATATTGATTAAATAAAAGTTATTTGCGCATGGTTTGAACTCGCGATCTCTTGATTCGTGGTCGAGTCTCTTACCATTCGACCACGGAGGCCGTCGTTGATTGTGGTTTTGATATTTTTTGTAATCATAACGTATTTATGATTAATTTTACTTTCCAGTAGTGATTTCTGTTTGTCAAACTTGAACAAAATACCTATTCAAATTGAACGTAAAATGATGATGCAGAGATACGAAAATTCAAGGTTTTAAGAGCCATATTAAGACATTTAACGTTCGTTTTTATTAATTAATGTTATCTGTTATTCCAACCTGATGCAAATGCATTGTCCTGCTCGTAACATTGTTTGTCGTCAATACACAATGAGCTCTATTTTATAAAAATAAATAAACTTTTTCCGATTTCATCAAAATATAGCGTACAAAAACTACAAGACGAACATAAATATTTTATTCACTTTCAAACCTCGTATAAAATATAATTTGATTTTTACCATTGAAGTTTTGTTCAAACGATGAGCATTTCTGCTATGTATGAAATCATATTTTACATTTGTTTTTTATGCACCACTTTTATAAAAGTATTACTTTTTTTTAACTCTTTTATCTTTTTTGTTTTATCATTTATTTTAATTCCTTATTTTTTTAAGGTTGTTTGACTCTTTTTATTTATGACGATTGTTTGCATTGTAATACACCTTTTATTATATTTTAAATGCATTCGAATGTTAATTTTCGTAATGTTTTAATAATAATAAATAATAAAATAAAAAATTAAAGCGTTCCCAAAGGTGACTAGTTTTGCAAGGCTGATAAAAGAAGGAAAGAGAAGATAAAATGGAAGAGAGATGTTTGTGATATATATCCGCCCTTGAAGTGATTTTTCACAAAAACGGCGCTTTGAAAATTAGCCAAATGTTTAATTAAAAAATGTTTAATAAAAAATGTTTAATTAAAAATTATTACCATCGTGCGAAAGAAAAAACGGAATGAGTTGAAAAATGCAGTTTTCAAGAGAATTTTTTTTTTTAATTTTGGTTTTTGTATGTAATTTTGTCATATTATTATGTCCTTTATCAAAAAATAATCGCACAATATTTTATTTTTTAACTCATCTCCTTTTTCCTTGCTAGAGATGTATCTAAGGAACAATTCTGCATATTTTACTCAAAAGATTTTTCTTCTTTTCGCCCACAGATATATTACTTCCGTTGGTTTTTTTAAGATAGATTTTGGTTTTGCTATCGTTTTACAAAAATGTATCTAAAAATCTTCGTCTTATTCATTGAATCTACAAATACCTAGCAAACCTTTTTGCAGGAAGAAAAATATGCCTTCATAACCTACATAGGTACTAGTCGTGATCGTATAAAAACACCTCCTCAAAAACAGAAAGCACATGCATGAATTCAAACCACACACCCAATTAAAATAATAAATTTACCACCAGGTACCACATTGATTATAAAACGAGCACTACCTGTATGTAGCCTAGAACGCTCAACCAGAGAAATTATTTTTGACGATAATTAATACTTTGGACGTACGTAACTTACAGACTTTGTGATAAGTAGAAAAATATATACTTACGTCACATTACACATTAACAAACACCTATTAAAATATTCTCATTACGTTTTATAGATGCAAGTGTGTAGTGGCTAATTACAATATTATATCAGCCATCGATTTCCCAACATGTTTGTTATAATAACAAGATGATAAGCCGTTGATAATTACGTTTAAATATTATCGTTAAAATTAATCTCAATCGGTTGGAAAGGTTAATTCAACATTACACAACATAGCGCCCTTGAGGTGATTTTATCACAAAAACGGCGCTATAAAAGTTATCCATTTATTATTATTATTTATTACACTAGCGCCCGTTCCTTAAACTATCTTAAATTTGAGTTATCTAGGTACTGTGCGGAAAAAAAATACAAAAGCTTTTATAATTTGTATTTCCCAATAATTTGAATGGCATATATCTGTTTATTACCCTGGTACCCATACCGATTACTAAGAGTTATTCTGTCAAATATTTTTCGAAAATTGAATTTTAAATTAGCAATTAATCCTAAGTAGACATTTTCACGAAGCGTAAATCGTATAATTTGGTACCCGATGTGAGTTTCGAACTCCATTTGTCCGACTGCTAATCGAATTACTCACAATTCCGACTATTAAACACCTCATAAAAATTAAATAAGATTTGTAGATACCATCAGTGTTGTCCTAATGAGAGACCACAATTCAGAATCTAAATGTTGCTTGAAATGACTTTAGCCGTGTTTTATGACCAGATCTGTATAGCCAGGTACTTACCCATTCAACTTATTTTCATCTTTTTCCCCACTCCACTTCATTAAGTCTCACAACATACCCAGTTAGAGATGCAATACTCTCACCAGCTTGGGGCAGTTTGGACTCTTATGGGGTATTATCATTTTTTCTCGTCTTTTGTCGATTATTGTTTTAAAATTTCATGTGAAGTAAATCACTCACATTACAAAGATTTAAATCCACAAAAACACTCAAGCTCTCAGCAATCAATTATCGAAAAATCTTTTTAAATTCACCCGGGGAATTTTTGAGCGATGCGAGGTTAGTAGATCAAGTATATCAAATAACGTTACGAATATGGATTATAATCTCTCACCAGCGCTAAAATGAAAGTACTTTTGACTCCGTGTGAAAAACTCAGTGCTATAATTTTAACGTTGGCAACATTGACCTTGTCGATATACCTTTCAAACATGATAATATTACGAAGGGGGTAATATTTTGACAAAATCGTGATAATGTTTTGACAAAAATCAAACCCATAGAAACCTTTCATGTAGGTACCAGGCATCCAACTATACAATAAAATTTCATCAGAATTTACTTCAATAAATAATTTTCTTCATTTTAAAAAAGGAATAAGAAAATGTTGTCAACATATTACATGTTTTTGAAATCGAATATTCTTAAATTTATAAAATGTATTTAAAAAAATATTTTTGCAATAACCGTATCTGTATGTATATTTAATATTTTACATTAAAACACAGAAATTATGTAATCTAACTCATACGAGGGCCGAAAAAACGAAAATGTTAAAATATTGAAGGCAAAATAATAGCAAAACAAAATCCTTGGTTTAAATTTAAGTATGAAGAAATAAAATAATAACGAAAATAAAGTAATACCTTTGCAAAAGACTACGATTTTCTCACATTTTTATGACTGACTGGTTTGGCTAAGCCTAATCATTATCAGGTTACAATATTATAGTGAACAAAAAATACACAGTATGTGGTTATATATACTTATACATACAGAGGGAGAACACAATATAAAATAAAAACGAAAACATTATGAAAACAAAAAATAACATTTTAATTATAACTACGGAATAAAAAGAAGGAGACAGATAGTATGAAATATAAGAGGCAAAATTTCAATTGAGAACGTGGTAAAAGAATAATGCGAAATTTTATGAGTTTACGGGAAAAAAATTAAACAAAACAAAATAAAAACCAAAACAAAAAATAATCAACAGCAAATTATGGCTTCTTGTAATAAGATTTTAATTCATTTAATAGAGTCCAATCTTGACAATGTGGAAATATTCACAAATATTATAACGTCATCTATAGGCATCAAAGAGTCAAAAAAATATTTCTTCACGATAGAGAGCTTTTAAAACTAAGCTTGCATTAATGTAGATTGTGAATTTCTCTAAACAAATTAAGTTTGCTGGAATTTATAATTCCTCTCTGTACACAACCATTACGCGAGTGTTAAACTATTAAACGAATTGTACTCTCACTTTTAAAAGACATAATAATGGAGTGTACGTCAGAAAAGGCGGTTCCATTGCAAACAAACCAATCATTTCCCCGAGAAATTCCTCCAACTAAACCTGTAATTAAAACGTTAACCTTATTTTTTCAAAGTGTCGATGATGCCCAGCCGGCCTATGGACCAAAACAGGGTTGTGAAACTGATACTTACTCATTTATTATTAGTAGACAAAGTCTTAAAATTATATTAGAGGAGGAGGGCTCCATGGTCGAGTGGTAAGACGCTCGACTACGAATCCAATCCGGTAATCCAATCGAATACGGTCGCGGGTTCAAACCCGGCGTGCGTCAATAACTTTTATACAACTAATACGTGTCATAACACATTTAATTCATATAAAATGATGTAAAGTTTATTTGCGGCACATTCCAGAGTGGTAGATACTCCAAGTTTTGTCCTGGTGAAAGGCCACCATTCAGAACGAAACGTTGCGTTGCTTGAAATGGCTTTTAGCCGTGTTTGGTGACCAGATCTGAATAGCCAAGTACTTCTCAACCTTCTTCTTCCCTATCTCCTTCTCCTCCCCACTACCTTCAGTCTCACAACGTATCCCAATTGGGTATGCCATAGTTTAACAGGCTTTAGACGGTTGGGAGCAGTTGGGACGCTTGTGCAGTATTCACTATAAAAAAGGAGGAATGCAAACTCTGAGAAAAAAAAGTAAAATTTTAAGCCACTGTAGGTATATATGATAACCCGTATATTATGAAAGAAGAAGTCGAGGACGCCCGAGGAAAACATGGCACGATCAAGTAAATCAAATACTTGAATCGGGTCATGTGAGGGGTCAGAATAACAGATGAGTATGTATGAGACAATGTATGAATGTGAATGATTGAAGTTTTATGGCGGTCCGTCCTCTTTACCTACCCCTGCGGGAAACCCGCGTGATGGTGAGTTAGTTAGTTTATCGTATTTTATGAATTCTTGAATAACATGATAACTGTTAAAGCAAGGCTATCAACCACGAGCAGACGATGTTTAGGGTTTCGTCTGATACAGGTCATGTGAATCACCCGTTTATTTGTTTATTTACGCCCTAATTTAGGCTTCAAACATTTAACGTTTTCATCGGTACAGTATGTATGTTTTGTGTAAGGTGAATTTGAGGATGTTGACTTCTGGGAAAGAAAAACCATCTGTTTTGGAGCCATTTGGTTTTTGATATGATAATCCGGTCGGTAGCTGTGGCGGTAACTAATAGGCTTTCCAACATCCTTAAAAATATATTCGTCTCTTTCTATCGAGTCAGTGTAAAGTCAACCGTCCTTACTACAGTGATTCGCCAAGGTACCCAAATACGGAAATCCTTAAAATAATCAACTGGTCGGTAGCTGAGTGGACAAACGCGTCGGATTCCCACCCGGGCGTCGTGCGTTCAATTCCTCTGCTGGCTAAGTCCTCCATCATTACACAAGCAACATCTTTCGCTTCTTATGATGGCAGTAGGAGTTTTTCAAATAGTTTCAGGTTATTCGTAACCCGGGAATGTTTGTCTTTCTTTTAAAAAAAAAAATATTAATATTTTTAAGTACTTAAATTAAATAAAGAAATTATAATAAATTAAACAAAGACCAAAACTTTACCTGCAGGAGCAGAAGTGCCACCAGGCAAGACAGCAAACTTCTCCCAGAGGCCACCATGTTGCTGAGCTGAGAAGCTGAGAATACCTCCATTTCCCGCTGGCTGCTGCTTAAATAGCTCTTGGAACACTATTGAACTTATCACCGCACCTGACGGATAATAAACATTGGTTTTGCAAAATCTCACGTAGTATTTTTTATTCATATTGCGAATAAAATACGCGTGCATTGCAAAATTCCTGCGCCGATATAAAAATGCAACTTTGCAATCAATTAGTGTCTAATGGGATCATATCGAAGATAAGCAATGGATCATGAACCTAACATAACATAACCTAACATAATTCCCCAAACGTGTACTAAGTATTATTAATCGATTTATTTAATAACTTAATGATTTTCTCGTGTCACCTTCACACGGGACGCTCCGACGTTTCCCTAGGGTAATCTTTTAGTGTTTTTAAGGTAAGGTAGCAAAAATCTGGGTCTCAAGGACACCCGTTCAATGATTGAGAGTAACACAAAAGCAAGGGAACTATTACATAAGCTTGCGAGCTTGTTGATAAACAGCTGCAGCTGGTTTTTTTTATGTGAAAACCGCACAAGAGTCTCAACTGCACCCAACCGTCTAGAGCCAGTGAGACTATGGCATTCCCAATAGGGGTATTTTATGAGGCTAAAGGTAGTGGGAAGGGGAAGGAAATGAGAAAAGGGAAGGTTAGAAAGCACTCGGCTATTCAGATCTGGTCACCAAAAACGGCTAGAGCTATTCCAAGCACCGTTTTAATTTAAAAAGTGGTCTTTCACTAGGGCGATACTTAGAGTATCTACCACTCTGAAACGTGCCGCAAATAAAGTTTATATTATTTAATATGAATTAAATGTGTTATGACACATTGCTTATAGTTATTGGCGCATGCCGAGTTTGAACCCGCGACCTTTGGATTCGTAGTCGAGTATCTTGCCACTCGACCATGCAGGCCATCAGCTGGTCTTATAATGTGTCATTCAAATCTGTACAAAAATGCCCGGTGGTGTTTTTGTAACCAGGAGCAATCAATTATGCTTGTTCTTCGTAGCACTTTCTATTGAATCACCGGTAGAACAAACGCATCGTGAATTGTGTCCATGTGAATCAGTTAACATTAATGAGGAAACTGGGATGACGCGGGTGAAGATCGATTTCCGTCAGATGAGATAAAATTATAAAAAAGAAAATCTCACTTTATTTCACAAAAATATGGAGGAGACTGGTATTCTAGACTGTTCAAGTCTAATAATCATTCTGTTTTTGAAAAAAAACGCTGATAAACACGTGTTTAGCTACCTTTTTACTCGTCAGCACTTTTCAAAGTGCACGCAAAACGTGAAATATTTGAAAACTAATGAGATATGCAAGAATTTTCCAGCTGACTTATCACAAAAAGTGAACGTGGTTATCACTAAAATAACACATTTGCAAGTTGGTGAAGAGGTATATATTGTGCGGCAGAGAGCTCTGAAGGTATTCCCAGCCTTTCAACTCAGGAAGATGGTGTTCTCTATGAGAAGTGGGCTCTCTTGCCTGGTGGCAGTACTGCTCTTGCAGGTAAGACATTTATTTTCTATTCAATTGACTACACATGTAAATGAAACATTCTTATAAATAAATTAAATGTTCTTGTAATATTTCATTAATGCTGACCTTTTTTACAGAGTGCTGTTAATTCATCTTGTATAAGATGCATTTATGAACAGCAGAATCCAGTGCTGACAGCATGCAACCAACAATCATCACCACAACCACTGCCGTGCAATCCACCACCACCTCCACCATGTAATAAACCACCACCATGCAATATTCCGCCGCCTCCTCCGTGCAACAAACCACCACCAAAACCATCGTGCGAAATCTCGCCGCCTCCTCCATGCAACAAACCACCACCACCACCTTGTAATATACCGCAGCCTCTTCCATGCAACAAACCACCGCCACCACCACCGTGCAATATTCCGCCGCCTCTTCCATGCAACAAACCACCGCCACCACCACCGTGCAATATCCCGCCGCCTCCTCCATGCAACAAACCACCTCCACCACCACCGTGCAATATTCCGCCGCCTCCTCCATGCAACAAACCACCGCCACCACCACCGTGCAATATCCCGCCGCCTCCTCCATGCAACAAACCACCGCCACCACCACCGTGCAATATTCCGCCGCCTCCTCCATGCAACAAACCACCACCACCACCACCGTGCAATATTCCGCCGCCTCCTCCATGCAACAAACCACCACCACCACCGTGCAATATTCCGCCGCCTCCTCCATGCAACAAACCACCGCCACCACCACCACCGTGCAATATCCCGCCGCCTCCTCCATGCAACAAAACCACCACCACCGTGCAATATTCCGCCGCCTCCTCCATGCAACCAACCACCACCACCACCACCGTGCAATATCCCGCCGCCTCTTCCATGCAACAAACCACCGCCACCACTACCGTGCAATATTCCGCCGCCTCCTCCATGCAACAAACCACCACCACCGTGCAATATTCCGCCGCCTCCTCCATGCAACAAACCACCGCCACCACCACCGTGCAATATTCCGCCGCCTCCTCCATGCAACCAAACCACCATCACCACCACCTTGCAATATTCCTCCGCCTCCTTCCATGCAATCAACCGCCACCACCACCGTGCAATATCCCGCCACCTCCTCCATGCAACCAACCACCATCACCACCACCATGCAAAATCCCACCACCACCATGCAAAATCCCACCACCACCATGCAAAATCCCTCCACCTCCTCCGTGCAACAAACCACCACCACCACTACCGTGCAGTTTCCCGGCGCCTCCTCCATGCAACAAACCACCACCACTACCGTGCAATTTCCCGGCGCCTCATCCATGCAACAAACCACCGCCACCGTGTAATCATCAACAACAACCTTAATTCAACCAACCACCTCTAATGCCCTGTAACTGTCTGCTATCCCCACCACTGCTTCGTGCATTCATCCAATGTAAATATTAGTAGATCCAGATAGAACAACCCTTAAGACAAACCTCCTTCTAAAACTTTTTTTTTCTAATCCACTGATTTGCAGTGAATGGTCCCAAATGTCAGGAATTCGATTGAATTCATACATCAGTGTTTTAGTTTTTTTTTTAATAAAATATATTTTTTAAACTACACTATTCTTCTTTACTTAAGTATAATAAATAGGTAAATATTGGTATGTTTAGCTAATTCCTACTTAATTGATATTTTTTTATTTAAATTATGTCCCACTAACCAACTTAACCATTAAAAAAGAAGTAGAGAAAAGGAAGACAAAGTTTGGGAAGAATCTGGCTTTTCAGATCTGATATCAAAATGTTGACGCACAACCGAATGAAAGATGAAGTCGTGAAATTCTAAGAAAACACAGTTGAATTAAGTGATACAAGTAGTTGAGTCGTGTCACGTCAATAGAAGGGTATGTTGGGATGTGAATGAAGCAATAAGTTTACGGTCCTTGATCCTCTCTATCCACACATTCGGAAAATTTAATAATGGTGAATCAGTTTTAAGTAAGATCATTCAAAAGCAACTTTTTTTACCAGATGTATGACACCATCAGGATGTCAGCGAGAACTTTGCACCACTCATAAATTGATAATTGAAATAACATCAATAATTTTCAACGAAAATATGAAACAGAAGAAAAAAAAACAGAACGTAAAAAGAATTAGGTCGCGACCGAGACTCGAACTGGAAACCTTTACTCTATCCGGGAATAACCTCTCTTCCAATTAAACAACCGAAACCTTATTAAAAACTTACTGTAATTGATATTTTACTTCCTTGAATTTTTTTTTCAATTTTTAACGTTATAGACTGCCATCTTTGTAATGGTATGCAAAAGTAAAAATTGAAATATTAAAAATAAAATTTTATGTTGTAATCGTAGAAATTGGATGACGTAAGTGTGGTTAGTATGAGATGGATTAAAATGCCTTAAACATAGCAGATTTTTTTAAATGATGAAAAATATGTTTTTGATTAAAAAAAAAATAAAAAATTATTGAATTCTACAAAACAAACTTTAAAACAATAAATAGATTGACTTCGCCTGTTTGTAAGAAAGGTTTCGGTAGCTCAATTGGCAGAGACTCTACTCGCGGATAGAGTAAAGGTTTTGATTTCGAGTCTCGGTTGCAACCTAATTCTTTTTATTTTCTGTTTCATATTTTCGTTAAAGATTATTGGTATTATTTCATTTATTAATATCAAAATACAAAGCACAGAGCTTTAAAGTTAATTATAGTTTTAAAAAATAAATTACTATATTTTCACACAGTTCTTCTCGATCCAATGTTTCATTTCAATGCTGGAATAGCAAAAGGACTAAAGCGACACTTTGGTCAAAGGTGAGTTAAATATGCAGTTTTGATCAGTTTTTTTTCTGCATCGAATGCTCTGACTCTCGTTTAATTCTGAAGACTTTTAGCCCTTCAGCTATCTAAAATATATTTACCGTTTGGGAGTAGGAGAAGGCTTAAGACTCGTTTTTTTACCTTTTAGTCGCTCTGAGTAACTTGATAAGAGCATTATGTTACCTGAGTGAACTTTTTTCAAAATCTAACATGGTACTAAAGACTTATGAATTTTATTTTAAAAAAAAAACCTCTTTAAGGTGCTCTGGTTTAAACTTCCTAAAATGGTGATTCAGCCCTTTTGCCTTTCCAGTGACGAAATATCATATTCAAATATGTATGTTTTAAGCACCATATCACTCAGTTGGCAAGTAGCAAGAGAAAAACAATTTATTCAATTATTTCTCAATCAATCCGGGATACTTCGGGTAAAGCAGTAGCTGCTACAGATCTGTCATGTAATGCCGACGAATTCCTCAATCGATGCACGCGTTAAAATCTCTTTTGGGTCTTACGTCGATCGACAAACGCAGGAGTGCTAAATAATTAAATAAAAATTGTATATTAACCACTGAAAATGAATGAATCAATAATGTACAACGAAATAGAAAAAGACAGAAAATAAAAAAAGTTACAATGATTTTTTTAAAGGTGTATACAAGTACAATATTCGTGTAGGCACGTAAGCGGTAATATACCGATGCAGATATGCATTTGTCAATTAAGCACCGTAATTATTAGCCAATAAGTAGATGAGTGGACAAACGCGTCGGATTCCCACCCGGGCGTCACGGGTTCAATTCCTCTGCTAACTCCTCCAACATCTTTCATGTCATTTCAGTCTCAACTGCTCCCAACTGTCTAGAGCCAGTGAGACTACGGCATCCCCAATAGGGGTATGTTGTGAGGCTGAAGGTAGTGGGGAGGAGAAGGAGATGAGGAAGGCGAAGGAGATGAAGAAGACGAAGGTTGTAAAGTACCTGGTTATTCAGATCTGGTCACCAAACACGGCTAGAGCTATTTCAAGCAACGTTTCAATTCTGAATGGTGGTCTTTCACCAGGGCGATACTTGATATTGATAGATTGATATAAAATAAAACATAGTATATTTGCGACACGTTCCAGAGTGGTAGATACTCATAGTATCGCCCTGGTAGAAGACCACCATTCAGAATCGAAACATTGCTTGAAACGGCTTTAGCCGTGTTAGATGACCAGATGTGAAAAGCCAGGTACTTCCCAACCTTCCTCTTCCCCATCTCCTTCCCCTCTCCACAACGTGAATACCACACAAGAGTCCCAAGAGTCTGGAACCAGTAAGACTATGGCATTTCCGATTGGGGTATTTTAAATGGCTGAAGGAAGAGTGTAAGGCTGATGTAAGCGTAGTGAATAGGATCAAGAAAGGGACGCTTAGATGGTTTAGCCATTTAGAACGAATGAAAGAAGAAAGGAGTGTGAAAATAATATATAATGCGAAAGTGGATGGAAGATGAAGTCGAGGACGCCCGAAGAAGACATGGCACGATTAAGGAAATCAAATTCTTAAATAGGGTCATGTTAATAGTCAGAATAACAGAAGAGTATGTATAAGACGATGTATGAATCTGAATGAACAAGGAGTGTGTGTTGTAGTATGGCGGTCCGTCCTCTCTGTCTACCCCTGCCAGGAAACGACGTTATGGTTAGTTAGTTATTTACGAGACTAGAGGTAGTGCGGAGGGGAAGGAGATGGGGAAGAGGAAGAGTAAAGTTATAAAATACCTAGCCTTTCGGTTCTGGTTACCAAACACGACTAAGATCATTTCGAGGAACGTTTCAATTCTGAATGGTGGTCTTTCACCAGGGCGATATTTAGAGTATCTACCACTCTGAAATCTCCCACAAGCCAGCAGTGCCCCACCGCTGCAGTGTACTCGGCCAAGATTCGTTGTACGTAAAACGACATTAAAAAACGTAATTCGTTCACTGGGAACGCATAGGAATCAAACAGCGCGTCTAATTCCCGATGTAAAAGGAATTCCGGATCGATGTCGGTGCAGCTCGAAAAACGAACGTTTTTGGAGAAAAACAACATCAGTTTGTTCACAGAATCTACGCAAGTGTCCAAGAATTTTTGACCGAAAGGTATTTAAAGTTTGTGGTGTAGTGCAATTATAGAGGATTATTTTGAAACGGAAGTTGAATTCTGTTTCAACTTCATTGTGAATAATTTATATACTCAATAGATAGAAGGGTCGCCCTGGTGAAAGATCGACTAGTTACTAGATGAGTGGACAAACGCGTTGGATTCCCACCCGGCGTCGCGGGTTCAATTCCATTAAGCCCTTCATCATGCACATTTGCATTGCACAAGCAACATCTTCCGCTTATTATGATGGCAGTAGGAGTTTTTCAAAAATTGACAGGTTATTCGTAACCCGGTAATGTTTTTATTTCTTTAAAAAAAAAGACCAACATTCAGAATTGAAGCGCTGCTCGAAATGGCTTTATACGAGTTTAGTGACCAGATTAGATAGTCAGGTACTTCTCAACTTTCCTATTCCCATCTTCTTCCCTTTTCCATTTCGACCTTACAACATTCATTCACATTCATACATCGTCTCATACATACTCTTCTGTTATTCTGACTCTTCACATGACCCGATTCAAGTATTTGATTTACTTGATCGTGCCATGTCTTCCTCGGGCATCCTCCACTTCTTCTTCCATTCACTTTCGCATCATATATTCTTTTCACACTACTTTCTTCGTTCATTTGATTTACATACCCAAACTACCTAAGCGTCTCTTTCTTGATTCTATTCATTACGCTTACATCAGCCTTACATTCTTTCCGAATATCCACATTTTTAATACGATCACACATAGTTTTACCACACATACGTCCCAGGGATCTCATTTCCACAGCATTCAGTCTACCTTCATCCTTCCTTTGCCAGTTGCATGCATCACTGCCCTACATCAGGGTTGCTATAAGCATTTCATTGTAGACTGCTAGCTTCGTTTCTTTTGTCAATTCCTTTTTTGCGCCAACAGCGTTCAGTCCTTCATTAATGGAGATTCCTGCATTCACCTTTCTTTTAATATTCTAATATTTCAGAATATCGTTCTTTTAAAATACCGTATCAGGAATTTATTAGTATTTGATCGATAAACTTTATTTAATTAAATACTTCAATGCCCAATCTTCATTCAGATGGTGAGGTGTGAACATCATCACTTAATTACACGTTAGGAACCTGTTTCACTCCCGAAGGTGATAGCAAGGTCATGGTTGTATAACGGCCTGATCCGTAACAAAAAACGTTTTTTGTCGATGGGGAAGCACGTACAGTGTTTAATCTACGTTAATTTAATTTCCAGCGATTTACGTGATTCGATTATTTTGTTAATTCATTTAAGCCAGGCTAAGAAATCCGACAGAATCAAATACTCCGTAAATTTGTAAGAAACAAATAACATCTGGTATACAGGGTATTCGTAATTTTCCTATCTAAGTAAGTAAAAAAAAAACACAAGAAATTGTCTACGAAAAAATACATAAATACTATTTTCAACTATTTTAATTTATACACCGCTTTTTCACAAAATGAAAGAAACTAGTTTCAGATACAATCGTGCCTTTTTCGTGGTAATGTAACTAAAATTGTAATCATTTAATCGGTAAGAGAGAGACAGTAAAATCATAAAAAATTAGCGCATAAAGTTTTTTTTAATAGTAAATACCGAACAAGAGTCCCAACTGCTCTCGGAGGAGGAGATCAGAAGAGGAAGGTTAGGAAGTACTGTGCTATTCAGATCTGGTCACCAAACACGACTTAAGCTTTATACATTTCGATTCGGAATGGTGGTCTTTCACCAGGGCGATGCTTAGAGTATCTACCACTCTGGAACGTGCCGCAAATATACTATACATTATTTTTATATTAATTAAAGGTGTGTAGAGTATAGAATCCCCAATTTGGGTATGTTGTGAAGTTTGTGGTAGTAGGGGAGGAGAAGAAGATGGGGAAGAGGAAGGTTGTAAATTACCTGGCTAATCAGATCTGGTCACCTAACACGGCTAACGCCATTTCAAGGTGAGTTTCGATTCTGAATGGTGGTCTTTCACTAGGGTGATAATTAAGGATCTACCACTCCATATTGAACCAAGTTCTGCCTACCAGCTAAAATTTACGTAGTTTAAACCTTATATTAATTAAATAATGTAGACAGGTTACTGAGACAACGCGCGTGGGTGCATTAAGCCGAGTCCGTGAGACATACAGATTTACTACGTTGAGTTTCACACAAACATTCGTTCGACAGACAAGCTGTCACCAGCTGCCACAAACGCGCCGCTAAAAGCTACTTTCTGATAATTCATTCGGGAGCAAAAAACATTTCTCAGGGAGTTTTTTTTTCCATTCATAATAACACCCAAATAACCTATTATTTCAATTCAATAAATACAATTATTCACAAGGCTTAAAGGTTTACGAAAACGGTGTGAGATAACGAATGCAAAAATACATAAGTGTGAGAAAGACAACAAGAGCTAGTGGCGCAATACCCGATTATAACAGTAGCGTGGGATGTTCATATAGCTATCTCACCCGTACGCACATATTCTTTGAATGGCTATCCTTTTCGTACGCGGGTGAAACGGAATATAAGACGTTACTAGTGCTGCTACATTTTTCGTAAGATTTGTATGAATATGGCGTGTCTTGTATTTTACGTCTATGGTTCAAACTATTCTTGATCACAGAACAGAACATCAGGCCATACAACCTTAAATTCTCGAAACCGTTGACAAATCAGGCAGTACCTCAGAACTCGAAACATCCAGTTCCCACGCGGCACAAACGCTCCAATCGGCATCTCGTGCAGTGTGCCCGGCTGCCTTATGAAAATTAGCCGCTAAAAAGGCTCCGTGACCCGAGAGGTGCTTCGGAACGGGTCCGCCGCACATCTCGTCCGCCCCCTTTTCGATACCAAGTAGGGCGCGTCTAGAGGCTCCGCTGGTTACTAGCACACTGGATAGAGCCTTTACAAATGCTTTCAGTATCGCCCTGGTGTGGATCCACCACTAAAATTCAGTTTACTTAACCTTCCCTTTACTGCGCTAAATTATTATTTGAATTATTTGAGGAACACCTAAAATCTGAAGTCTGTATTTATAATAGTTATAGAGATATTAATGTTATTAGAAGCAACAAAGTACAAATTATGAAAATAGCGAAAAAAAAGCGTTATGGCCGAGGCGATATATGCACGTAAATCAATATAAAAATGAAGCGTAAAGATTTAATAAATTATTTTTAATTTTAAAATAAGAGTTATTTTAATCATCTTCGTTAGAATAATGCTTGATACCAGATTATACAGGATCCATCCTCCCACTTCTCTCATTAACTGATGCTCTGATTCCCAGAGACGATCTCAAAAGGAAAATCTTTGATTTATAGAATTCACAAGACATTCTGCTATTTGCTATGTTGATGCTGTAGACGTATGCCAACTATAAGACTTTGAAATATCTACAATTTTTCTGCAGCTGAGATGATAATCTATCTACGTACTGCAGAGAAAAACGATAACGGTAAGCTTTGGCGTCATTAAATTAGTCTAAATCTCTAGCTCATATTAACTATGTATTCCTCGCATCTACGTTTTTATCGAGATATTTGAAATATTCAATTTACTGTAGAATTTAAGAAAAGGTACAATATTTTTGGCTGTATTTTTGTCTATTGTTCTATCGAACCTATCTTACCTATCTTATCAGATTAAAAACAATCTGAGGCAAAGCTGGGTAGTAACTACTAGTTCCTTATAAATTAAAACAATAAAGACAATACAATACATTAAATTAAATAATAAAAAGTGTTCCAAATACTTAAATCTAATTTTCGAAAATATAAAAAAAAATATATTCACTGTTATTTCAAAAAGGCTTCAAGGTGTAATATTCTATTGCAAAGCGTTCTTGGGGTACCAAATATTTTTTTTTAATATATGATAAAGTACCAAATAAAATTCTGATATATCACTTACTACTATTAGAAGAAAACAAAATAAATACTATGTTTTTTTCGTGTTTTAAAAGAAAATTCAATAGTAGTTTTGCCAAGCTTAGAATTTTGATAATAAAACATAAAAATAGAAAACAATAGTTTATTTAAAACGAAAATCTAAGAAAAAGGAAGCTTAAAGAAAATATTGCTCTACACAAATTTTTTCCCACACAACCTCCGTGCAGTTCCTTTTTCCACTGTAGGCAAATCAAATTGTATCTCTTTACTGCGCTGCCATCCTTATTGCTGCACACCACGCATCATAGTAAATAACGCCCTAGTAATGTGTATAAACCAAAATATATCCTTGGTAGTGATGATGTTGAAAGTATTTACGAAAAATTTTAACACGGAACCAGATGTAATAAAATTAATTTATTTTAATTTATCTATAATATACTCTGAGCTCCACGCATACAACTGTTATTACCGCGAGTCAAACGTACACTGAAGTGTGAAGCGCTATCGCGTCGTTGGCACTTTTAACACGGGCATGTGACAGCGCTCTGGCGGTTTTGGGCAATATAATATTCAATCACTAAACGGCGCTAAATAAAGTCAAATCCCTTTATTTGGTGTCAATACACCGTTTTAGAGTTAAATGAAAAAAAAATTTACACACTGTCGGGATTTGAATTATCCACCTCTGGGTCAGAGATTGCTATAAGCGCTTCGGAGGTTCTCATAGATGCGTATTTCTAGTGATATTAATTTTAATTTCTTCTAGATAACAATCTCCTTTCTAATTTTTAAATGGATTATTATTATCCTTCGCACAAGTCCCCGAAAATGAAGTTATTTTTTAACAGTCAATTATTACAGCATGCAATTTAGGCAGTGTGGGAGAGTTGCTAATACCTCTCTCAGCTCGTGTTATGGCCCAATAAAGGCTTTGTTGTGTTGTTTTGCATCCTCCAAACCTCCGGGGTGTTTTCCCCAAGGGGGGACCCTTGCGTGCACCAAACTGTAAACCAATATCAAGTAACCGCCTTGTGTTCTGGTGTGTAATTTGTGTGCGAATTCCTAAGTAAGCTGCCGCCCTGCTACCGTATTACTGTATATCTCATATATCGTGAGAAGGTTCTGACGCGCGGATCCCAAGGACTGTGGAAGCCTTGCTACCAATTATTCTCTGTCAGCGATCACGCAATCATCTATTTAAATCCTTTTATTGATCCTGGTAAATATGCAGTATTAGGAAATATCCATTTTTTCAATATACATATTGATAAATATATATTTCTACACATTCTTACCTTTTACTCCTGCTAACTGCTCCCAACCGTCTAGAGCCAGTGAGACTATGACCGTGGCCTTAGAGTACATAGAGTGGTACCTATCCAAGGCAGTGTAGTCAGTTTTTGATGATTTTTGCCGGACTCGGCAGACCTGGGCGTGGCTAGGACTAGGGCTAGAGTATTTATACATCCATTCATGGCACATGTACATTTTTGTTCATATCAACACTGAAAAAGTGGTTATACGAATAAACAAAAACACTATGTGGATATGTGATACGAATGGATGTATAAATACCCTTGAATGTATAAATTAGCCTTAGTCTTAGCTACGCCCAGGTCCGCTGAGTCAGGTAAAAATCATCAAAAACTGACTACACTGCCTTGGGTAAATACCACTCTATATACTCTAAGGTTAGGACACATATTATATAAATAAAAGTTATTGGCGTACGCCAGGTTTGAACCCTCGACCTTTCTCTTACCACTCGACCATTGAGGCCGTCAATAGTGTGCTGGAGGTGCCAATCATCTCCGGGCATTTAACGCTATCCTTTTAGAAGTTTTTATCCTTTAATTGCTTGCATATTTAAGTAAGCCAATATGATTGTCAACAAAATATACACTCCATAGAGATATTTTTCATTGCGTTACGTTCGATACAAGTTGAGTAATAAATATTTGAAGTTTGCTTCCGTCAGTGCTGCAAACAAAAATACGTTTTAGTGACATTACCGTTTGTATTTACAAGAAAACCTCACGCAATTTTATATTTATTTGAAAGAAAATGTATTTAGCCGCATGAAAATACAATAAAACAACAGCAAATCAAACTTTTCTAAATTGATATATAGGGGAGAAACAATAATTTCTCCGAATATAAGTAGCGATTCTAGAAACACCACTTATGCCATTATTATAAAATTTGAAAAAATGTATAAGCACGTTGTATGAAAAGATAGCGTTATTAATAGAAACACCATTTTGTAAAACACAAAAGAGTTATTACAAAATTACAGTCTGCAAGTTAGGACGGAAGTTGTACCTTGCTGTAATCCGGCATTCCAAAGGTTAACAATGAAAATTGACGAAAAATGTAACAGCGCTATAACCACTATTTTTCTGTAATGTAGTATAAAGAGTGATTTCTTATGGAGTGTGAGGTGAGCTTGTGAATGAATCACTGAAAAGAAGTTTTTTTTATTTCATGAGTACATCCCACCCAAACTTATTCAAATAGCTCAGCAAAGAAACAAAGAGTGTATGTCACTCAATACAAGAATCAATCGCGTTTGGTGACTAGATCTGAATGGTCAGGTACTTCCCAACCTTCATCTCCCCCATCTCCTTCACTAATCCACTATCTTGAGTCTCACAACATACCCTTTTTGGGGATGCCATTCTCCAACTGACTCCATACGGTACAAGCAGTTGGGACTGAGATATTAGAGGCGTGCACTCCATAAAGGCACATAACCACTGCCTACCTCGCGGTACTCGTATAAAAATATGTATAATATTGGAATAAATAATATGAAATTATTTCAAAAAATAAATCCACATTTGAAAAAATACCCGCGAAATTAGGATAATCGCCCCACCGATATTCCGTGTAACGTGCCAAAGTACGTACGTACTGTAACGTGCCGAAAGCAGTAACTACATATGCTCAAACGTCGCCAACGTCAGAGTAGATTATTCTATGTTCACTAGACTACACAAAATATGTATGCTTTCAGCTGTTCCGCGTTCAAGTGGCTCATTTGTGTTATTATCTGTGTTAGTGTCTAGGCAGTGCTTTTACAGAACAATTACAATAGTAATCAGTGATACTTTTTTTTATCTATCTTTATTATTAATCAATCTCATGTTTACCTATTGCCTACCCTGATCAAAAACTTTGTACACGCCGCTGTGAGATATGTATATATTTGAAATGGGTGGATTATAGCAATAAATATTTTTTTCTTGGCAAGTCAAATTACATCCCTTGATTTTTCACCGTTGAACACTCAAGGCCGTGTTGCATTATAATTAAACAAATACATATACACAATCCTCAACTAAGTGTGTGCAAGTATTGATGTATTTTTAATTGCTGTAGCCATGACAAGTCTTACTTGTGAAAAACGTTAATAAAATCTGCAGGCAGGTGTTTAACATAGGAACATGAATTTACATAAAAAGTGTGACTAGGTACATATATTATAATTATGGTGACTGAAGTATGCGTTTCACTAAGGTGCCAAAAACACAGACTTGAAAATGTTATTTATTATCAATCCAAAGCCATTTTTAATCTCCGGCCTCCTTGGAATAATAGCGATTACAATCTAAATCAATTATCTCGATTCAGTCCGTCTGATAACAGGAATTAAATAATATACAACCCAATAAACATCACCTGTAACATTGGCATGAGATACGCGAGATAGGCTTTTGCAGCATTGAAAATGACCCAAATTCTAAAACCCAGCATATTATCCGAATTACTATTTTTTTAATTTTTGTCCAAAATGAGTCTCCAGCTTTTGTAGGAAACATTTAAAATTAACTCATTTTTAAAATGCGTATAGAAGAGTTCTTATGTACCCTACATTACACCTACCCATACTTAATTATCATACGAAGGCTTGGAATAAACTCCCTCCGGAACTAAGATGTATAACGAGCCCAACAGAATGTCGGTTCAAACTGAAAACTTACCTTGTCAGACTCTCATATCCTTAAATTTATTAAAACAGTCTCAACACAATCTGTCTCTCGACGAATTACCTTTAGCTATAAAATATTTAACCAAATCCTTTGCTTTACGAAAAATTCAGAAAGTCCATTTTTTTATTTCGCTCTTATGCCCTAAATCAGAAAAAAAACATAATTATAATTTTAAGTTAATAAGTATGTCTATCTGACGGGACCTGGCAGGTAAGTGTGTTCCTGTATATTTTCTTATGTAAACTAAGAATAAATATTTAATAATAGAAAATAAGATCTGTACAGCGCCCTTGAGGTGATTTTTCACAAAAACGGCGCTATACAAATCATCCAAATATTATTATTATTAAGTACAACTCGGTTTAGGTCAATATTTTCTAGATTTTTCTAGTTGTTGGTTTTTTGGCCTATTTCGTGATTATAACTCGTATATTTTTCGATTTACCACAACGAAATATCGTGGATTGATAAATATTTGTATTAGTTAACTAAATGAATTGTTTAATCCACCTATTTTAAATAAAGAATAATGTATGCTAAAATACATTAAAAGTGGGAAAAAAAACAGAAAAAAAAACCTTATCAGGTAGGTAGGAATTTGTAAAGATTATTTTTCAAATTTGATATTTTCAATTATCATCTGTTTCAAATTTTAAAAGTTCACAATCGCACGTAGGTACTCACGAAGGAAATTATTTATAGTTTATTATGTTCTTAAATATTGTATTACATGGATGTCTGGTAATACTGAAATCTATTTCAGACTATCTTCACTGTCGCATCAGTCTGTAAATACCATACGATAGAACCTTAGAGTATATAGAGTGGTACCTATCCAAGGCAGTGTAGTCAGTTTTTGATGATTATCGCCGGACTCGGCAGACCTGGGTGTGCCTAGGACCAACGCTAGGGTATTTATACATCCATTCATAGCACATGTCGACATAATGTTTTTGTTTATTCGAATAACCACTTTTTCACAGTATTGTTATCAACAAAAATGTGGCATATAACTTAAAAACCGTTTAGTTGTGTCGAGTTTAGTCGCATATAAAAACATGTGGGCGGAGTCCCCGGAGACGCGGGAGACCAAGATCATTCTTACAGTACATAAAAGCGGTGTGTTATTTTTGTTGTCTCTTTCTCTCTCATGGTGTACAACGTAAAAACCCGGAGAAAGTGATTTATCGTTAGTTTGTATAGGTTGGGTGAAAATAATTGGCTCTCTCTCCATACATTGTTTCTTCAGGGATAGAAAGCTGATAAAAATATATTTATTTATTTAATTATTTACGCCCTCACGGGCTTTTACATAACATATGATTTAAAACATAAAATAATAGTGACATAAAAAATAACAATGATTAGCACCCAAAAACATAATTAAGTTGATAGAAATATTATAATGCAAATTAACACTAGTATTTTTGAAAGAGGTATGCTATTATAGCCTTCTTGTAACTAGATTCAGTGCAGTTGAATAAATCTACTATTTCAGCGATAGAATTACTCACTGTCTGCAATCTAGGTACAAGCGAGTATTTAAATGACTCAGTCCTGATATTATTGTTACATTTAAAAAGAATTTTGGATCGAGTGGATCTGTTAGGTACATAGAAGGTAATAAAGCTAAGTAAATCAGGGCTGTCTATAATACCATTAACAATTTTAAAAATAAAAGTCAAGTCGGAAACAAGCCTCCTGTCTGAAAGTGTTAGTAATTTTGGATTAATTCCATTCGATTTCTGACTGGCAGAGGGCTCGTCTGATGTATTTTATATCTTTGGCGTGGACCGAGAAAATTATGTGTGTACCTACCGACGTATTGTGCAAAGGAAGGTAATAGCGAATTGATCGACTTGTAAATATAATGACCGATAAACTTGTTCCCAATAAATCAAACTATGTTTGATTTGTTATATTTGTAAATGTCAGCATTGTTAATTGAATGACATGATTTTAATTACGAGAAGGAGACAGGATGAAGATAAAAAAAAATATTATTTTAATTTCTGACGAAAGAGTCTCTTTTTAAAACGAAATCCAATCCGTTACGGAATATCCCGGTGGTTCGAGATTTTGTCAGTGATATCCTTTATTCCTGCTAAGTCAAACGCAGATCCTGTCACCAATGCGGCTGACCATAATTTTTCATCAGCGTGTAGCGTGTACAGTATTTTTTTTCAGTATTAATACAAATTTTCGGGTTTTACTTTGACAAGTCAAACGATCATATGTCAAACGATTAATTTTTTTCAAATGTAAAATATAATTGAGTATTGCAATTAATTAATAGGTATTCCACTAACGACAGAAGCTAAAGAAGCTTTTCACCTGTGCTTAGTAAAAGCGGCAATAAGTAGATATATATTATGTGGGTTAGATGTTAGTATGTCAGAGTGGTAAATACTCTAAGTATAGCCCTGGTGAAAGGCGACCATTTAGAATCAAAACATTGCTTGAAATGGCTTTAGCCATGTTTGAAAACGAGATCTGAATAGAACATTCCTCTTCCCAATCTCCTTCCCCTGACCACTACTTTCAGCCTCGCAACATACCTCGATCGGGGATTCCATAGTCTCACTGGCTATAGACGGTTGGGAGTAGTTAAGACTCTTGTGTGGTATTCACTATTAAAAAAAAATTAAAAGGTTTTATTTTTCCTTTTTTTACGTTAATTCCACACAGGAGGCCTTGAGAGAAACAATTTCCTTCAGGGCCTTTAAATGCTGTGTGGAAGGTCTTTTTGAGGAAATGAAAGAGTGAATCTGGGTCTTGAAGAGGCCCATGCTGAACGAGAAAATACAGAGGCCGGAAAATCGTTCCTCAGTCAAGCCGTTGAACGTAAGAACGATTCGTAAAAGCGACCCGTTCTCGTGTATATTGTTTATCTCCAACGATCAATTTTTAAAATGTCAAGTGTAATTGAGTATTGCAATTAATTTTCGGTCTTCCACTAACGAAATTTCTGACTTAAAGTGATTCCAACTGTGATTGGTGAAAGCGGTAATAAGTAAATGTGGGTTAGGTTAGTAACTTAAGTATTTTCAATCGACAATCGACAGCAACCGATTCAACACATCCTCTCACTCTACGTCAACAATTCATCATCAATTAAAGGCAATGAGGTAATGTTCAATGTACTCGTATTAAAGCAACATTTTTTTCAATCCGAATATTTACGCAGTTTTTCATACGTGTATTTAATTGCACACTAGGCAACAAACGGAATAATATTTGTCGTAAAAAGTCTATTTGATTTAGTGTGAATGTTTGCTTAGTTATTATTGCAAGTACAAAACTTCAAAACATTATCCTTGAACATTTTAGTGGCAAGTTAGACCACTTACGATTTCGTTTTTTATAGTGATCTATATTTATATAAAGGTACATTTTAATTAACTGAACATAACCTTTGATTCATGTATATGCAGCTATATTTTATCATTATAATATTATACTTTTTTATAGTGAATACCGCACAAGAGTCCCAACTTCTCCCAACCGTCTGGAGCCAAACAACGGCATCCCCAATCGGGGTATGTTGTGAGGTTAAATGTGGTGGGAAGGAAAGAGAGATTAGGAATAGGAAGGTTGGGAAGTACCTGGCTTTTCAGATCTTATCACCAAACACGTCTTTATTCATTCCAAGCAACGTTTTGATTCCTAATGATTGTATTTCTTTTATTGGATGGTGTAATTTTCATTTAATTTCATCTTTCATTTCTTTTCTTCTTTGTCCTTTTTTTATTTAATTTTATTTTTATTTATATTTACATTTAATAATAATAATATTTGGACGATTTGTATAGCGCCGTTTTTGTGAAAAATCACCTCAAGGGCGCTGTACAGATCTTTCTATCGTTACATATTAATTCCTAGTTTAAATAAGAAAACATACAGGAACATACTTACCTGGCAGGTCCCATCAGATAGACACAATTATTAACTTAATATTATGATTATTATTGTTATTTTTTTTTTTCGATTTAGGGCATGGGAGCGAAATTAAAAGAATGCACTTTCTGAATTTGTCATACAGTACAGGATTTGGTTAAAATGTGCATATCTAAAGGTGATTCGTCGAGAGACAGATCATGTTGAGACTATTTTAATGAATTTACATTTAATATTATATAATTTATGTACACTACGTCTGTCTCGACACAGGAATATCCTAGTGAGACAGAAATGGACCAAAACCATGTATTTCTTTATATTTTAGCAAGGATAAATAAATAGTAAAAATTTCGTTAGGGCGATTACGGGCGATTTAAACTAGGAATTAATATGTAATGATAGAAAGTAAGATCTGTACAGCGCCCTTGAGGTGATTTTTCACAAAAACGGCGCTATACAAATCGTCCAAAATATTATTATTATTATACTTGGAGTATCTACCACTCTATATTGTTCCATCTTCTGCCTAACTGTGAAAGTTTAAGCGTGGTTCGAACCATTATTTTTATAGTCCCAACTGTCTGGAGTCAGTGAGACTATGGCATCATCGATCGGGTATGTTATGAGGCTAAAGGTAGTGGAGGGGAGTGGAAGGAGATGGGGAATAGGAAAGCTGCGAAGTACCTGACTATTCATATCTGGTCACCAAACACGCCTATAGACATTTCAAGCAACTTTGCGTTTCTGAAAGGCGATCTTTCACCAGGGCGATACTTAGAGTAACTACCACTCTGAAACGTGCTGCAAATATACTGCACGTTATTTTTTTATTAACAAATGTGTTATAACGCAAATTAATGAAATACCATTAATGATCCATGTTCTTCTGCGCCTACCAGAATCATTATTTTTTTATAGTGAATACCAACTGTTTCTAACCATCTGAATGGTGGTCTTTCACCAGGGCGATACTTAGAGTATCTACCACTTATTCAAAACACACGAAGAGCTTACCATCAAGGAGGTTACTTTTCTTACCTTGCTGATTGATCTGTGTAATGCTGTATTATGTACAAATATTTCACGAGCTTGTGAAATTAGATCTTGTCATCAAATTTAACGAAACTGAGGGTATTATAATTTCATCATCTCCGTGGCCTTAAAAATATAGTGAATACCTAACTAAGCGATAAGCTCTTTGGCTCTGGAAAAATAAATATGTATTTGTTCATTACTTGATCGGGTAGTGTTAACATCACGTTACATAGATCATATGCAAACCCCATCCAAAGGATTGTTTTTTTTTTTTTCGGTTTTTTTTTAATCTCCAAATCGGGTTCTCTAAGGCTCTCTGCATGCGGAGATACTCAAAAGAAACTGATCACGGACGCAAATTACTAACAAATTTACGATGATTTTGAAGCTCTGTAACTAAAAGAGACAACGCACACGACGCTACCGTCACTTAACAGTCACTTACGCTTTAGTAACCAGTTAGTAGCAAACTCGACCCGTCAACTCGTTTTGACTTGAGTCTTGAGTTGTCTAGCTTTTCGTCTGAGTGTATACATCAACTTTTTTGTCACATCATTTTGTTTTTTAATACTATTTTATGTATTTATTTTGTGTACATATCTTATAATTTAATTGCATTTATTTCATTTTTATTCGCGAAAATAACAGATCAACAAGTGAATACAACATTAGTGGGAGAAGTAGAAAAAAATCCCGTTATGTATAACTTCACCACCTTGAAAACCAAACAGATAACTCTACCGATTTCGATCACTTCCAAGTAGCCTGTGTGTGCGTAGCTGCGTCACTAAACACTTCGTAACCGGCTGGTAATTTCAATCACAAACCAGTTCAGTTTCTTTTTGGTACCTCCGTGTGCATACGGCCATATTGGTGAACAACGTTTCCAAAAATATCTCAGGATACGCTGTAGAGATTATTTTAGGGGCTTGGAACCAAAGGCAGCAATCTCCTTTATTTTAAATTATTTCTTGGAAGGTAATTAACGTTTTATGCACTTTTCTTTTGTGAGTATGTTGATAAATTAAGAGATAATTATTTAAAATTGTTCCTAGCTTAATGTGCACTAACATTTTTGTACACTTCATTCTCCATTTCTTTATAATAATAATTCAAAAGTTGACAATGCTACAAAACCGTTTTTGGAGATTGCTGCCTTTGCTTCTAAGCCCCTCATTTTGGATTTAAAAAAAAAACCTTGATTTCAACTGCCGCTTAATAAAGTCCTTCACACATGCTCAACATCCTCTCTTTCCTGTGAGCCTCATTTGACATACTTATTGAAGAACAAAACACACAATAAAATAATACGTGATTCAACATCAAATCAAAAGTTACCGATTCTTAAGGCTTTGTCATACCTACAGTCAAACCGCCATCCAATGATTAAGAAATAATATTGAGGACTGGGTTACTATGGTGTATAAAATTTTAAGATTCAATGTACCTTTTTTTATCAGACTGTTGTGATGTGAGAACGTAACATTCTAAAATTCAAAAATACACTAATCCTATTTTCAGAACATAAATAATACATTTATGCCGCCGTTCTCACAATAGTTGGCGGTTTAATGTTTAGCCTGGTTTTTTTAATGCAGTTGATCGGGGTTCAATTTGTGTATGTCTTTGTTGTGATATTGAAGGTATTATTAATATATCTTTGCTGGAAAGGCAAAAGGGCTTAAGCTAAACTTATGTCAAAAATAAGTTAAATATGCAGTTTTGATTAGTTGTTATTTCTGCGTCGAATGCTCTGACTCTCGTTTGATTCCGAAGACTTTTGTGATCTTTCAGCCATCTAAAATATATTTTCCGTTTGAGAGAAGGCTCAACTCAAGCGACACAAGTTTGCGATTTTTTTAAGCTTTTATTCGCTCTGGGTAACTCAGTGAGAGCATTGGGTTACCGGAGTTAACTTTTTTTCATAATCCAAACAGGTACAAAAAGAACTTTAAAGTGCTCTGGTGTAAACTTCCCAAAATGGCGCTTCAGCCCTTTTACCTTTCCAGCTACGATGTGTTGTTTGTATTCTTAAAAATATATATAATTATAAACCGACATAAGATGATTTGATGACACAATTAATAATAAAATAGATATTTTTTTTTAAATAATTTAATCCTGTTTTGCATTTTAAAAGAAAACTAGTATAATATCTTTTTTTTTCTTTTTTTTACATTTGTTTTTCGTGATAACTAATTTTTTATGTTGATTTTTATCCTTCACCTTATTTTTTTTTTCAATATGACATTGATTTTTGTGTTTGTATTATTGAATAAAAAAAATTAAATTAAATTAAAACAGTTACTAATAAATATGTTTGTTTGATTTTTTTTTGCCTGCTCTCAACACAGGAATTCCTAGCGAGACAGGCACTGAACCACTACCTTTATGTTGTAATTTTTGAAAAGAATAAAAAATTAAAAAAAATAAAAAAAAATTGCCACAATATAAATTCAATTAATCAAAAATCACATTAATATGTTTATAAATTGTATTGTTATTTTAACCGATTTCTTGGGTGTGTTCAAATGTACCTGTAGGCAAATAAATTAATAAATGTTTTTTTCTACTAAAATTTTGCCAATTATCTCATCACAATACTGCCTTCCCAACAGCCATGCATTCTCACCTTATCTCCACAGATAACTGAATGTATTGTTTTCCCCGTTATTTTTGATATGCAGGGAGGTCCACAGATAGGACCCCTAAGGTCTGTGACATGAATTAACAAGGCAATATAACTTCCTATTATCACACAAAGGTAAAGAGAGCCGACTGAAATATTCCTTTATAATAATGCAGGCATGGTTTGGATTACTAATTGAGACATTATCAGTTTTCGGGGCGTTAAAGGAAAGACACCTGCTAATGCATTATTATCTTGATAGATATTTAGAATTATAGATTTATGGTATTTAGGGATTCAATTCAATTATTTATTATTGTAATATTTTTAAAATAATTAAGTATTTTTAAAAGTACACATTAGTCATAAATAAAAATCAAATCAAACAATTCAAAGAAATATAAATTACAATGAACGTAAAGTATAGACTAGGGATGCTGTGTGGAGGGTATTTTTAGGGAAAGGAAGGAGTCAACCTGGATCATGAAGAAGCCTATTTTGTAGGAAGGAGGAAACACAGAGGTCGGCAAATCATTTTACTGCCGAGCGAAATTGATACATGTGTATCTTCTGTCTTTATTGCCTTTCGTTTTACTTCAGCTTGAACCAAAGGGGAAAATGTTATTGCATTAACAGAGTAACCTAACTACATTTATAGTAATACGATTTTGTAGATATGACGAATATTTTTAATCCATATCTTCTACAATTTATCATATTCAGAGTGGAAGATACTCTAAGTATCGCCCTGGTGAAAGACCACAATTCAGAATCTCAACGTTTCTAGAATTGACTTTAGACGTATTTGGTGACCAGATCTGAATAGCCAAATACTTCCCAATCTTCTTCATCAACTCCATCCCTTCTCCAATAATGATAATAATATTTGGATAATTTTTATAGCGCCGTTTTTTGTGAAAAATCACCCCAAAGGCACTGTACAAACCTTAATTTCTAGTTAAAATTAATATTTAATTAAATAAGTACAGAGAAAATATACAGAAAAATACTAACCCGGCAGGTCCCATCAGATAGACACCACCTTAATCTTTACAACCTATCCCAATTGGGGATGCCATAGACTCACTAGCTCCAGACGGTTGAGAGCAATCGGGACTTTTGTGCACTATTCATTTAAAAATATATAAAAATACATACAGGATAAATTTTGAAACAACATATTTTAAACAAATCATTTTATTTAAAACGTCAAGCACAAACCTTTTCAGGTTACCTAAGGTATTTTTTTTCAAAGTTATTCAAACAATAGAATTGTTTGAGGTATAATTCATTCGACAATACAACTGTGATGTTATTCAATTATAAATTGATCTTTGGTTTTATGGTCTGACAATTTTTTAACCACTTACTAACGCGTTTATACGATATCGTTTATTTGCTACCATTGTTAGCCAATAAAGACGTGCTTTCACAACAATATATATGGAGATTAAATCAATCAACCGAACTATAAATAAATACAATAAATGATTTCTTTGTGTAGTGAAATAACAAAAGGTTAAGAAAACAATCGCGCAGAAAGGTGTTCAAACGTATCACAATGGCGACACAGCATGCATAATGTTTCTATTATTATTTTATAAGTGTGTATAAATTATGTACGCAATTCTAGTTACTATAAATCTCTGTATGTATATAACATTTTATTTGCTTTGTCTATGGTAATAATAATAATATGTTGATATTTATAGTTATTGTGTTAAATTTGGATATTTTTTTTAACATTATCTCCACATAGGAGGCCTTGAAGGAAATAATTTCCCTCAGAGCCTATGTCGTTTTTGGGAATGCTGTGTGGAGGGTCTTTTTGAGGAAAGGAAGGAGTGTACCTGGAAACACAGAGGCTGGCAAATCGTTCCACAGCTAAGCTGTTGAACATAAGAACAGGTCGTTAAAGCGACCCGTTCTCACGTATCGAATTTCAGCCGTATACAAATGTTTGAGTTTCCCGACTATGCATCGGTGCCGAAGGGATCAATGGCGCAAGGTCCACGGAGCATCTTCCGTTGACACATATTTTTTTTTATTTATATATTTACTTTTTGTTTCTTTCATTATGTTTTTACATTACCTACCTCACTAGGTCATAAAAATCTGGTCTGGGGTAAGTGACAGTGAGTACAAGTAAAATAATATAAAAAATGTTGATATTTGTTACATAATGTTAGATGATGCAACAGACACTGACCGTAAAACTCTCTTGATACCATATAAGATACATTGACAGTAGGTAAAGTTGCAATGGACTACATCCCATAATTAATGACAGTGGATACGATACAAATATACATACATTTTACATCGTAACAATCCTACAATTGTTTATAGTAAACACATTACATTTTATACCTAAAGAAAAAAACAAAACAAAAAAATGCTTGTTTTAAAGTAGGATAAAATAATAATGGACTTAAAAGAATTATTATAGAATTATGGTGCAATATTTATATAATATCGTGTTATTATGTAGGAGGAATGTATTTTTTTAGGGTCTTGCATTTTACAAAGCTGCTCTAGTTTGTCATGGAATGAGTGAAGAATTTCAAGTGCTATTTTAGTAGGTCTTCAATTTCCTTGCGGTCCTTAGTCATTAGCCATTTAGTAATGTTTTGATTAAAGGAATACATATTGGTGATGGCTACACTCTGTGGCGGGAGTTTGATATAAGTGTGAGGCGCGATGTACATATGAGGTCTTTGTGCAAAAGCTGTATTGTATTTAGGTACTAAAAGTCTTTCTTGTTGTTTGACCCTTGTATAAGTTTATGTATATTAATTACATAAAAGTTATTGGCGAACGCCGGATAAAAACCCGCGACTTTTGAAGTCGTAGTCGAGCATCATACCACTCGACTATGGAAGCCGTCACACGTAAGTACTGACGTAAGCAACCTTAACATATTTACTACTCGACGAAGTTAACGTAATGCAAAATATCCCTATGGTTTATTTAAATATGCAAACGGCAGGTTTTAAAGGATAAAACCTCCTTAAAAGATAATAATGAATGCCTGGGTCCTATAGGACCCTCCAGCACACTCGAGGTTATGCTCGAATAAGAAGTCAAATAATCAATTCAATCTTATCGCGCTTCTGTAGACACGTGTCCGAATTACCTGCACGCTTATACATCGGTCCACCCTTTGTCTAAATATAATGCCATCAATTAATAACGGGACAAAACAAACTAGCCGGAAGTTTCCTGGGAGGTTTTTTACAGCCTTTGCGACGCCGCGCCGCCTCTAGACCTCTACACCTCCACAGGTGACGACTTTCAAACAGACTTTAGAACCTTCCGAATCACGTTGCACTTCCGGTCGTGCGGCGGTTTTTTTAAATATTGTTGTTATGTTTAATTTTCAAATCGTGAAACGGTCGCGTGCTGCTCGATACAATTTTGGATTGTTAATGAAACTCTTTCATCCACCGTCTATTTTGATTATATACCTACCTAGGTAGCTACTAGATTTAATCTACGTAGCTCCTAAATATCTTAAACAATATTTTTATTGTTACCGATAAATTTCACAAAGCAACGCTTTTTTTTGACAAGAAAAAATATTAGTTTCTTTAATCTACCCATTTAAAATATGGAATAAAGTCCGCTAAATTGCATTATAAATAAAGAATTTATTAAGTACGTAGAGATTTAAAAGATTATTTTGTTAAATTTGATAATTTAAATTAACATCAGTTGTCAAACATTAGAGTGGTAGATACTAGAGATGGTCGATGTCAGAATTGGGTGTACCTTCAGTTCCAGTTACTGGCGACCGGCGAGGAAGCGGTTATTTATCCAGTTCTTTTTGGAACCGGTTCCTGGTGCCAGAAAAGTTCCACGAAGGAGATTTTTATATTCAAATCGAGAAGTAATAGCAAGCTGACAAAAGGTCCTCCCAAAAAAAGTACCAGTCGGTAGAGATTTGAAATCTCAAAGTACTTGCAAATCGACAAAATTTCTTCCCCAAAAAAAGTACAAGCAAATCAACAAACAAAAAAACGGTTCCTCGGACAAATGATATTGATTTTGTTTTCCAAGAAAAGGAACCGGTTCCTCACAGAAATAATATCGACGGTTCCAGTGACCGGCTTAGAACCGGTTCCTTTCAACCGGGACAGGAATATCGACTATTTTTACTAGAACTTGTTGATATATTTAATACGTCAATATCACAATATAAGTATACCTTGGTACAGTTTTTTTCATCTAGTAGAGCTAAATTAATTTTAGAATCTGACGGCCTCCATAGTCGAGTGGTAAGAAGCTAGACTAAGAATCCAAAGGTCGCGGGTTCAAACCCGGCGTGCGCCAGAGTGGAAGATACTGTGGAAGTATTGCCCTGATGAAAGACCACCATTCAGAATCAAAACGTTGCTTTTAATGGCTTTAGCCGTGTTTAGTGACCAGATCTGAATAGCCAGGTACTTACCAACCCTCCTCTTCCTCATCTCCTTCTCCTTTCCACTACCTTCAGCCTCAGAACATACCCCAATTGGAAATGCCATAGTCTCACTGGCTCTAGACGGGTGGGACTTTTGTGCGGTATTCACTTTAAAAAATTTCAAATTAAAAAAGATCGCACTCGTACTTATTCACAGATGAAATTATTTATAGCAAATAATTTTCTTCTGCGAGTCTATATCATATTTTACCTGGTGATTATTTTTATTCTATATTTTAAACAAAACTGATGTTTCACGAATAACAACTAATTATAAATAAAACTACATGATATTTTTTCTCGTTATTACAAAAACAGTAAAAATGGGATATATTTATAACAATTTCGTTAGTTATTTTCAAATGCGCTATCAATTATAAGTACAATTTTTTTCATAAAGCTCAAACCTTGTGAGTTGGTACCCGACATAAGTTTCAAACTCCATTCGTTCGACTGCTAGTCGAACTACTCACTCTTCCGTTTATCAACCACCCCATAAAAAAAATAAAAATAACTGCAGATAATCTCAGGATCACTATATTTAGAATCTTTGCTTGAAATAATTACTTTAGTCGTGTTTAACGACCAAATCTAAAGAGCCAGGTACTACAACCTTCCTTTTCACCACCTCATTGTCCTGCTCACTCCCTTTAGTCTCTCTACCTACCCCAATCGGGATTGCCATAGACCCACTGGCTTCGGGCAACTGGGACTATTGTGCGACAATCACAAAAAATACTTGGACAATTCATTTCACTGGAATAAAAACAGAAAAACAAGAAACTCGGAGTTGAAGATCTCAAATCTTTGATATTGCCAAAAGTTTTTTACGATTCAGATATTCAAACCAAATAACCAAACATCACCCTGTTTCTCCGCAGGGGTAGGCAGAGAGGACGGCCCACCATACAACTCTGTCTTGGCACATACTCCTTGCTCCATTAACATTCACACACTCTTCTGTTATTCTGACTCTTCATATGACCCGACTCAAGTATTTGATTCACTTCTTGCCATGTCTTCCTCGGGCGTCCCCGACTTCTCCTTCCACTCACTTTCACGTTATAATATATATAAGAATACTTTCTTCGCTCATTCGCTCTACATGCCCGAACCATTTGAGCGCCCCTTTCTTGATTCTATTCACAACGCTTACATCAGCCTTGCATTCTTTTCCAATATCCACATATTTAACACGGTCATACATGGTTTTACCGCACTTACGCCTCAACGATCTCATTTCTACAGCATTCAGTCTAAATATTCAAGTCTTTAGAAATGAAAAAAAATCTTTCCAAATCTATCAAACAACTCTTCGTTTATTGTAAATGACCTTTTGAATGACTGTATTATAATATACTAGTATGTTATATCTAGCATCTAGCTGACTTATACGATATTTTCAGACATTGTTAGAAAGGTGGAACATTGTTCGCGCGGCCAACAATGAATAATGATACATGCCTCCATACACAGAGCGTATAAAGGTGAACTTTACTTTACAAGTTGAAATTAATATTCCCAAAGATTTTTCGTCCA
This sequence comes from Drusus annulatus, assembly GCA_022651775.1. Classification (NCBI taxonomy): domain Eukaryota; kingdom Metazoa; phylum Arthropoda; class Insecta; order Trichoptera; family Limnephilidae; genus Drusus; species Drusus annulatus. Next base: position 523,289 of record JAGWCC010000266.1, read on the forward strand.
AAGTGACCATTATTTTTCGACAGCCGCTTAATTTTAGATTAATATTCATAACCCTTGAAGCTTTCTTACTTTAAAAATATCATACAACATGCTTTACTATAATCTACAATAGACTTATGATTGAGAGGTTAACCTTTTTCGTCAAGTCTTTGTTATAAACAACAATGTGTGGACACTTATTTTAACCAAAATCTAGTGCAGAGAAGTTGAAAGAATCCTAACTATGAATAATATATCATAACTATTTTTAAATATTATATTGTTAACCGTTTGTGTGCTGGGCCTTTTTTTATAATATGTACTAAAGTTGCGTGTTAAAAGACAGGAAATAAATGAAAAATTTAGATGCTATATAAAAAATCAAAACCGTGTCAAATACTTAGATATTTTATTAATTATTTTTTATTTGTTTAGGAAACTTAGCATTATGATATAAAAATATACATAAGCACCGCGGACGCTGCGTACAATCCGAATACCAGAGATATACTGCGCGTCATATCGTCGATATATCGACGACACGCAATTTATGATAGATATTCGTTTGTCGAAATATCGACGATACGCATTCAAACGGTTAATAACATTTTTTTATCGATTTGAAAGAAAGCTGATATCGCCAATTTGCATAAGATATTTTAACTCCTGGGCCCCAGACAGGCCAGTGAAAATGATTATCTGTTCAAGAAAGAAATCCGCTCTTGAAAATGTTTACCAGAAGTAAGGAAAAACTTGTGTTGGGCACACAGACACGCACACAGCACACTACCATAGCTACATTTCTTAACTTCTTTAATTCTAGGTTAGTAGGAGAATAATATTTTATGACCTACGAGTGAATGAGGTTAGTATCCGGGGATAACTAAGGAAGACATTGCAAATTTTAATAAAAAAAAATTATAAATTAACGGACTAAAGTCTAATTCCAAAAAAGACATTTAAAACACGAAATGGAAAAAAGAGCAACAGAGAAGGAAAAGCACATACATAATAACAAATGAAGCGATGACATAACATAAAACAGAACATTCAAACCATGTTCTAGTCAAAGTTTTGGTAGAGTCGTAAAGAATGACAAAAAATATTTAGACTGCTACCAAAAATTTCAAGACCATGGCTTGAGTTAACAAGTCTTGACATTCTGGACATTGGAGAATTATACCCATAATTATTATTGTGGTGATTGAGGAACAACAATTCATTGTTCCTGAGTCTACGGCAAGGAATTTTGAACTGGATAAGTTGTAACAGAGAAGGTGAGTCAATAAAACAATTAATAATTTTGTAAATGAAAATTAAATAAAAGTCTCTCTTGCGTATATATTTTAATATTTTATAAATAATATTTTAATCATTTTTATAGCGCCGTTTTTACGAAAAATCACCCCAGGGGCGCTGTACAAAATTTAATACCTAGGCTTATCAATAACTTACATAATATTATCTATGGCATATTAATATTTCAAGAAATGAAATATTGACTTTGTTTAAAACCATGGATATTAATTTGATTTTTATGACCGATTGGTTTCGCTTAGCCTAAGCATCATCAGGGCACAAAATTAAACTAAACAAAAAATACAAAGTGTGCGGTTATATATACATACAGAGGGAGAACAAAATATAAAATAAAACAACAGAGCAATGAGAAAACAATGGAATAACATTTAATTTGGATGAGAAGGAGATCAAAGATTGATGATTAATTTTATGAGTTTACGGGAAATATGCCTAATATTGGACCATTGGCCTAACTGACTAACTGACCTGATTATTAAGAATATGACTATTAATTTCAATGGCTTCTTTATTTCTAGTGCTTCTAAATTATTTAAACTATTATCATGATCATTTTTGTGAAGAATAAGAGCACCAGTGCTTTATTAAAGGTATGACCTTTATCAATAAAATGATTAGCGAATTTATTACGCATAGAAGCATATTTACCTAGCAGGTCACTTCAGATAAACACAATTGTTTTAGTTAAATCTATTTGACTATTATAACTTTGACTAGACCACAGCTTGAATGTTCTCTCTTATGTTTATTTTGTCCTCTTTTTGTCATCGCTTCATTTATAATTATGTATGTGCTATTCCTTCTCTGTTGCTCTTTTTTTCCATTTCGTGTTTTATGTCTTTTTTGTAATTGTACTTTAGTCCCTTAAATTATAAATAAATAAATCTATTAACAATTTGGTTTATTACTTAAGATGACTGTTTCAATTTCTCTCACAAAATACTTTTTTTTTAAATATTAAAAACTGTATATTTACATATGTATGTGTTACACATACACATCTTTATATCAGTTACCCATCATGTCTTAAAATAATTGCTATTGTGCTGATTTAAATTCATTCTTTGAGTTAATTACTGTCTGAATGCGTACGAAAAGAATGGCAAAAGACAAAAGGTGGTAGAAGGCTGTATGCTTCAGGCAGCAGGCAGCCATGCCTCTTGTGCTATCACTTAATTGAAAGGGGGCTCTGTTAAACGCCTTATCAGCCCGAAGAGCCTCCGAAGCTTTTATTTTTCCTATTTAAAAAGTCCCTCAGCGCGCGATACTGTTTACAAGTATCGATCCCTTAATACTTTCGCACCCGGGGATATTTAATATTTATCATTTTTTTCTTACAAGAGGTCGAGCTTCCAATTGTTTTTTTTTTATCGCAGAGACACTATTTAAAATGTTTCTTAAAGACATGGGTTTTACGAAAGTAAAACCCATGTCTACTACCTTTTTTGTTTTACAAAACAAAAAAGCTACTACCTTTTTTGTTTTACAAAAACAAAAAATGTAGTAGCGCAAAGCTGCCACATGACAACTTAACGTAACAGAAATATCACCTCAAGTGCCTTTTACAACTAAATATCAAAACTAAGACTTAATATTAACTTATGCTAATACTTATGACTAGTGACTTACAACTAACATATTTAAATTAACAAATATACATATTTATTTATTTAATAAGATCTCATAAAAACAGTTGTTCACTAAATACATTAAGGTTATGAATGATATCCAAATATTGTAGATTTATTTATTTATTTATGTATACTGGGTTTTAACAGATGTTATCACTTACGTGAAAAAATCCAGTTATAAAAAAACCAGTTAGTGTACAATCATTGTTAAATACAATACAAATAGACAAGATACATTAAATTTTTAAAAAATTGTTGTTTTTGTACTTATTACTACTAGATACATACAAAATATACTTAGGGAATTACTCTAACACCCTTTTAAGCAATAACATGACATTCCGTCTGAAACCGTACAGACCATCAACAAAAATGTCTACATCAGCACACTCTATTAGATTATATAGTCGGCACATTTGCGATAGAGGGCTAAAGTAGGCAATATTGTTTCTGAATGTATTCAGGTGGAATGTACTATGGCGTCTTAAACATTGAGCATTGGGTACATTAATTTCAATAGCGCTAAGACATATTGCAGTGTCGAGATGACCGTGAATTATTTTATGTAAACATATCAACTCAGTTAATTGCCTTCTAGTTTTCAGTGTATCCATGTTAAAGTATTCAAGGCGTGCATCATATGATCTAAGATGGTCATGTAGACCACATTTGAAAGATAACATTCTTAGCATTTTTTTTTGAACAGATTCAACAGTGTTTACATACTTGTGGTAATGAGGATTCCAAATAGTGCTACCATATTCCAATTTACTTCTAACCAAGCTGTTGTAAAGGGTTAGAATTGATTGTGGGTCCTTGAATGGTTTACATATTCTGTGAATAAATCCCATCATTTTGAATGATTTACACTTAATGTCGTTAATGTGAACATCAAATATGAATTTAGAATCAAGAGTGATTCCTAGATCTTTTATCGAAGAAACTTTATTAAGGATAGTATTATTAATGACGTAGGAAAAGTTATTTGTAATTCTATTTCGAGTGAAGTTTAAAGTGTAACATTTATCAACATTTAAGTGCATATCATTGTCAATACACCAGTTATTGAGTGTGTTGAGGTCATTCTGAAGCAATTGATGATCGGAGATCGACTTAATTTTACGAAAAATTTTAAGGTCATCAGCAAAAAAGGCATAATCACAGTGTAATTTTGAACCAAGGTCATTTATGAATATGAGAAAAAGTAGGGGGCCAAGATTCGATCCCTGTGGTACACCAGAAGTTACAACTATATGGGATGATTTGTATCCATTAATGAGTACTAGTTGTGTTCTGTTATACAAATATGATTTCACCCAGCGAAAAAGATCTCCATGTATTCCTATTTGATCAAGCTTATTTAGTAAGATGGAGTGGTTAACTTTATCAAAAGCTTTTTGGAAATCAGTATAAATTGCATCAACTTGTAATCTTTCATTAAATGAATTACAGACATAATTACAAAATTCTAAAAGATTTGAATTGATAGATCTGTGAGGAACAAACCCATGTTGTCTTGTGCAGAGAAAGGGCTTAAAGTGAGAAAAAATATTATTATATATTAGAGATTCAAAAACCTTAGCAAAACATGAAAGTATACTGATTGGTCTATATTTTTTTATTAAACATTGATCACCTGATTTGAAAACTGGTACTACATGTGCTTCTTTCCACAAGTCAAGAAATGTTCCAGTGGTTAATGATTCATTAAAAATAATAAAAAGCGGCAAACATAAAGAATCTGCACAGCAACTGACAAATAAAGGAGGGATTTTATCAGGTCCAGGACCTTTGTTGGAATCTATTTTACTCAAAAAACATTTTATTACATTTGCACTAATGTGTATTTTACCAAGATTGCTATGGTTGTGTTTAATAATGTTTGGCCTCGAGTCTATACAAGGGGAATAGATACATGCATAGTGTAAAAAAAGAAATTAAACATTTACGTACATCTCACATATAGACATGGTATTATATACCCAAAGGAGTTATATAAGTACAAACTGAAGTAGTGTGACGCACTATACATGATATAATAACGCAAATAAGGTTAGCAATGAAAAAGAAAAAAAGATAAGATATAAGAGCGGTTCATTCTTATACACATATTTTGACATATCTTATATATATAATGATTGTTGCCCGTGCTGTCGGACCTAGGGCAGAAAAAAATAGAGTAAGCAATAGTGAACTAAGTATTACACTTGGACTGAGTGATCAAAACTCTAGTGAAGCAAATTGACGTTATTGTGGATATATTATTATATTCTTTAGTTTTGCTCTGAACTCAGTTAAGCTGTCAATCTTTCGCAAATGTGAAGGGAGGTTATTCCAAGCTGTGGGGCCTACTACGGCAAAAGCTCGCTCTCCGAAATTGGTGTTGGGATTGCGTTTAGGTACTGTGAGTCTACCTATGGCCGTTGAAGATGCAGATCGAAGAGTTACTTGGCTCGTATAGTACGTTTGTTAGATTCTTACCTTCGTGTTTTTCATCCAGTTTCTACCTATCCAACCATTTCGTAATATTCGCTTTCCGTATTCAACAACACCGTGTTTGAAACAATTGACAATCAAATAAAAGAATTTGGTGTGGAAAAACGTGTTGCTCGTTGGTTTTCGCCTGTTCTTCGGTTATGTTGTTCTCAAAAGAATATAAAATAAATGTGGTTTTGTGAATTAAGAAGACTTACATCAGTGTGGTGTATTCGTTTCGTTAATAGCACAATTATGTGTAAGAAGACTTTCAGAACTTTCAACATCAACTACATCGGTGAGTGAATGGTTTCCCATTTTTTCTTCACTCCAATAATCTTTCCACAAGCCATCAAGTAGTATAGTTTATCGTTTACAGTCCACTATTTTCAAAATTCATCTGAAGCTGAAGCAACTTTGGATCCAACACTACCGTAAGTGTTAAATCGTTTGCAAATTTTTCAGCCATATATCACTCGCCCTAAACAACAGGCCACCTCACCAAAACCCTCCCACCATCCTCCTCTTTCAACCTCCCTCACAACTCAAATGTTACCGTGTGCCCCGAACCTTACTTGTACACTGCGCAACGATAAACTGCGAATAAAGACTTCCGAGAATTGCGCAGAGAGCTTTATCGCTCATCTCCCACCGGCGGAGTGGCCCGGCTGCCCGCCTGCCTCCTTTACTCTAGCTATAGTCGGGTTGCTGGTTCGTCGCCGGTTTTTTCCTCTTCTTAGTTCACTGGCGTGATTTATTTTATTCGATGCAGCACAGTTCAGGTGTTTGTTTTCCTTAAAAATATATAATTAGCTTTATAATTCATCCTCTCCGCTTAAAACCGCAGAAAAAATCACAATCTATTTCTTGGTCCATCGATCAGTAATGTATTATTATTATCAATATAATTAAGTATGTGATGTGATGTGAGTATGTAACATTCTTAAATTAAAAAACACCTCATTATATTTTCAGTACATATACTGAATTTTGCCGCCGTTTCTACAATATTTGGTGGTGTAGTGGTCAGAATAGTTAACTGTCAAGCAATTGATTGTAGTTTATAAAAAACTATTTTTTAATCGCGTGATTTTTAAAAGTGATAAAAAAATAACAATAATTCAACAGCTGAAAATATTTGATGATACATTTGAAATATTATATACCATATTATATGCAGTTATAAATTTATAAATATTCTTTATTATATGCAGTCAAAATTTATTCATATAAACACCATGTTATTATGATGTACCTACCCATTAGCAAACTATTTTTGTTTTTTAACTAAGTGGAATTAAAAATACTAGATATGTTTAATAAATAGATTTAGTGTTCAATTGGTCGAACTCTAAATATTTTTTAGCAATTTTTATTTTATCAAATTTCATCAACAGGTTTTAGTTATTATTTTTATTGTTTTTCGGCGTTCAGAGCCACTATCAAAGTGTAGAGTTAGGCTGCGTGAAAATGACTTTTATTTTCGAATTGTTACCGCTTTTGAAGAAATGTTCCAAATAATATAATCTCTTTTGTTTGAACTCTTCTTTCACTCATAATTTTTATTTTTATTGTATGCCATTAAAAATAATCGTGGGTTCAATTCCTCTGCTAGTTAAGTATTTCTTCATTGCACAAGCAACATTTTCTGCTTATTATGATGGTAGTAGGAGTTTAATATTTTCAGGTTATTTCTAACGGGAATGTTTGTCTTCTTTAACTATTATTTTTATAAATACTACTCTCTGAGTATTACCAAAAACAAATTACCTAAGATAATGTCATGAAAACGCTTTAATAAGCAACCTCAAATGGGTCATCCACGTCACCTCCTTTCAAGTTGTACGTTTGATTTTTACTTCCAGGTATGGAAAGGTTATAGAAGTTTAAAAACGTGCTCGTTACGCAAAAAAATATCATTAATAAATAAATGAGCAATCAAGAATAATTAAAGAAAAAGTGAATCACTCCTAGATCACTATATTGTATTCCGGTCGGTGGTCACATCTGACATGTTACCCTCAACGAAGCTATGACTTGCTAGCTTTGACGGCCTCCATGGTCGAGTGGTAAGACGCTCGACCACGAACCTAAAGGTCGCGGGTTCAAACCTGGCGTGTGCAAATAACCTTTCAGTATTTCAATACATCTTTATTCAACCCTGAAGAAGGTTCAGGTAGAGCCGAAACCGGTTGGTGTATGTATCCAATAGAGTGGTCTTAAAACAAAGTTACTTTTATTTTTAATTTAATTATGTCTTTTCACAAAGTGAGTGCTTCATGTCAAAGTATAACCAATATTTAATTAAAATGAGTCAAAACACATTTAATTCACACAAAATAATATAGAAGATATTTGCGGCACGTTCCAGAATGATAAATACTTATATCACTCTGGTAAAAGACCACCATTCAGAATCGAAACGTTGCTTGATTGAAATGGCTTTAGCTGTTGGTGACCAGATCTGAATAGCCAGGCACTTCCCAACCTTTCTCTTCTCCATACCCCCCCCCACTAGCTTCAGCCTCACAACATACCCCAATAGGGGATGCCATAGTCCCACTGGCTATACACGGTTGGGAGCAGTTGGGACTCCTGTGCGATATTCACTATCAAAAATAAATAAAATCCGCACTTCTACTTCAAGTACTACTACTCTACTTCTTATTCAAGTACAACGTTTACAACCTTAGAGTATATAGAGTGGTATCAATCCAAGGCAGTGTAGTCAGTTTTTGATGATTTTTACCTGACTCGGTGGAACTGGGCGTGGCTAAGACCAAGGCTAGGATATTTATACATCCATTCATATCACATATCAACATTATGTTTTTGTTTATTCGTATGACCACTTTTTCACAGTATTGATTTCAACAAAAATATAGCATCTAACCCAAAAACCGTTGAGTTGTGTCAAGTTTAGTGGCATAATAAAAAATGTGGGCGGAGTCCCGCGGCGACCCAGGAGCCCAAGATCATTGTGACAGTACGTAGAAGCGGAGTATTATATTTGTTGTTTCTTTCTCTCTCGTGGTGTACGACGTAAAAACCGGGAGAAAGTGATTTATCGCAAGTTTGTATCGGTTGGGTAAAAATAATTAGCTCTCTCTCCATTCATTGTTTCTTCAAGTTTATAACCCTTTCATCCTCACCATGTCGGTGATAAACCCCAAGTATTGGCAACTCAAGGGTTAAGCTGTCCCTATCAAATGTTCGAATCTTGTAGTAGTAAATTTGCGCGGAGGTCGCAATTCTTGGCGGACCGCCGCTGGCCAATCGCTGATACGACTCTATCACATCGGTTATCGAGCCCTATCTGCTGCGACTGTTGGGGACTCGGGGCTCGAGCCAGCTTAAATTAATCAGGCCTTCCTCCTCAGCCTCCTCGTGCAGTATGACCTCCTGGTAGATTAGAACAAAAAATACGGGTGAATTGAATAAACCAGACCCGTGTTAAAGGGTTTTAAATTATTATGGTGTATTTAGTAAGTTGGTCTCTCCCACATTATGAGCTCCTGGTAGATTATAACAAAAAAATACGGGTGATTCGAATAAACCAGGCTTTTGTTAAAGGGCTTAAAATTATTATAGTGTATTTAGTAAGTTGGTATCTCCAACACTATGAGGTCTTGGTAGATTAGAGCAAAAAATACAAGTAAATCGAATAAACCAGGCACCTGTAGCAGGGTTTGAAATTATCATTGTGTGTGAAAGTCACTTAACTCCTCGTATATTATGAACTGATGTATACTATGAGTCATGGGTGAATCGAATAAAGCAAGCCCCTGTTACAAGGCTTACAATTATTATAGTGTTTAAGGTTAGTTGGCCCCTCGCACATTATGAACTCTAGGTTGAATAGAGCAGAAAATATAGGTGTGTTGAATAATCCAGGCCCTTGTAACAAAGTTTAAAATTATTAAAGTGTATTGACATCAGTTGACTCCTCGTAGGTTATGAACTCCTGGTTGAAAAAAGCAAAAAATACAGGTGTATTGAATAATTCAGGCCCCTGTAACAATGTTTGAAATTATTAAAGTGCGTGGAAGCCAGTTGACTCCTCGTACATTATGAACTCCTGGTAGAATAGAGCAAAAAATATAGACCAATTGGATGAGCAAGACCTCTATCACAGTAGTAAGTTGGCCTCTCGCAAATTGTGAGCTCCTGGTTGATTAGAGCAAAGAATATAGGTGAATTATCCAGGCGCATGTTACAGGATTTAAAATTATTATGGTGTATATAGTATGTTGGCTTCTGGCACATTATGAGCTCCTGGTTGAATAGAGCAAAAAATACGGGTGTATTGAATAATGCAGTCCCTTGTGACAGGGTTTCAAATTATAGAGAATGAAAATCAGTTGACTCCTTTTACATTATGAGCTCCTGGTAGAATAAAGCAAAAAATACAGGTGTGTTGAATAATCCAGGCCCCTGTTACAAGGCTTAAAATGATTATTATAGTGTAAGTCAGTTGATTCCTCGTACATTATCAGTTTTTGGTGGAATAGAGCAAAAATTACAACTGAATCAAATTAACTAGGCGCCTGTCATAGGGTTTAAAATTTATGAGCTCCTGGTAGAATAGAGCGAAAAATTTGGGTGAATCGAATAATCCAGGCTCCTGTCGCAGGGTTTAAAATTGTTTCAGTTGACTCCTCGTACATTACGATCTCCTGGTAGATTAAAGCAAAAAATATAGGCGAATCGAATAATTTACGCCCTGCTTTTTATAACGTTCACTATTACTGCAGTCCTCGTGCTGTATGATCTCCTGGTAGACTAAAAAAGAAAAAAATACAGATAAATCGAAGAATCTGTTTTAAATTCAATCCAATTTCGCAGGGGTTCGTTAATTGGTTTGAAATTATTATAGTGTGTAGACCTCAGTTATCTCCTTACGGAGGATCCTTATCCTCCATCATTCTTTTGGTCTATCAGAAGCTTTTCTGATAGACCAAAAGAAAAAATACAGTCAATTAGATTTTTTTATGATACCGAGTAAATGTTGCAATGAATCCGTCATATGGTTAGAAATCATATTGTATACAAAATCTAAGTCAAGTTGAAGTTCAAGTTCAACTCATTATGGAGCATAGAAGCGATTTTCCTTTTTGTTCAACATGACCTCCGGGTAGATTAGAGGAAAACATAGAGGTGATTCGAAGGATCCTTTATAAACTATGCACCATTTTTTTTAAATATAGAAAAAACCGCACAAGAGTGTCAACTGCTCCCAACCGTCTGGAGCCAGCAATACTATGGCTTCCCCAATTGGGGTATGTTGTGAGGCTGAGGGTAGTGGGGAGAGAAAGGAGAAGGGGAAACAAAAGGTGGAGAAGTACCTGGGTATTCAGATCTGGTCACCAAACACGGCCAAAGCCATTTCAAGCAACGTTTCGATTCTGAATGGTGGTCTTTCACCAGGGCGATACTTAGAGTATCTACCACTCTAGAACGTGTTTCAAATAAACTATATATTATTTTTATATGAATTAAATGTGTTATGACACATATTGATTGAATAAAAATTTCTTGCGCATGCCGGGTTTGAACCCGCGACCTCTGGATTCTTAGCCGAGCGTCTTGACCTCGGAGGCCGTCAGGATTTCACTATCAATTTGACCGCCAAGGATTTCATTATCAGTTTGGTTTTAAAACACTGTGTAAGCCAGATTCCACTTTTTACAATATGACCTCTCGGTAGACTACACGAAAAAATACTCATAGCTTCTTTTATATTATTTTTACGTAACTTCTTCTCGTTGAAAAGTCATAAAAGGCTGTGTAACAACATCGTAAATCTCCGTTACACTGAACTGAGGAAACCGATTAGAAAACATTTCAGCATCACATGTTATCGGGAATATCAACCGATTCCCACACAGCGTTACCGCTTAGATACGTATATCACAATGTCCATATCCGTAGTCAAATGCCGCCTTGCATTTGAGAGAACAGCATGTCCGTATATAATGTCAGCTAGCATCTTCTGATCTATATATACGTTTGACTCTTTAGTGCTTTACGAGCGTGTTAGGCAACAAAAGGGCAACAGAAGGCGGCATCTCTTTACAATTCTATCTGCAGCCGATGTGTCGAGAGCTCTCTAGAGATGCTGGGTACAGTGCTTCTAGAACTTTTCTTGTGGACGCCCTTTTCTGCAAAGTGAAAATCACTCGCTTACGATTAAGGAAGTTAACGTTTTCGAATGATACTGACGACCTGCGTGATCAGGTGGTAAGACGCTCGACTAAGAATCCAGAGGTCGCGGGTTCGAACCCGGCGTGCGCAAATAAAGATAATAATATTTGTCATAACACATTTAATTCATAAAAAATAATATGTAGTATATTGGTGGCACGTTCCAGACTGGTAGATACTCTAAGTATCACCCTGGTGAAAGAACACCATTCAGAATCGAAACGTTGCTTGAAATGGCTTTAGTCGTGTTTGGTGACCAGATCCGAACAGCCAGGTACTTATCAACCTTCTTCTTCCCCTTCTCCTTTCTCTCCCCACTACCCTCAGCCTCACAAAATATCTCAATTGGGGAAGCCATAGTATTGCTGGCTCCAGACGGTTGGGAGCAGTTGACACTCTTGTGCGGTATTCTCTATATTTTTTTAAAAAATGGTGCATGGTTATTAAGGATCCTTCGAATCGTCTCTATTTTTTCTTCTAATTTACCCGTAGGTCAAATTGAACAAAAAGGGAAAGGACTTTAACCGTGTTTGGTTACTAGATCTGAATAGCCAGTTACTTCTAAACCTTCCTCTTTCCCATGTCCTTCCCCTCTCCACTACATTCATTCTCACAAAATAATTAATTGGCGATGCCATAGTCTTACTGGCTCTCGACAGTTGGGAGCAGTTGGGACGCTCATGCGGTGTTCACTATAAAAATAAAATAAAATAGTTGTGCTGATATTTAAACGTAATGGCACATTTGACCAAATCATTTCAATGTCTACTACTTGTACATTATACTACACTTAACAGCTGTTTCACGATCTGACGGCATTTTAAAGCTTGTTTGATAAAGTTTCCAAAACAGTTTGAAATTATCTTAGAAAGGCAAAGCAGCAAAAATAAATTATATCAAAATAATGCATGAATATTCCCACCAAGATTATTACCTTAATACATAATTTAAAAGCGGTTTTACACGAATATAGCCCAGTTTTAAATATATTCTGACGGTATTTTACAGTAGTAAATCTGATCAAAAGTAAGCCTTTTTGTCGATTTTTTTTAAATATTATATTAAAGCTTCGCCCCCCAGTCTAAGGACATGCGCAATGAAGCGGGTTTACGTACGTTTTGACATGCGCGTGGCTTTCCAGGGAGGCGACCATCACAACAGCAGATAGTTACACTAAGATATGTCGAGTCCTTTTGACGGTAGGACATTAGCGGAGGTTGGCCGGTATCGCGGCACCGAGCCCAAAGCCTTGATGCCGTAGCTTTTATTACGATCCTGCGAAATTCAGTGCGTACGCCCAAACATTTAAACGGCGGGTTCATCAATGCGTGGGTACAACAGAAATGGAGCTTTTTAAACACGGAAATGCTCGCATTTCTTTTAAAGAATGTTAAATTAATATAATAAAAAACATTGCGCTATCAAACAAACCTCTTAATTTCATTCGAAGGCATAATAACGCAAAGCAAAAAAAGGCTTTCTTTGATTTGACAAATATGTTAATATGAATTTACATGTTTCATCTGAATTTTTATACCCTTAGCTTCCCGTAAATTGTTTTTTTTTTTATCTGTTGATGTACACATGCACTGTTATACGCATATCTGAACCTCTCTCATGATTTATGATAACGATCATGATTTTAGATAGTTCTAATTTGTTTACATATTATGTATTATTTTCTTCTTGTTAGTTGATCTTATTAGCATAGTTAATTTAGTATGAAGCGCACTTGGGGTGAAATATCACAAAACTGCGCTATATAAGTTCACCGTTATTATTATTATTATCTTTAATTTCTACTTGTGAAAGGAAACGGACTATGATTCAGTCGACTAGCAGAGTTTTTATTTACGTTTCCAAAAAACAACTGGTAAGGATTTTTTTGATATTGTGAAATCTCACTGAAACAAATAGCATAACATGTGTAACAATTCAGTATTTGAGAAAATTGATTAAATATGCACATTTTTTTCAAAATTCAACACAAAGCTTAGTTTCGGATAAAAGTTAAAAAAATATAGAATACTGAATTTAATTACAAACTGTAAACATTGTGAACTGAATATTAAACTATAAAATTTCCGTGTGCGTTCGTACGAGTGAGACATTTTCAAAATTGGAACTTTTGTATAGGTTAATTAAATTATTACATTATAAAATTGGTCGTTTTAAATCTAGGCTATATTAGAAATATGCGTTCATATGGTTTACTTTAGTAGGCCATTTTTTAAAGTGGAACTAACTGTATGCGTGGAGTCATATTTCAAGTAAATTTAAATTCGATTAATTCAATTTAATGTTAAAATCTAATCTTGTTTTTTAGTTAAATATATGAAAAATATAGTTATAATGTACGTAGGGTTAAAAATTGTAAGCTGTTCATTAGCTAATATTATGTAAATGTTAATTTTCCCATAATAAAATAAACAAAACTTCAATATGTTCATCAAATCATTAAATTATATGAACGCACTATGAAGAAACATGAGCCATAGATTTTCTACAATAATTAATATGATAAAACTTAGGAATTAATATTTTAACAGCGCTATTGAGGTGATGTTTTCACAAAAACGGCGCATACAAATTATTAAAAAATAATTAATATTACACTGAGGGAAAAAAATGAATGGCATTTGAGGTTAATATATCAAACAAGCATCATTGTACATTTCGTTATCTTGATCGTAAATATTCCTCTATTGCGAAGATGATAATATCTTCACTGGAAAGGAAAAAGGGCTTAAGCAACACTTTGGTAAAAAATGAGTTAAATATGCAGTTTGTGTCAGTTTTGCTTTTTAGCATCGAAAGCTCTAACTCTCATTTGATTCTAAAGAATTTTGTGGCCCTTCAGCTATCTTAAATATATTTACCCTTTGGGAGAAGGCTTGACTCAAGTGACACAAGTTTGGGACTTTTTTAGACGAAATGACTGATGTGACGATGAAGTCTGGTCAACTAATGATATAACTAACTTTCACACCGCTTTCCAGCAGTGATAGGGAGAGATGGTGAATCGCCGTAGACACTTCTTGCTTCGTTCACATTCATACACACTCTCTTATTCTAAATCTGGGCATAACCCAATTAAAGTTCTTTTGAAATAAAGCCAAATATTCCAAGGTAACTAATAATCTAAAAATATTTTAATACCTCTTTACACCATCAAATATCTTGTCGTTTTAGGTAACTCAGTAAAAGCATTCAGTTACCTGAGTTAACTTTTTTTTAAATCCAACGAGATACTGACGACTTGTCAATTTTATCGTAAAACAAAAAAAAACTTTGAAGTGCTCCGGTGTAAACTTCCCAAAATGGCCCTTCAAGATGTTTGCCTTTCCGGCGATGATATATTCAATTAAATGAGATCGTTATAAGTGATTGTAATTGATTGGTTTTTTATATTGTTTTTAAATCCCGTGCAGCGCCGGGGGTTCACCTTTAGACAACAATATCCCTTTGAAATACTAATTCAGTTACTGAATCACATCTCCAGTCGACATAACATTTGATATATTTTCACAACATATCTATTGTCCCATAAATAATCCAACTGGCCGTGTCGAAAACAATGGGGCATTGTCTTTGATTACCCCATTGCAGAGGACGATGGTGTAGTATCTAAACCAAAGGAGTTGTTGGCTGTGATAAAACATCGAGTGTGTTTTCAGCTTCAGATGAATTTGAAAAATAGTGAACTGTAAACGTTAAACTACACTCCTTGACGGATGTTTTTATTTGTAGCTTGTAGAAAGATGATGGAATAAAGAAAAAAATGGGAAACCATTCACTCACCGATCATGTTGAAGTTCCAAGTTCTTGAAGTCTTCTTACACAATTGTATCGTTAACGAAACGAGTACACCACACTGATTTGAGTCTTCTTATTCACAAAAAAACACATTTATTTTTATATTATTTGGAGATCAAAACAACAAACCGACGAACAAGCGAAAAACCGAAAAGCAACACATAAAAATCTTCTATTTGAACTCCATTAATAAAATCTCTCTCGGAAGCAAAGCTCAAGCAAGTCCACAATGGAGTGCTTATACCAACCCTGATGTATGGCAGTGAGGCATGGAACTAGCAGAGGAAGGATGAAAGTAGACTGAATTCTGTAGAAATGAGATCCTTCAGGCGTATGTGCGATAAAACTATGTATGACCGTGCTAAAAATGTAGATGTAAGCACAATTAATAGAATCAAGAAAGGGACGCTTAGATGGTGTGGACATGTAGAGCGAATAAACGAAGAAAGAAGTTTGAAAAGAATATACGAGTATATCGGAAACGACTAAGAAAGACATGACACGATCAAGTGAACCAAATACAAGAATAACAGAAGAGTATGCATGAGACGATGTATGAAGGTGAATGAAGCAAGGAGTGTGTGCCAAGACAGAGTTGTATGGCGGTCCGTCCTATCTGCCTACCCCTGCGGAAAAACGTCGTGATGTTTAGTTAGTTAGTTAAATTAAATGAAAATTACGTTTTCAACAACATTTTGGACGACTTGACCTTTGCACGCAACAAGTCCTCCATATTTATACCAGTATCGGGCATTGTACGGATCGTTGCGATGATCTGAAGTTCGTTAATCTTGCCATTTGAAGGGCTTTATTGATTACTCAAGTAATCTGAAAAATACGGACGTATTGTGTTGAGCGACGAGCAACTCCGCCACAGCCTTCCCACAATGGGCGCTTGCGAAAGCTGGGAAGATGCTGCCATAGAAAGCTGCAATAACGGATTGTTGCTGATCTATTTCCTATTTGGATTTAGCTTTTTGCACCGTGAGGATATTGTTTGGCCGATTTTTATTTCCCACGAAAGCTGCGCAGCTTTTTGAGTGAGCTTTCAGTAGCGTAGCAAACCTCCGACAGACGGTATTCGTGCTTATTGCCGACACCACGCGTCGCGAGTTGACAGACTTGTGACCGGTATGCGAAATTTTGCTTGAAATGGCTGTAGCCGTGTTTGGTGACCAAATATGAATAGCCAGGTACTTCCCAACCTTCCTCTTCCTCTTCCTCATCACCTTCCCCTCCCCGCTACCTTCAGCCTCACAACATACTCTGATTATGGAAGCCATAGTCTCGCTGGCTCTAGGCGGCTAGGAGCAGTTGGGACTCTTGTGCAGTATTCACTACTTGGAGAAACAATGTATGAAAAGAGAGCTAATAATTTTTACCCAACCTACACAAAATTGCGATAAATCACATTCTCCGGGTTTTTACGTCGTACACCATGAGAGAGAAAGAGACAAAAAATATAATACTCCGCTTCTACGTATTGTCACGATGATCTTGGGCTCCCGGGTCACCGAGGGACTCCACCCACATTTTTTATTATGCCACTAAACTTGACACAACTAAACGGTTTTTTAGGTTATATGCTATATTTTTGTTGTTATCCATACTGTGAAAAAGTGGTTATACGAATAAACAAAAATATTATATCGACATGTGCTATGAATGGATGTATAAATACCCTAGCCTTGCTCTTAGCCACGCCCAGGTCCGCCGAGTCAGGTAAAAATCATCGAAAACTAACTACACTGCCTTGGATTGATACCACTCTATATACTCTAAGATCTACTAAAAAAAAAAAGAAACTTTATAGAACGTTTCTAGAACACGATGAAAAATACGTGTTTATTTATATTTATATATTTGTGGCGGGGTACAGATTGCGCAGATGATAGCCAAATTCCGATAGGAACGAGCTCCATAAAAAGAAGAATAATTATTAATATCGCGGTGTAACTGTGAACCCGAAAAAAATGCGTATTTAAATACATCGTGGAGGCACGCTTTTGATTATTCTAAGTGCAAAATTACTTCGTCCCGGTCTTGATTAAAGACAAAATAAAGGAAATCTATGCGTATAAAAGAAACGGCTATTCTGTTTTCTAAACTGTAGTTAATAAGCCATGAGCTTTTAATAACTATTTTTTTTCTCTGGCGTACTCTACGAATGATGATTGTACTCGGTGCATTTAAGCAAGTAAACACTGTGTTCAGTATGCATGTCATAGGAAGAGGCAACGATGTTTATTTCGGG
Organism: Drusus annulatus; assembly: GCA_022651775.1. Classification (NCBI taxonomy): domain Eukaryota; kingdom Metazoa; phylum Arthropoda; class Insecta; order Trichoptera; family Limnephilidae; genus Drusus; species Drusus annulatus. The sequence goes on from JAGWCC010000266.1 coordinate 540,968, forward strand.
TATAATTTTGCGTGAAATGAGGCAAGTGATGACAAGTGCATTGTCTATGACCAGAGTTCGTGATGCGAGTCGGGGAATCGACAAGTAACCATCAAATGTGTCGTGACCGAGGAACGGCTCTGATACAAACGAACGTTAAATGTTTAATAATTATGGATGTACATAAATTAACTTAAAAATAGAAATGTATGATGCGACGGTTACTGTTATTAAAAATGGGGTCTTGTAGATTCAAAATGAAGACGGTGATAAAACATACACGGAATACGCACACAACGAATTCACCGCAATGTTTATCTTGGAAAATCTGTGTGCCAGAAACTGTAACATGTCGCAGACGGTGAGCTTTGGCGCTATCAACTTTGCAGTCTGAAATGTGCGACTAGTTTCAGCTAGCAACGTCGTTTGAAATATCCATTCAACTGTCCAATGATAACTCAAGACGTCATGTTGTTTTTTTACATTTATTCAATAAGAGAACATATTTAAAGAATACAGTTTTATGGAAGGTGAACGGGAGAGAAATGAGTTCCAGACTACTCAGATCTAGTCACTAATCACACCTCGATGCATATTTAGTTCGCCCTACTGTTGAATTTAGCAGCCACCTCTGGTCTGGAGCCCCTAAATACCTGAAAAATACCCTTGACTCTGTGCATAAACGGGCGCTTCCGTTTGACAGATTCTCCTATTTTAACAAACAGTGTGCAATCTTCGGAGCACAGAGGTCGGGTGGGAATGCTGTCTTTGTTCTATCGGTATTTAAATGGAAGATGCTCCGAAGAACTTGCGTCATTGATCCCTTCTGCACCGGTGCATAGTCGGAAAACTCGCCAAACGCGCGCCCAACATTTGTACACGATTGACATTCGATACATGAGAACGGGTCGCTTTTACGGCTCGTTCTTATGTTCAACAGCTCGGCTGTGGAACGATTTACCGGCCTCTGTGTTTCCTCCCTCCTTCAACACGACCCTCTGAAAGATTTAGGTTAATTCCATCCTTTCCCTCAAAAAGACCCTCCATACAGCATCCCCAAAGACGACATAGGCCATGAGGGAAGTTATTCCCCTCAAGACCTCCTGTGTGGAGTTAATGTAAAAAAAAATATTTATTTTTTGTTAAAAAGATTACTAATAACCTGACATTATTTGAAAAACTCTACTGCCATCATAATAAGCGAATAAGATGTTGCTTCGTGCAATAATGGAGGACTTAATTAGCAGTGAAATTGAACCCACGTCACCCGGATGGAAACCCGACACGTTTGTCCACTCAGCTACTAATCGGTCAATATAATAATGTAATAACCTCCTTGTGAGAGCATCTATTCTGAAACGAGATATTGGTACCATATAACGGCCTGCATGGTCGAGTGGTAAGACGCTCGACTACGAATCCAGAGGTCGCGGGTTCAAACCCGGTTTGCGCAAATATATTTTATTCAAATACTATGTGTCAAAACACATTTAATTAATGTAAAATTAAAATATAGTCTATTTAAGGCACGTTCCAGAGTGGTCGATACTCCAAGTATCGCCCTGGTGAAAGACCACCATTCAGAATTGAAACGTTGCTCGAAATGGCTTTAGCCGTGTTTGGTGACCAGATCTGAATAGCAAGGTACTTCCCAACCTTCTTCTTTCCCATCTCCTTCCCTTCCTCACTACCTGCAGTCTCACAACATACCTATATCGGGGATGCCATAGTCTCACTGGCTCTAGACGGTCGGGAGCAGTTGAGACTCTTGTGCCGTATTCATGTTAAAAAAAATGTATTACATTATGTTTTATGCATCAATCGTTTTGTAGCCATGACTAGATAGGTCCAGAGCAAAGGAGCCAACCGCTCTCGCATATCATGACACTTCTCAACATTTATTACAATATACATATATTTATTTGCTTGTCTTTGACAAAACCATTTAAATACAAAATCTTTAATAAATTACGCAGATTGGTGCGTACGTAAATCGTTATTTATTGAGTCTGTGATTATCTCTTACGAGCGAGATATAGGGCGTATTGTCTCCTATAAATGGCAACATCTTGGTAATATCAATAAACAAAACGAGACAAGCAGTATTAGTAAAGTTATAACTAAATATACATTTATGTCGTGAACTAAAAATTATGCACTATTATGCAAGTAGATTGAAGAAGTCTAAGGAGTAGTACCCAAGTATGACAAAATTCATTATTTTCTTGTTCTCTGTTAACATTGTGTCTTCCTGGTAGAGATATGTTGCATAAAAAATATACTTTTGTCAAATAAAAGAGTAGCTCCCTTATAGAATAAACTATAAATTCTTTATGTTTTTCGTAGAAAGCAATTACTTTGTGGTTTGACATATTTAATTAAATGAAAAAATAACTTAATATTAGACCACAGATTTAGTTTTAATTTTTATGACCGACCGGTTTCGCTTAGCCTAAGCATCGTCAGGGTAGAAAATTAAACTAAACAAAAATAAATAGTGCGCGGTTTTATATACATATAGAGGGAGAACACAATATAAAATAAAATAAGAGATCAAATGAGAAAACAAAAGAATAACTTTTTAATCATAAAAAAAGGAAAAGAGAGAGATAATATGCATTGAAAGAGGTAAAACTTCAACTGTAACTATTTTTGTACCCTGACGATGCTTAAGCTAAGCGAAACCTGTCGGTCACAAAAATTAAAATTAAATCTGTGGTCAGATACAAATATTGTTTTTTTTCTTCATCGGGACTTAAAAATATACTAATTAAATTAGAGGAATGTGCATATATATATATAATGGTGAACATGGGGAAAAGGAAGATATAGTATTAGGAGGAAGACCTTCCTTTTCCCCATGTTCACCATTATATATATATATGCACATTCCTCTAATTTCATTAGTATATTTTTAAGTCCCGATGAAGACTCAGCAGAGTCGAAACTAGTTGACTAATACAAAAATAAAGTGGATTTAAACAACGTGTGTTTTTTATTTAATTATTATTATTATTATTATTATTTGAAACATTTTTTTCTACATAAATTTACATGTCAGACTCTACGTTGTTTTTGAATCAGAGCGTAGTTTATGCTCGAAGGAAACGATACAATAATATATAGTTATTATGTCAATCTGTACAACAAATGAAAAAAAAAACAATTATTTCCGATCATTTCAACTTTCGAAGGTACGAACATAAAGGGAGTGATAATCATTTATTTCCTGCAATTATTTCTCGCCAAAAATATTGTAACTACTACGTAGAAGTTTGCTTGTCGGCATTTTACATGAGATCAAATTGTATTTTTTTTTCGATAGTTTGATTTTATTGATTTTATCTGAAGTTGTTTTATTGAAGTCTCGCCTTATCAGCCTAGAACAAGTTCTTTCCTTCCTTTTTTATGAGATTTCAAAATAGAAATAAGATCCCTGAGGCGTATGTCTAGTAAAACCTCAGAGCAATTATATACAAGAGAGAGCGCTGATGTAGTCAGTTTTGGCTAAGACTAGGGCCAGGGTATTTATACATCCATTCATAGCACATGTCGACATTATGTTTTTGTTTATTCGTAAAACCACTTTTTCACAGTATTTTTATAAACGAAAATATATCATACAACCTAAAAAACCGTTGACTTATGTCCATTTATGTCGCATATGAAAACGTCTGGGTGGAGTCAACGGAGACAGCGGGACATGAAGAACATGTTAACAGTACTTTAAAGCGGTGTGATCATTTGGGGAAATTTTTTGTCTCTTTCTTTCTCATGGTGTACGACGTCAAAACCTGGAGAAAGTGATTTATAACAAATTTGTACAGATTGGGTAAAAATAATTTGCTCTCTCTCCATATATTGTTACCCCAAGAGTAAAACCATCTAGGGCCGTGTTGAAAATGTTGTTGAGATTCGGAAAGAATGCAAGTCTGATGTAAGAGTAATGAAGAGGATTAAAGAAGGGACGCTCAGACTGTTTTAGACATGTAGAGCGGATAAACTAAGAAAGTAGTGTGAGAAGTATATATGACGCGAAAGTGAATGGTTAAAAATAATGGGGACGCCTGTGGAAGACGTGGCACGATCACATGGATCAAATAATTGAGTCGGGCCATGTCAAGAGTCAAAATACCATAAGAGAAGAGTATACATGGCCTGTTCAAAGGAAAAGGTGAATTTTGAATTTTCGCGAGCTGTGTAAATTCGATTATCGATCTTTTTTTTGTTATGTTGGTACACATACGTTTATCATATGTTAGCATTATCAGCCATTTTGGATTAGTGGTTTGTTTTTGACAACTGGATAAGTTAGTCACGTTTGTGTGTGTTCTTCGATTTTTTACTTTTGAAAAAAATGGATCAAAGAATAAAATCCATGATTTGTTTTTCCACAACTCCAGGACGCTCATCGTCATTAACATCTTCTCGGCCTTCTGTAAAGCGCTTGTACCACTTATAAACACTTTTTTGAGACAAAGTAGATTCGCTGAATGCCACAGTCAACATTTTAAGTGCGTTGGAGCACTTTATTCCATTTTTAACGCAAAATTTAATAGATATTCTTTGATCCATTTTTTCAAAAATAAAAAATCGAAGAACACACAAAAACGCGACTAACCTTTCCAGTTGTCAAAAACAAACCACTAATCCAAAATGGCTGAAAATGTATTTAGTTTCACACAAACATTCGTTTGACAGATAAAGCTGTCACGGGAAAACGGGAGCTCTTCAACTAAAATTATAATGTGAGATAGCGAATACAGATATACATAGGTGTATGGAAGATAACCGTTTCCGTACGTCGTACTCTACTTGGCTAGACGCTTAGTAAGTTTGTCGGGGAAGAGAGATTATAACAGTAACGTGGGACGTTCATATAGCTATCTCATCTGTACACACATTCTGTTTAGTATTGCCAACCTTTTCATAAGCGTTATGAGCTTAGAAACTTAAATCAAGACCGTGCCACATTTATCTTTCAATTCGTGTGAATATGACGTGTCTTGTATTTTATGTCTATGGTAAAAGGTACAGTTTTAAAACCAGGAAAGGCATTTTTAAACGTTTCACCCAAAATTCTAGTATGCACTTCATAAAAATTTTATAGGCTTACTGTTTAAGAATTGTATTCACTGGAAACCTTAGACATTTATCTAACTACCCTTCTAAAATCAACAGACGAATCATGCTTGTACTAGAAAGCCAAAACGTGTGTATTTTTGGGTGCTGACCCTTAAGAGTAAACTTTAGAGCTGGCTGCTAGAGAGTGTAGAGATATAAGTGGTCCATAGTTCCCAGCTGCCTGAGTGAGTTATGGCAGAAAATCCATAAGACGAGATGAGGCGGTGTGTGGACACCGAGAGGTAAGAAGTGTAGAACAAGACGACAGACTGCATCCATCATCCGCATTCATCACGATACATGCACTATTATACTCTTCAGCTGTCAAATACAATACGGTGTAATATAATAATAATAATAACATTACATTTATATAGCTCAGCTTTGTGATATTATACCTCAAGTGCGCCCAAGTGTTTAGTTCTTCATTTGTGATAAGGGATCAAATAGATGTTGATATAAACTTGGTAATAAAAAAAATTGCACATACCGTGAATGATCAGCCTAGGCAAGGGGACTCCATCGAAGCCAGAGTAAAGTTAACCTCTCAGAAGTTGGGCGTACTGTACAAGGTCCGCAGATATGTTTATAGAACATAACTGTTGATCTTGTAAAAATCGCAAGTACGTTCCACTGTCGAATTTGGCAACCACCTCTGGTGTGGAGCCCCAACATACTTGAAAAACCCTTAACTTTAAGTATTAGGAATAGGGTAACGGTAATGGAAAATGAAAGGGTGTGAGTTTGTATAAGGTTGAGGACAAATAAAGAGGAAGGGAAGTTTGAGGATCAAATTGAATTCGAGTAAAGGTAAGTGTTAGTAGAAGTGTAAGGGAAAGGGTAACAATAGGAGAAAATCAAAGGGCACGGGTAAGGTTAAGTTAAGGGTAGTGGTAAGTTGAAGGGTAAAGGTTAGGGTAAGTGGAAGGGTAAGGGAAAATATATCAGATTTTAGCTTAGTATATACCTAGAGATATTGATGAGAAATTTTGAAAAATGTTGACAAAGCCATTAAATCCGAGCCTTATCCCATAAATTTAGAAATGTTTATTCACTGTTTCTTCCAACTTTCTCAGACCACCGGACTAGAACATCATAAAGCTGTTCCTCCGCCTATTCCTTGTCCGAATAACGTTTTATGTTCGCCGTGTCTGTTGGTCTACTCTCTGCCAGCGAACAGTTAATAGTGATCTACTTTTAAAGGTATTCTAGGAGGATAGAATTGAATGTGAGAGTCTGTCCAATGTTTCGCTACAAGCTGAATAAATTGTTGAGACAATGCATAGAGCGTTCTCGCCGTGTCCTATCGGACGTTTAATATAATTTATTACTTATATCAAATATCACCGTACGACATACTTGTAAATACGCGTTTCATTTGGAAGTAAATGATATATCGTACTGAACAGCGAATGTTGTACAGGACAAAACATATTCATTCGTACTTGCCATTCTATTATTCTTGTTTTTTTGATTTCTAATGATTTAGTAAGAAAATGTTTTATTTTACTTTTTACACCATTGACTACTAACGGGCATCTTCAGACTGTTACAATTTAAAGTGAATCTATGGTATTTACTCCTTTTTTACGGAATTAATGTGTTTTCAGCTTCGGATTTATAACATTGGACTGTAAAAACGATAAACCAAAATACTTCTTGATGGAAGTGTGATTATATATCTGGGCAGATGATTAAGGATTCACCAAGCCAATTCACTCACCGATGAAGTTATGGTTCGAATTCTCGAAATCTTATTGAAACACTTGTATTAATATATTATATTCTTAATTTTAGATACCAAATTTATTTTTTAACAAAACCGACGACGAAGAAGCAAGAGCACCAGCAAGCGACACGTGGTTCACCAAAAACTTCTTCTTCTTCTAATATCACGTATTTCGATCAGTGTAGTTGAATATAAAATCAAATGGCGAAAAGGCGGGATAGGTAGGAACTGGATGACAAACTAAAAGGTGAGAATCTAACAAATTGTCTATTTGAAATCCAACAGGATGTTTACTGGGTCTCTTTTTGATAGTGAATACCATACAAGAGTTCCAACTGCTCCCAACCGTTTGGAGCCAGTGGATCAATGGCATCCCCAATAGGGGTATCTTGTGAGGCTGAAGGTATTGGGGAGGGGGATGGGATGAGGAAGAGGAAGGTTGGAAAGAACCTGGCTATTCAGATCTGGTCACCAAACACGGCTTAAGCCATTTCAAGCAACGGTTCGATAAAAATAAAAATAAAAATAAATACATAAAAACAAATACATAAAAACAAATACATAAAAACAAATACATTAAAAATCATCTGAAGTCAAGTCATAACACATGGCCACAAACAGAATAATTTCGCTTCCTGAAAAAGATTGTTAAACCAACCTGACAGCTTTGGTTTGGGCCCCGCTCCATCGGCATATCGTATCAGAATACAGGGAAAGTTTATTGACTATGGGAGATTAAAAAACAGCGTTAATCTGGTTCCTTTATCGAGACGTGATGTCAATCTACTTTATGGGTGTACGATAAACCAGGGCCGCTGCAAGGGGTATTGTCGCCCGTGTGTAAAAAAAAGACCAGGAAGGATTTCTAAGTCATTCAATATTTTTTAAGCTTTTATTAGCCTTTTCAAAACTGCAGCAATTCTATTTTAATATTACGTTTTCAATTCCGCATTAAACTAAAAATGTTCTACATATATATCGTCGACGGAAAGACAATAGGGCTGAAGCGCCTTTTTGCACTAGCGCAAGTTTACACTAGAGTACTTTAAAGTTTTTCATTAGCACTTTAAAATTCTTAAGTCTTCAATACCTGGTTGTATTTAAAAAAAAAAAGTCAATTCAGGTAACCCAATGCTTTTACTCCCTCTTGATGGCTTTTTGCAGAAATGAGGCCCAATATCCTCCATTGATATTTTTTACTATCATTTTATGATCATTTTTACTATCATATTATTATTGTATTATCATTTTTTTCTCATAATTTTTTGTTCATTTTTATTTGTTAATATTATTATTACTATGTATTGATATCAATTATGGAAGGTATTGCATTGCACTACTCCTGCATGCCTTTCGGAATAAAACTTTATTATTATTATTTACTGAGTTACCTAAAGCAACAAAAAGCTTTAAAAAATCCCAAACTTGTGTCGCTTGAGTAGACTTGAGTCTTCTCCCAAATGGTTAACATATTTTAGACGGCTAAATGGCCACAAAAGTCTTCAGAATCAAATAAGAGTCAGAGCATTCGATGCAAAAACTAACTGATGAAAACTGTTTTTTTTTTTTACCAAAGTGTGGCTTAAGACCTTTTGCCTTTGTATAGTTTGTGGCCGATACAGAAACGAAAATTCAAGAGACCCCCCCTAAAATCAGCCGCCCGTGAGCGCCGCGCACAAACCACACAAGGATGCGGCGGCCCTGGATGTATGCTCCATCCCGTTTCGACCTGTCATGACGCATTGTCAAGTAATATCAGCGTCTCTTTCTGCCGCCGAAAGCAATTCTTCAAACATCAAGCTATTTTGTACAGATACTCTGAGTTGATCCCAATGTGCGACATGGATGGATGCTAGGGTGACCGTGGAGGGCTAATAAATTGGGACAAAAAAAAATGGTATTAATTTTTACCTGTATTCACTCTAAGAACTATAAATAGGTGCTTTGATCAAGGAATTTATTAAAAACAAAGCTGTTCTAATTGCGCAACGCCAAAGCTCGCCGCTTGTTGGTTTTTTTTATAAGACATGCAAAAAGTATTTTTTCGCTTTTTCTGTTTTTATACTTATAGCAATTACTGTACTATTTATCGTCTCTACATATTTCTTAACCATTTACATCATGAGTTTAAACTAATAAACATATTTTTTCCGTTATAAAACGACAAGACACGACTGAAATTGCCACCTGGCAAAAAGTCCCCTTTAATATGATATTTTATTTATTAAATATATAATATGAATGAGAAAAGACCAGACACCATATTGTTTTACACAATTTCTTCAACTCTTAAATAAGTGCTTTCGAAAAAAAATAATTATAATATTAGTGAGAGTGTAGTGACTTGCTTTAATTTGGCTTTTAACGTCGGAGAAACATTTTTTTTTGCAATTAAATGTAAGTGAATATGAAATTAATATATTTAAGATTCCGAAAAGTGTGGGTTTGGACGCGAAAATGAACAATCTGAAAATATGTTGCCTTTCGTATGTACTCGTATGCAGAATGAGTTAATGATGAATGTATGTAAGTTCAAAATCATGGTGATTGAAAGAGAGAGTACAAGAACAGCGTGCAATATAGTTGTGAAGTATGTTTACGAGAGATGGAAAGGCTGATAAAGGATATTGAAAGAAGGGTGAATGCAGCAAACTGCATTAATGGAGGACTGAACCCTGTTGGCGCAAATAAAAAATTGACAAAGAAGCGAAGTTAGCAGTCCACAATGAAGTGCTTATACCAACTTTGGTGTGTATGGCATTGAGGCATGGAACTGGCAGATGAACGATGAAAGTAGACTGAATGCTGTAGAAATGAGATCCCTGAGGCGTATGTGCGGTAGAACCACGTATGACCGTGTTAAAATGTGGATATTCAGAAAGAATTCAAGGCTGATGTGAGCGTAATGAATAGGATTAAGAAAGAGATGCTTAGATGGCTTAAGCGTGTAGAGTGGATAAACGAAGAAAGGAGTGGGAGAAGAATTTATGACGAGAAATTGAATAATAGAAAAGTCGGGGACGCCCGAGGAAGATATGGCACAGTCAAGTGAATCAAATTCTCAAGTGAATGTGAAGGAAGCAAGGAGTGTGTGACAAGACAGAGTTGTATGGCAGTCCATCCACTCTGCCTACCACTGCGGAGAAACGGCGAAATGGTTAGTTAGTTAAGATTCCAAATCAGGGCCGAAATTGGTTAGAAAAACTAAAGAAACAAATAATCAAAAATAGAATAAAATGTCGATAAAAAATTTTATAATATTTTTTTGTCAAAGCACACTCACCCCGCGCCCCGCTCGTCAACCGCAGCCCGCTGTCCCCGGTCCAGATATAGATCGGAGGCTGATTGTATTGACCGTCACTGCCATTGACGGGGGAGACGTGGAAACGGACGGACACTGGACAGCCAGTCTTCTCCTCTATGGGACTCTAACCATTGTTCACACCGACTTTTTTATCCATCATTCTAACAGACCCGAATTTGGGTGACTTATGGTATGCCATCCTCGACTTTTGATTTATATTTCTCCTATTTTTTTTTATATTTCATCTGAATTATATTTTAATATTATTATTTATAAATAAAACAGGTAAACTTTGTTTAAAACCACTTTTATTTTCATTATTTTGTCGACCGGTTTTGGAAATACCCTTCCATCTTCAGGACAATATTAAAGTTAAAATTAAACTAAAACATAGAATAATGAGATATATATACATATTTAGAGTTTGGAATGTGAAGAAGAAGAGGTAATTGAGGGGATTATGAGAAATATTGAAAATAAAAGTGGTTTTAAACAAAGTTTATCAGATTTTTTTTTTTGATTTTATGTATTCTTTCGTAATCCTCTGCTAACTAGCTGGGGCTTATTCAAAAACCCCTCGTAATGACTATCTAACTAGTACTGCGGCTCTTTAGGCCTTATTACTATCACCATCTGATAGTTGTATTTAATTGACTGAGTCTAAGTTAACATTAGGGAGTTCTTAGGGAAAAGGTCTTAACTGGATAAAAGTTTTATTTATAAACATGGCAAGCCACAAAGTTAATGCTTTTTACAAATATATAATATTTTTTAGTTCTGCTATCATTAGTTTTTATTTTTAGTGACAGCTGTTTCGGCGTTTAAGGCTGCTTTCTTCTGAACGCTGTTGTCGCAAATAAATAATTGTTCACAGAAGCGAAGCCAGCAGTCCATAGTGGGGTGCTTATACCAGTACTGATATATGACAGTGAGGTATGTAACTGGCAGAGGAAGGATGAAATTAGACTGAATGCTGTAGAATTTTGTTCCCTGAGGCGTATGTGCGGTAAAACCATGTATAACCGTGTTAAAAATGTGCATATCCGGAAAAAATACAAGGCTGGTGCAAGAGTAATGAATAGGATTAAGGAAGGGACGCTAAGATGGCTTGGGCATGTAGAGCGGATGATCAAATAAAGGTGTATGAAAATAATATATCATGCAAAAGTGACCTCCATGGTCGAATGGTAAGACGCTCGACTACGAATCCAAAGGTCGCGGGTTCAAACCCGGCGTGCTCAAATAACTTTTATTTTATTAATATGTGTCATAACACATCAAGTATATTTGCAGCACGTTCCAGAGTTGTGGATACTCTAAGTATCGCCCTGGTGAAAGACCACCATTCAGAATCGAAACGTTGCTTGAAATGGCTTTAGCCGTGTTTGGTGACCAGATCTGAATAGCCAGATACTTCCCAACCTTCTTCTTTCCCATCTTATTATTCTCCCCACTACCTTTAGCATCACAACATTCCCCGACCGGGGATGCCATAGTCTCACTGGCTCTAGACGGTTGGGAGCAGTTGGGACTCTTGTGCGGTATTCACTATAAAAAAGTGAATGAAAGAAGAAGTCGGGAACGCCCGAGGAAGAGTATGTATGAATGTGAATGAAGTAAGTAGTGTGTGCCAAGACAAAGTTTGTATGGTGGTTGGTCCTCTACGCCCACACCTGCGGGGAAACGGTGTGATGATTAGTTAGTTAAATTTATAAACCTTAGAAATCTGAGCTGGGCTCAAAAAAATTAGAACGATATTTTCTTACATGTAGTTTTTTAATATTAAATTATTCCGTTCCAGGATTATTACTTTTTTCCTGTATCCCACCCTATTCCTAATCCCAACATCCCAAATCATAACTTTAGACCCACCAAACACGTAAAAAACAAAACGTCGTCGAAAGTTACAAAGCAGAGCTTGCTCGTGATTTCACGCAAGCAATTTTAGATCCATCTACTTTGACTTCTTAACCTTTCTACTCATTTTTTATTCGTGTCTCTGAGGATGTTATCGAAATATACACAGATGCCAAGAGATACGAACGATCTTGATAGTGTCACATTCTCGTACACCTCGAGATCTAAGTCAAATTCTCTAAAAAAAACAATATATTGTTCTCGGAATGCTGAATGTGCTGACTTACGACTTTCGGTGACGTAAGAGACTTCATATTATTTTTTATAAAAGATTGGTTAGCCACTTGGAGTAAGAAAATATATATGGAGAGAGAGATAAAGATTTTTACCCAACCTATACAAATTTACGATAAATCACTCTCTCCGGGTTTTTGCGTCATGAACCGTGAGAGATAAAGAGGCAATACAAGTTGCCACATAATATCGCACCACTTTTAGGTATGTAAGCATGTTTTCCGTCTCCCGCGTCTCCGGCGACTCTGCCCACTACATTTTGTTATGCGACATAACTCAACGGTTTTTGAGGTTACATCCTATTTTTTTTTTATAACAATGCTATGAAAAAGTGGTTATACAAAGAAACGCTACATTACGTTGACATGTGCTATGTAAACCCTAGCCAAGCCCGAGTCAGGAAATTATCAACAATCCTGACTACACTGTTTGGCAAAGCTATCCCTATCTCCTGGTATTTTTATAATTCTTGCATTTTCTTATGTATTGTTTTTAGTTATTTTTTGTACTATTGATAATTATAGAATTATTGAATTGCACTATACCTACATTCTTTCTGGATTTTCTTAATATATTCGGTCTGATTGTTTTTTTTTTAAATTTTATAGTGAATACCGCACAAGAGTTTCAACTGATTCCAACTGCCTAGAGCCAGTGAGACTATGGCATCCCACTTGGGGTATGTTTTGAGGCTGAAGGAAGTGGGAAGCGAAGGAGATGGGGAAGAGTAAAATTGAGAAGTCTCTGGCTATTCAGAACTGTTCACCAAACACGGCTGAAGCAATTTCTAACAACGTTTTTATTCTGAATGGTGGTCTTTCACCAGGGTGATACTTGGAGTATTTGTCACTCTGGAACGTGTCGCAAAACCACTTTGTAGGCAAAATGCGAACCTTGGGGTCGGATATTAGATGCTTTTTTCTCAGGCTCTATGGGTCCGAATGAAATGAGCCTTTGGAATTCTGTTTAAAATGATGAACTAAAGCAGATTAATGGCAAAAAAAAACCAAAAACAATATTTTTTTTTAAATACCACTTTGCGGGCAAAATTCGAAACTTGGGGTCGGAAATAAGATGCCGTTTTCTCAGGCTCTATGGGACCGAATAAAGCGAGCCTTTGGAATTCTGTTAAGAATGATCAACTTAAGACGATTAAATGAAAAAAAAAAGAAAATAATGATAAAAAAATCAATACCATTTTGTAGGCAAAATGCAAGCCTTGGGGTCGAAAATTAGATATATTTTTCTCAGGCTCTATGGGTCCGAATGAAATGAGCCTTTGGAATTCTATGAAAAATGATGAAATAAAACAGATTAATGGCAAAAAAAAACCAAAAACAATATTTTTTTTTAAATACCACTTTGCGGGCAAAATTCGAAACTTGGGGTCGGAAATAAGATGCCGTTTTCTCAGGCTCTATGGGACCGAATAAAGCGAGCCTTTGGAATTCTGTTAAGAATGATCAACTTAAGACGATTAAATGAAAAAAAAAGAAAATAATGATAAAAAAATCAATACCATTTTGTAGGCAAAATGCAAGCCTTGGGGTCGAAAATTAGATGTCTTTTTCTCAGGCTCTATGGGTCCGAATGAAATGAGCCTTTGGAATTCTGTTAAAAATCATGAACTAAAAACGATTGAAGGGAAAAAATACAAAAACATTTTTTTTTTAAATACCACTTTGCGGGCAAAATGCGAAACTTGGGGTCGGAAATAAGAAATCGTTTTCTCAGGCTCTATGAGGCCGAATGGAGTGAGCCTTTGGAATTCTGTGAAAAATGATGAACTTAAGACGATTGATGGGAAAAAAAAATAATACTACTTTGCGGGCAAACTGTGATACTTGGGGTCGGAAATAAGATGACGTTTTCTCAGGCTCTATGGGACCGAATAAAGCAAGCCTTTGGAATTCTGTTAAGAACGATGAACTTAAGACGATTAAAGGAAAAAAATAATACTACTTTGCGGGCAAACTGTGATACTTGGGGTCGGAAATAAGATGACATTTTCTCAGGCTCTATGGGACCGAATAAAGCAAGCCTTTGGAATTCTGTTAAGAACGATGAACTTAAGACGGTTAACTTATAAAGGACAAAAACTTTTTAAAAGTCTTCCAAATGCCTTAAAAGAAGCCTCAAGCCTTGGCACTTTTCGGAGGATTTGTGCTGAATATGTAAAAAAAAAAAACCTATGATTCTATGCTTTGTTCTATAATTTTGAAATGTAAAAATGTTTTTTCTTACTAGATGTCTGAAAAAAATATTTACATACATCTAAATAAAATTACAAAAACAAAAAAACAATAACTTGAAAAAAAAACAAAAATAATTTTTAAAAATCAATACCCCTTGATAAGCAAGACCTAAAGACAATTAATTGAAAAAAAAAATCAAATAAAAAATTAAACGTAACTTTGCCGGCAAAATGAAAAACTTGGGGTCAAAAAATAGGTGCCGTTTTCTCAGTTTCTATGGGACTGAATAAAGTAAACTTTTGAAATTCCATTAACAATAGTGAACTTAAGACGATTCAATGAAAAAATCTCCCAACAATAACATTTGTTAAAAAAATTCCATTTTACGGGCAAAATTGGGAAATTGCGGATCGTCACTACATTGGTAAAACCACCTTTAGAGCGTTCCGGTCGGTTTATTTATTAATATGTCTTCTTCGTCGTCCCATATTTTCTAATTTGTTCAACTCATCTGTAAGGATATGTCCCAGGTATTTAACCTGTGAGGCCACAAGCAGTTTGTTTCCTTCTAGCCAGATTTGCGGGATATTTTGTGGCTCCTTATTGTGTTTGAATACGACGATGGCGGACTTTATGGCGGTCCATCCTCTCTGCCTACCCCTGCAAGGAAACAGAGTGATGGTTAGTTAGATAGTTATTTGGTGTAGGGTAGGCCATCTATGAGTTGATTTAGAAGTACACTTCTACTCCCTCAATACATAATTTAATAATACAACCTTTTTTTACATAGATGTCGCACATCATTTTCTATATTAGGTTCCCTTAGAATAACAAGATTTCATCTAACACACTTATATTTTGCGATAATAAACTCTAAAGTAATGATGTTAAAGACTATTATCGCATGAATTTGCTGTGTCCGTTAAAATCTTGTTATTCCAAGGGTTCAATTAGAAGATTCCCGACAAATTCTTATATGACTATTACATTTGTTCATATTTTCGTGGTTTATTGGATAACAAATACGAAATAAATACGGAAACAATGTACTATGATAAAACGCCTAAAGATTTACAAAAGACTTGCTATTCTATTAATAACCTCATGATTCATGATAAATAAGTTTCCCAGTCAGAAACCGATATTGTGCAATATTTTCTGTTTGAAATGTAATATTTTACCGCGAATTGACTTCTCGTGAGCGGACGAATATAGAAAAGTATTCATTCAAATAACGTTTGAATCGCTTATAATAGTGGAGGATTAGCTAATAAATCATTTAGTTATTTGTATTCCAATCTAGCTCTATTAATAGTAATATTCTTCAGATGTGAAAATATTGAAATATCACATTTGTTTACTTTTCGATAAACATCCACGTGTTTTGTTTACAGTTTTTTTGTGCCTAAGATTTGTTCGTGGCGAAATTTATATCTTATTCTGTTCTTATATTTCCTCTAGAACTGTTAAAGGTAGAATCTTCACTTCTCGTGGGTGTGAAATATATTTATATTTTAAATGTGTTTTATGCAAATGTATATTATTCAACATTCTTTAATATTATCATTACGTACTTTCTCTGCCCTGTCATCTGTCAGTGGACAGCAGCTGATATCCAAATATAATTATTTTGAGGTTATGAGTAATATTTTTCATTGAATTATACATTTGAATCATACCTTTGAGTGTCGCTGGTGACATTCTTATAATTACATGGTTATTTTTTAGCTATGTTTTTACCTATAATCATAAAAACTTTTATTAATTGTTTTATTTTACTATGAATATTATTTACTTTCAGTGGGTATGCTGGTGTTTTGAAATATTGATGAATGTACAAGCTAAATCAACATGAAGTTCACGTCGACCACTCCAGATGATAACAGTTCGTCTGATGAGAGTCCTACAGTGTTTCCTCAAACTTATATTGTGCTGAAGTTTTCTCATAAAGCTAATGAAAAGGCCTTAGCATGGTTCATAAGCAAAATTAGGGGGAAAAAGGAGTGAAGGAGGAGCTGAACTCTCGATTCGAAGACAGCCTTACAAAGAAAATGAGGTAATGATTTATTAGATTGCTTTCAGAAGATTTTTGTTGTGTATTTTGTCATCTTTTTCTTTCTATATGACCGACATGATTGTTGCAAATTCTATCTAATAATCTGACTTATATCTTCATGACAATTTTGAATTTATTACTTTCAGGGACTCATTTTACACATATCAGCTTCGAAGATAAAGTTCCTCCAGGTGGCAGAAGAAATAGAAATTGTAAAAAGGGACCATTCGGGCGTACTGAGGGAGTTCCTTGTCAGCCAATTGGAAGACTTTCTAGAGGAGGGAATGCATGTTGATGACTTCCTTACCACTGCAGAGAGACAAACCATAGTTAGGCACGAATTAGAAAACATCAGGGCTTCCGTAGAAGAGAACCATGTTCCAGGATATCCTAACATTTGCCTTTATCAAGGGAAGTCTATTCTACAGGCACTATTGCAAGCGGGAATCATTGAAAAGATTTACGCATTACATGACGAAGATGAACTGAGGAAGTTGGGATCTCAGTGGTTTATGGCGCTTTTCAGGAAACAACCATTTGGTAAAAACTTTTTTCATAACTTTGTAGCGTCCAGCTCTGGACATAGGCCTCCCGAAAATGTATCCAAAACTGGCATTTCCTCTTTTGGTCGTCAACCTTTCTCATCTTTCGGTGATCTCTTATTTCTCTTTTCCACCTAAGGACCTCTTCCGATGATATCGGAATTTGTGGTTATGCTACGCGCCTAGCGTAATATACTAAACTTGTGTGTGGAGATTGTGACAGTAATGTTGGCTACCTACATTTCTTTTGCTTCTGATCCAATATTTCTATCTCCCAAGGAAATACCTTAATTGAAAAATTAGTCCAACATAGCAAATTTATATATAAATTGAATAAATTCAAGCAATTGATTTAATATGCTATTAATTAGACATCCGATTATATGCTCTAAAAATGAAATATATGCCTTAAATGTGCAATAAAAACTAAATAATATCTAAAATATGCATATTTAATTTAAAAAGCTAAAAAATGTAACAATTTTTCATACTTTTAATATCCATGGTGGGGGAATGCTAAATGAAACTAAACTTTAACATTTTTCGGGATCTTTTGATTTCATGAGGGAGGGATTCATACAGAAAAATGATATTGGGTGTTTTGACGAATACAAAGTCGCAAAAGAAATTATGGAAAGGAATAAAATGACATATTTATACATTGAAAACCCATTAATGATGAAAATAGGCTCAAATATGCACCATCTGTAAATGTGCAAATGCATATAATCCAATGTCTATTGATAATTGTACATTAAATATGTTAAAGTTCAATGAAATAACTCTAACATTTTCCGTGATTGTTTTCTTTACTAGTGCGAGATATTTCAAATGAATTAATTTGCTTTTCTCTTTTTGAACTTACTGTTTACTGATTACATACTATGTACTATATTTTTTCTCATTTGTTCCAGAGGAGATTAAAACATACTTTGGGGAGGCAGTCGCATTATACTTTATCTTCATAGGCTTCTATACGACGGCTTTAATTTTCCCAATGGTTCTAGGATTCATCCAGTTGTTTTTGAGCCATGAAATGCTAGTTTTTTTTTGCATTTTCAATATTCTATGGGTCAGCTTCTTCCTAGAAGTAAGTAAAGTATTAATATATGTAACTGATTTACCTGGCAAAGACGATAGAAGGCCACACACTTCCGTACAGTTCATTACCACAATCTACACGTTTGTTTAATTCTCATACCACAAATATTTGATTCACCTGATTAAGACATATTTTTCTGTGCCATCCCTGACTCCATACATCATTCTCATGATACATACATTTTGACAACTTCCGTGGTCGAATGGTAAAGATCCTCGACTACGAATTCTAAGGTTGCGGGTTTGAATCCTAGCGTGCACAATTAAATTTAACTTATTCAATTAGTGTTATTTCACATTTGATTAATATAAAATAGTAAATTTGCACATGTTTCAGAGTGGTGGATACTCTCGGTATCGCCCGCCCTTCGAAAACGTTGCTCAAAATGACTTTAGACGTGTTTGGTGACCAGATCTGAATAGCCAGGTACTTCCTGAAATTTGAAAGGTCTTCGATAAACGCTGATTCTCAACCACTTTCAACTTTTAATCATATTGTGACCAGCAGTCAAGCATAACAATTTGATCAAAAGCTAAAACAGGCCAAGGATAGGTGTTTAAGTTGGTTTGAAATAATTCAACGTTAGTCTAATCACTATACTGTATTATTCTGCCAATTCAATGCCTCACTGTCATACTACAGTGTCGAAATCAGAACTCCATTGTGGCCCGCAAGCCTCGCTTAATGTTAAACTTGATGTATCATCAGTCTGTTACTTATGTCTTGCAGGTTTGGAGGAGAAAGAGCAATGAGTTAGCCTTCAACTGGGGAACTATTGGAATGACAAGTCTAGATGAGCCGAGAGCTAATTTCCAGGGCATTATGGGAATAGACGCTGTCACAGGAAAAGCTTTACCAGTTGCACCAAGATGGATGACCAATCTAAAGGTTACATTTTAATGTTTTTGTTAGTATTTTACGCAATATGTCATTTATTGCGTAACATTATTCCGTTTGAAAGTAGTAAAAGTAACACAATTTGTTGCTCCTACATTGTAGATCAGAGATCGTTTTCATCTTTGAGAAGCTCATGACCTTCCTGACTCATTTCGAAAATGGAGAGTTAGATTCTGAATGCCTACGAAAGCCCTCTTTAAGGTAGTGGCCTACAAATTAAACTTTTAGTCGGAAGGTTACAGATTCCATTCCCCATCGCAAATACGCCCCACTGTTGAATTCAGCAGCCACTTTTCTGGTCTGGAGTCATAAATACATGAAAAAAAAACCCAAGATTCTGTGCAGAAACGGGCGGTTCGATTCCCATATCTCAGCAAATAGATTGCAATATTTGGAACACAGAGGTGGAAATGCTGTATGTGAAGATACTCCAAGGAACTTGTCCCATTAATCCCTTCGGCTCCGGTGCACAGCCGGGAAACTCACCAAACTGTAGACAGTTGATATTCGACACATGCGAACAGGTTGCTTCTACGTTCTTGTTTTCAACAACTCGACTGAGGAATGATTGCCGGCATCTGTGCCCTGCCTCCTTCAAGACCAAGGTTACTCCTTTCTTATCTCAAAAAGACCCTCGGCACAACATCTTCAAAGATGACGTAGGCCCTGAAAGAAATTATTTCCCTTAGGGACTCCGGCGCGAAGTTAAGAATATATATTAACATTATTTTTTCTTTTCGTACTTGGGCCTGAGATATGTGATGTTGATTTAGGGTTCATTCATTAAAGTAAGCTATAAAATATGTTGTTTTCTTACATCGTTAGTGATTAACACATTTTGTATTTTGTGTACGTGTGTTTTACGTTAAATTAATGTTTTAATAAGTTGTGTGCTTTGCAGATGTACTGTGTGTCTCTGCCGATCGTCTGCTTGTGTCTTTGTGGAGGTTTCGTCATCATGCTGTGGTCGTTCTGGGCGGAGGACGACCTGAAGACGCAGTTTGAGCCCAACAGCTGGTTCATCATGATACCCAGTGTCATCTATACCGTGATAGTCTTCATTGTCAATTTGATGTACAGAAATTTTGCCACTTTTCTCACCGAATGGGGTAATTCAATTCGTTACTCAATTTATTTGAACCACAGAAAAACGAAGAGTGTCAACGAATTTAAGATAAAATTTACCTTTCTTCTGGCACACAGACACACCTGCAAAACACTTCTATCCATTTATCTCTTCATTGATTTCAATGTTTTTATGAACTCTGTAGACTTATGGTTGGATTTCACTCTGATTTCTGATTGAACTCAATGAAAGCTTTCATGCAAATATAAATGCAGGCCCTTGAGTTTCAATCCTTTGCACTCAAAATGGATTTTGAATTACGTAAACAACTAAATTCATTGTGGATACAGTGTTATTGTGCTGTCTCGCTTGTTTTTTTCTCAATACAAATATTAAATAGCAAAGATATTATATGTATTCTCAGTCTGTGTTGTTGATTGTTAAGTTTTTGTTCCTCAATGATGGAAGTTCACCTTTGCCGTATATTTTACCTTTACCAATGCCTTAATTAAATCCCGTCGCATGTGACAATAAATGCTTTTATTTTCAGAAAACCACCGAACCCAATCTCAGTACGAACGACACCGCGTGATAAAGCTGGTGCTGTTTGAGTTTGTCAATAATTTCATGTCGCTTTTCTATATTGCGTTCATTCTGCAAGATCCAGAAATGCTGAAGCAACAGGTGGCCACCATGTTGATTATATTGCAGGCAATTAACCACTTCCAAGAAGCCATCCTTCCCTCTCGTTCTTCGTGGGTCATTTAACAAGGTAAATATTATATTATTGGCTATACCCGCTGCATCGTGTGCTATTTGTTTTTTTTTTAATATGTAGACTCAGAAACAATGAATTGCTGTTCCTCAATCATCACTCTAATAATTATGGGTATCATTCTCCATTGTTCAGAATGTCGAGTCTTGTTAACACAAGCTATAGTCTTGAAATTTTTGGTACCAGTCTAAATGATTTTTGTCATTCATTATGACTTAATCTTGACTTTGATTTGAATGTTCTTTCTTATGTTTATTTTGTCCTATTTTTGTCATTGCTTCATTATAATATTATATGTGTGCTGCTCTTTTCCCATTTCGTGTTATGCTTTTTTTTTGTAATTGGACAATAGTCCGTTAGTTCATAAATAAATAAATTTGCAGTTTTCACTGTTGATAAATAGCTCTGCTCCCGAGACAAAACTGTCAACATTAACATGACAAAGATTTTTATCAACTTCATCAGAGATTAGTCGACTTCGGTTAGCACGCCCGCAATCGGCAATGTCGTTTGAAGGACCTTACATTGTTTTCACAAAACTTGGCAACTTGTGTACCTGATTGTGTTTTATTTATTTTCCCGTTATAGATTGACAGTATCAAGAGTATATTTTCCGGCTATCCCACGACCTCTATCAAGAAGAGGAGCTACACCTTCAATGAAGATCTGGTCACTTTACCATTGGTATTACAGGATGTTGAATGTCTGCATTACGAGGATCCCAGAATCGAACAGGCCAATTCAGAAGGAACCATGGAAGATTACGAAGGAACCTACGATGATTACTTAGAACTTTTCATCCAATTTGGTTATGTGGTAAGAAATAAAAACCAATTCCCAAGTACTATCCTTATCTTCTTATGTATAATTTACATTATTAATATTGTATATTTCACTTAGATCAATTAAATAATGTAGATACGTCACTGAGACAACGCGCGTGGATGCACTAAACCGAGTCCACGAGACATACCTGAGATTTACTGCGTTTAGTATCACACAAACATTAGTTTGACAGACAAACTGTCACCAGCGGTCATAAACGCGTCGCTGTAGGCTCCTTTCTGAGAAAAAATGCCTTGAGAGGTGTAAAAATCATTCGGGAGCAAAAAACATATCTCATGGAGTTTCTTTCCATTCATAATTATCCACAAATCACTTATTATTTCAATTCCATAGATACAATTTTTCACAAGGTTTGTCAACTCGATAACGGTGTGAGATAGCAAATGCAGAAATACATAAGTGTGTGAAAGACAACCACGACTAGTGGCGCGATACCCAATTATAACAGTAGCGTGGGATGTTCATATAGCTATCTCATTCGTACACACATATTCTTTGAATGACTATCCTTTTCATAAGCGGGTGCAACGGAACACAAGACGTTACTAGTAACTACATTTAGTAGTACCATAGTAGCTACATTTTTCGTAAGATTTGTATGAATATGACGTGTCTTGTATTTTATGTCTATGATATTTCAGGTGCTATTTTCTTCGGTGTATCCGTTAGCTGCATTTTGGGCAGTGGCCAATAACATCATAGAAATAAGAGCGGACGCTTTTAAACTATGCAGGGTCTACCAGAGGCCTTTGGCCAGGAAAGTTAAAGACATTGGAGCTTGGCAGGTAAAATTGATTTGGTTTATTTTGTGACATCATTGTATCAAGACATGTTGTAATATTTTATTGGTGTCTTCCGCCTCGCAACAATGTAACCGTGTAAACTCAAAGTTTCCCTGTATGTTTTTTGTACATCTTGATGGAATTTGCACTTAAGATGTTATAGAATATTGATAAATAAGTATTGCTTAATTTATCTCCAGAGATAATATATGACATATTTCGCAAAGTGCCAAAAATAACATACTCTAAATGTATGCCTTACAAGAGCAAAGTAAAGAATTATTTGGTAGTTCTATCATAAGCCATAAATAATCATTTACATTTGATTTTAATTCAAACTAGTATTGCATAATATCTATCATCGATCCATCTCTGCAAACTCATATTGTCACTTTCTAAGAGAGATAAAAAACAATGGTGATTCAACGAAACATGAACATTTGAAGCACTTTGGAGATACTATTATCATTCCCAATCGACTTAAACACTTTGAAAATCTCTTTATTTTTTTCCTGCCTACTGAAAACTGTGGAACAAAAAGACGGTTCATTAATTAATTGCAACACAGAGATGAATTTGTATTGAAATTATTTATAAACCTATGAAAAAAACTTGATGCTTGCTTCCATCCCCTTACTTATAAACGCAGTGTAAATTTTACGCGTGGCGCAAGGTCGGAATAGCAAAAAAACTTGACTTAAAACCTCGGCTTATGCGACCAAACCAACGCTGAACCGGCACGTAAAAATCTAATGAGTAAGACAGCTAAACTTTACTGTTATTTTCAGAGATCTTTCGAAGTAGTAGGTGCCATGGCTATCATGACGAACTGTGGCCTCCTCTGGTTGTCTCCCCAAATAAGGAGCTACTCCGAGAGCCTGGAGATGAAGCCCCACGACCTCTTCTTCTATTTTGTGGTCCTGGAACATCTCCTGTTGGGCGTGAGATACATCCTGCATCAGGCCATTCCCGATAAACCCGAGTGGGTGAGGATAGCCTTGGCGAGGAAAAATCACATCTCCAAAATGGCGCTTAAAAATGAGGTTAGTTCGATCTATAGTTTTCTTTCTGATTACGATTTATTAAATCGGTAATTCATTTTATTTTGTAATAATCACCCGTTGGTTCTATAAACTGATCTCCGTGTTTTCCCTCCATGTTTTACCCCAATTTAAAATAGTTTGAAATTAATTCTAAACTTTTTAAGTCATTCCTTGTGTGTCAATGTTTTTTTGTGTTTAATATTAAATAGAATCTTGTTAATTTTATGCAGAAAATCTCCTTGGTTCTGGTCCCAGAGTTCGCGGGTTCAAATTCAGCACTGGCAAATAAAAATGGATTCAACTTATCTGGGCTGTTCACCCATAACTAAAATGCAGTATATTTGCGCCTTCTTCCAAAGTGGAAGATACTTTTAGTATTGTACTGGTGGGAGATCACCATTCAGAAACGAAACGTTACTTGAAATGGCTTTAGCTATGTTAAGTGACTAGATTAGAATACCCAGACCCTTAATAATAATATTTGAATAATTTGTGTAGCACCGTTTTTGTGAAAAATCACCTCAAGGCTTACCAAGCTTTCTCTTCCCCTCGCCACTTTCTTCAGCCTCGCAACATTTTCTTATTAAGGATGCCATAGTCCCGCTGGCTCCGGACATCTAGCCACTGGCTCCATCACATAAAAAAAGAAAGAGAAATCATTTAATAATTTCAGTAATTCCAAGAAAATTTCTCTGAATTTATAGTTTTGAGAACATGAATAATTTCCGTGCTTTGGAAAATTTAAAAAAAATAAATGTTTTTTGTTTAATCTGTCGAGTGAATTAGCCGTTTATGATATAAATAACTGTTTATTTATTTAATTTATTTCCAGAGGCTACAAAGGAACACCCGAGTGCTCACTAGAAGGTTTAGATCTGTTTACGGAACTTCTAAAATTAAATTATAACAAACTAACGATTACTCCATTTTAGAAGAAAAGAAGACTTCCGCACTATTATGACTAACCCTCTTATAAAAGCAATTAAACCTGCGATATTGTTTGAATGTCAAAATGATTTATATTTCACACATATGTTATATTCTACCGTCCATTTTTTTTTTACATAGTTTTTTCTTAGATTTACTCCTGCCTAATACTTGGTATAGAATAACATGATATTGTAAAGGATATACGTAGCGATATATGGTTGGTTTGCTGCAAATTCACCAACCCCGATACATTATTATTTAAGTGTGTATGTTTTATAAATGACACATTTAGTTGTGTTAGTAATTGGTGACTTTCTACAGTAAAACAATGTTATGAAAATCAAATAAGGGGGTATTTCTCCACCTGAGTAAGCTATTGCGTAACTTTAATCATAGGATTAACATGGCTGTAAAAACAGACATTTACTTGACGGGTAACGTTACTCAGCAGTGGGGAAACAGATATTATACGCTACTAAACAAGTAGCGCTACTAAACTACAGTTTACTTTAACCTCCTCTCAGTGGGTCAAGAATAACTTACAAAAAAGTTTTTTCGTTGACTTTATATTCTGATTTCTAGCACAAAATATAGCCTTCCATCTATTGAAAAAACGTTTTGTTGTATCCAAAAAAAATATTGTTTTTAAATAGTCAAGTTTTACAGTTTTTATAATTTGTTTTTAGATAGTTAAAGTTACGCTATAACTATCCATGCAACCGACAGTTAAAATAAATCAACTTAAAACTTTATATGCTGACTACAGGATATATTATAAATCGATAAAGGCTTTTTATAGTAACATCTGCATCCGAATTGCGCAAATTTTGCAGATTCATTAATTGTTGCATAAATTGCAGCTGCAGCTGGAGTTTGTTAGTCAAATTAAAATTATTATTATCAAATATTTTATTTATTATTTTGAAGGTTTAACTCTTGAATTCTAATGGTACTAACTTTACGGTAAGTGCACTAACCCAAATCCTGCGGATGACGTATACAATACGTTTAGACAAGTTTGCAACCTGTTGCAAACGTGATCCAGTGGCACTCAAATACTTAGAAGGATTTTATTAGCGGTGAATGGGTTATATGCATAATGTATTTTTGAAAGAAAATTTAATCATTTGGCAGTTCACATATTTGTAAATATTTTTTACTATTTTTCTATTACGGGCTATAACCATAAAACCAAAGTCCAACAAAATAATTACGGTTTTTTATTAAGTCATGCATTTAAGGCATTGGTAAAGTCCTGAAATCATTTTGTTTGACCCACCAACATAACTACAGGTGTGATTTTAGGTTTAATAGATACATAAACCATTTTCTCTTTTTTTGCAATGTTTGGTGTATGCATGTTGCATGTATGTATCCATTCTGCATAATATGTATGTATCCATGCGTGTGTGTGTGTTTCTCGTCAGCTTTTTGACAGTCAGTTTGACCAAATATAAATGGCTAATTTTTAAGCTTATAAATTGTGCTTATATTTATTTGTCTAGCCCTCGAATGATGTTATAAACCAAATGGCTAGGCAGTAAATAAGTTTATTTAAACATTAATAAGGTTTTTTAAACCCGACTGGTGAAGGAATTTTCAGTTATTGGAATATGTACATACATATTTATTTATATATTCCTGTGCCAAAATTTTGACTATGTACTTATTAAAGTTGATGCTATCAAGTTATTTACTATCACATTTTTTACGTATTTGCACGGTTAAATCAAATAATATTTACCAATTTTGGATTTTTTTCCATAAATTTTCAATCAAACTTTTTGCAGTTGTCGTAAAATATGTAATACGTAATTATAATTATTAACGCTTATTTTCAGCTCAAATAATTATTTAACGACTATCAATAAACAGTATTTACAACTGCATTAGATTTTACTATTGTAAAATGAAAACTATTCTAAAGTATATCAAGTCGACGAGTGCCTCAGTATGTTGTGACATTTTGGTAATATTTGTAATTTTCTAAGATTTTTACCGTTTATAAATTTTATTTCTTGTTAAATTTTGTAACCAAATATGCATAATAAACTATATTATAAATAAAAACTATAACACCAACATCTGATTCCCAATATTTATAATTTATTTTTGCATTCGCCCTAAGAACAAAGTCATCGTCTATACGATTCACAAGCATGGTTTAATTCACTATGAAGATGACCGTAAGGTTTGTACTTTTTCTTCGGAAGACAATGAAGGACCTAAATCAATAATACACTTTTTATTATGCGTGTACATGTTATTGCATTATTACCTTGTCATATTTTCATAAATAATCACAATAATGTCTATAAGTAATATCATATTTTAGGATAATCCGACCGTTGAAAAGATGTGTCACTATTTTGAAGGAATAAAGGATCTTTTGAACGGCCGAATCACTGAATGCAACTAGGTTTGTTTTTCCAAAAAGCCTTTACAGCAACGCATGGCCTGCACGTAGCACTTTTCAAATCCAAGGGAATCATCATCCTGAAACAGGCAAAATAAAATTTCATTAAAATCAAAATTATCTTTTTACGGACAAGATTTATTTGAAAGTTTAGCACGCCATGATGATATTAATAATATTCAAACAACTTGCATTAGAAAAACTCAAAGAAAAGAAAAAAGATTTTGATGTAGCCAGGATTCAAATTTGTAATCTTAGCTTGTCAGACGGGGATGCCTTACCAGTGTGGCAGTGAACTACATTTCTAAACTTCGATTTTACATTAGTTTTTCCACTTTTAATGCTGAAAGGTGCCAATTCATCTCCATGATTCCCACTAAAATATTTCATTCAGTTTATGCAGATATGTGCCATTGTTTTCTCCTGGTTTCGTACAAAATGTTGAGATTTTGATTTAATTATAACATTCAATATTTATTCCTTTTATAACCTACACGCATACATGTATGTGCAAATAAACTATGCCTCCAGCACTACACACATATATGTATATTTTCATTTTCATAGAAACACAACTGTTTTCCTATGTACATCAGGTATGCGATAAAAAGGTTATAAGCTGTGCTTGATTGTTCCGAGATCTGGTTCTAATTTTCTCCCAACATACCCATAGACATGTACCGGTAAATACTCTTAGTATCACCCTGATAAAAAGTCACAATTCAGAATCGAAAAGTTCTTTGAAATGGCATTAGCTGTGTTTAGTGAGCCGATCTGAATATTCAGGTAATTCCCAGCCTTCCTCTTCCTACCCCCACTCTTTTTGGCGTCACAATACACCCTGATTGGGGATGCCATAGTTCCACTGCTACGGGGCAGCTGTATCTCTTGTGTGGTATTCATATTTTAAAAAACAAAGCTTACATAGTAAGGGTCCCTTATAATCCTTTCTCCTTCCGGATCAAAGTCCCCGAGGAGGAGCAGCTGGGCTTTACTGGTCTTGGGGGACCGGCGCTTCAGCTCTTTCATGTTCTCCTCGTCCATGCCAAATATGAAATCAAAGTTCTGGAAATCTGCCTCTTTTATCTGAAAAATGTAAGAAATGTACAAAAATTTCAAGTTCATACAGCTTTATTACAATACCGACACTCTTAACCGTCATGATGTTAAAACCTTTGTTAATACATTGTTTGCGGAAAACGAGATAAAGTAAACGAGTTTTTCGCCCACTATCACTAGAGAGAGGGAGCTGACAAAACACGGTTATTACTAATTTGCGGTAGGGAAGCGAGTAAAAATCGGTATTCGGCGAAGTAAAAATTACGCATCTACGAGGATTGGCGAAAAACGCCCGCAAACGGTGGGTTAATGAACAAAAAAACATGAATGTGACAATTCTATTACTTTGAAGAATATTTTGAATGTTATAAAAATCCCATGAAACTTTTAATGGTTTTTACAGACTACGAACAATAGTTGTTCCGGACTGCAGTATACTGGGTGAAGATTGCCTCGATGATAATCAACCTCCAATAGGAGAGGGCACCAGAAGAAGAATAATAATAGTTTTAAGCATAAATGTTATACTGTGCATATTTTGCCTTATAATAAATAGTCAATGAATAACAGACTAAACTTTAATAATAAAATATGAAACATAGACCATTCATCTTGTATTCGAAGTACAATTGGGTATTATATTTGTCACTTCAATAAGTAGATTTAATATCAAAGTGTGAGAAAAAATCATTTCTTGAAATGGACACAATGGCCGAGTCTCTCATAAATGAAATGATTTTCCGTCAGCATAATCCCATTGTGAGAACAAGCGCTAGACATATTATTTAAGCCGACTTAGGCAATGTAGCACAAAAGAGAAGCCTTATAAGATGTTTGCCTTTGTTCATACAGAATTAAAAGAATATAAAATATAAAGTCATGTAAGATGATTGAGTAGTTAGGTAATATGCAAAAATAAGAATCCAACAAGAAACCAATCACATTAACTTCAGTTTTTTTTTTTAATAACTATGCATTGAAAGTTATTATTTTTCTTCGAAATTCTTATTAATATGTCAGTATATCACTAGGTTTTATGTGGCATTGATGGATATAAATTTTACAGTAAAATATAGCCATCAGAGTCAATTTAAGGCAAGGTTTTATTTTGGAAGTCGGCCAAAATATTGGAAAAAAACAAATTAATAATGAATGTATCATTATTGATTTGCCTTCCTCATAAGATGGTAACAGGGTGACAACAAAATTTTCTGGTTGTTCACAGTGCGTAGAGAAGGCCTCTTGCGAGGTATTACATTTAAAAAAAATAGTAATATTACGTCGTTGCACATCAAATATAAGTATTTTTACGAAAATTAGTTAAATATACAGTTTTTCTCCACCTTCTGATATATGAACCATGTGATAATAACAAATAGATAGGGAGATAGAAAACAAACCATGTGCAAACAGTCAGAATGTTGCATTTAAATAAGAGCCACGTGATCCATACTCCATCTTTAATACGTGGCTTGTACCGCGCCTATGTTACATGGCTCATATTCTTCATCAAACACTTCTCAACTTGTTCCCGCTAGCTGTGGTTTTCGGAGTTAAAAAATATAGAAATCCCACCTAAAATCACGTGACCATTTGGTTTATAAAATGGCGGTAAGTTATTATGCTTTATTTAATAAATTTTATGTATTTTCATATAATTACTATCAACATTTCACTTGAGAATTTATGAAAAATGGCTGCCCTTTGAACCGTCATAATTTAAGTTTAATGTTGTGATAAGCTTCACATTTATGCACTATGTGGAAACATATTAAAGTTATTGTGTTTTTTATGTTTCAAGAAAAGTTTAATACTAAACATTAACCCCAAAAAGGGAAGAAACACTATCAATTGGATATTTCAATATGGCAAAGGTAACTGGACAATGGTCCGTTAGTATATAAAAAAATATTTGCAAAAAATGTATACTTTTATGGAATACAATTTTTTTTTCGTACTTCGTCCATAAATAAAAGTAATATTTTCCGTTAAGTTATATTTTAAAACAGTTTTTTATCAATTATCTCATAATGTACTTAGGGTCACATATTTGATATGCATCGACGATTAGGAATAATTTTGAATTTCTGCCATTTTATTAGTGAGATTATCAAATTACAAATGGATATGTAAACCCAACATCAAACACACACTATAAAGATGAAATCATTTGTAGCCTTGTTCACCTAATAACCATTTCTATACAAACTTCTACACTATCAGTTTTCCAATGGTCTCAAATGCTCATTAGGTCCACACGGTTACAAATGATTCCGTGTTCACAGCACCGTGTTTATCGCACTATGATAGTGTAAATATTTGTGTAACAGAAAATTTATTGATGAAGTAACGATGAGATAAAATAAAAATAGTATTAATATTTGCGTCTATTATCGCCGAAATAAGATTGAAAAGCTTGACTATCCGAGATTTGCTTCATCAAAACTTTGCTACTCTTCATAGAAAAGTTGCAGATGTGGTGCCTTAGACTGTGTCCAGAATGCCAAGAGAGCAAATTCCGCACAAAATACTAGCGATAATTCCAGAGGGAAGATGCCCAGCATATAAAGTTGGGGATAGCAACTCCAAATGCTGTGAGAGGAGTGACTAGGCCTGCAATGGACGGAAGCCACTGAAGTAGCCCGGAACAGGGACGCTTCAAGGCGCCTTATCGAAGCCAAGGTCCTAACTATAACAAGGGGAATAAGATGAGATGAGATAAATGTCTGTCTGTTATTCCAGAATATATACATACTTGCCTGGCTCTGTTGCAGTAGTTGACATGATTTTTCTTCATGGTTTCCAGAGCTCTGTAATCTGGATGGTTGCCAACGTGCCATGATCCCAAAGCGGCGCTGTCTATGTCCCACTTATCGGCCTGCCCGCTCTCCTTAACTAGCTTTATCATCACTCCCTCGGCTATGGGCGACCGGCAAATATTACCTTAAAACAAAACTCATTTATTAAAATAATGCACAAAACAATAAAAACCAATATGTATTAAATTACCATTAACTTTAAAGCTTGTATGCTTACTATTTATATATTAATTATTGATATTATTTCAATAATTAATATAAAAATGAAATATTTAAGAAGTAATTATAAAAAATACCTAATATATTTTTAATTCTATTCAGTTTCAGTCACTAGTTTCATTTTTGTGTTGGAAAATACTAAGTTATGCGCAATTTATATTATTTATTTATCAATAATATTACGTGAACTTTATGCTTTATTGAGATAAAACCATCGGAAGATTATCAAATTAAATGAAAGATAAGAAAATCAGTTTCACTTCATTAACTCGACACTTTGGCTTTAAGTCAATTTATTGATTTATAAATAAATAAAACGCATGCATGTTTTGGTCAGTTAGTTATAATTTAAAATGTTGACTTCAATAGTAATTTTATTACCTAGACACACGAATAGCGCCTTCTTCTTAGGAGATTCAGCCATTTTTGGTATTTATGGATAAGAATTATTTTTTTATTTATTAGATTACACGAAACTGGAAGGTGCTGGAAGGCAAAATACGGCAATGCGATATCTGGTGAATATTTGGCACGATTTGTATATTTTTTTCTCTGGATTAGTACAAATGTCAAAAACAATGTTGCCACTCTAAAATATTATAATGTATTTTATCGGTTCTCACCTGTTCTTACGTAAATGGGGTACGTTGTGATATATTAGTCCTTATTCAAATGTTTATGATTTTCATAACTTTCAATAACATATCTTCTTTTAATATTATAATTAATTAAGTACGCCCTTATAAGCTTTTATATAATTGTTTAACACATAATAATAGTGACATAAAAATAACATGGAGTAAATTAATTATTAATGTAATAGTAATTTTCAAAGACTTTTGAATATTTCTGACCAGGGCCGGTCCTGAGCAGGCGCATTTGGAGCCGTCCGCTCCAAGCGGCGAATTGCCAAGGCGTTGAGAGTACCTTATTACAATGCATTTTTATACTATATATTATATTAAATGAAAAAAACCATACAATCTATGGATGGCAATCGAACCCCCAATTTTCCGAACAGACGGCGTGGAGTTGAAATTCGCACCTCTCGTTTTAGACTTCACAAGGAACAATAAAAATTTTACCTGCGCCAGGCGCCGTTTGGCTCAGGGCCGGGCCTCTCCTGACAATACTATTCAACTGTTTAATAACAGTGGCAACCTGTATCATCAGACATTATTTCTTCTAACTTGTCCTATTGTCAGATTTTACAGATTATATACTTTGCTTGTTAACATTGCATTGCTGAATCTGAATTCTAAACGTTATTTCTTTTTATTTTTTCTTTCTTGTTTGCTTTTTTTTTAGTATGTTATTTTCTATTGTTTACTCGCCTTTCTCTTGTATTTTCTTTCTATTTTGGAAACCGCACACTATATATTGTGTTAATCTGGTTCGCTGAATCTTCATTAGAATTCAAATATGTATTTTAATTTTGATTCTTATTTTTCTTTTATATCTATACTTTTTTTTGTATGCTCTTCTGTTTTATTTTTTAAATTAAAAAAAATAAATAA
This sequence comes from Drusus annulatus, assembly GCA_022651775.1. Lineage (NCBI taxonomy): Eukaryota > Metazoa > Arthropoda > Insecta > Trichoptera > Limnephilidae > Drusus > Drusus annulatus. The sequence continues at coordinate 573,519 of JAGWCC010000266.1, forward strand.
AAATTCAGGTGGTTATCACTGAACTATAACTTTGTATTTTGTACTGTACCTTTATCCCCATTTACGGGGGTGGGCTAGACCCAGTCCCTGCACCAAACAGGTGACACGCTGAGCCTCGACGTGTATATCCGGTGCCTCCCCCAGTGGTATGCACTCGTTGATGGACAGGCGCAGTGGTATCAAATCCCGCGATGCAAGCCTTGTGATTCGGGATTCGTTTTTCAATCCCCAGGGTTTTCGGGATTTTATCCCTCTTCTGTTCATAACCGTCTTAAAAGGATCCCTTCCTGCTGGGTGAGAAATTGCTTTCGCTTCAAAATCCACATTCTTATTTTGCAGTGGGACTGCCCACATTCAACACCGTTAAGGGGCTCGTCATATTATTTATACAGGTTATATTATTTTATTGTATTTCACCAATGTTTTCTATTATGCAATGCCATGCAGGGACACTCGGGGGTCTAGAGTCATTGTTTTATAAAAATGTAGCTTCCTTTTTTACAAAAAATTAGAGTCCTGACGTGCACGCTGATAGGAGGAACTGTAGGTTCCTCCTATCAGCGCGGGAAAGTGGTGGGGCCCCTCTAGTTATCCTATTATCAGTATGGAATACAAAGTTTAGCACAATGACTATGCATTTTACCATTTCATAGAAAAGGGAGATATGCATAGAACAATAATTGTGTCAAAGAAGTGGCTGGAATAATTATTCAGTAGTGACCAATTCGCCAGATGATTATTAATACATAGTTAATAATTAAACTTACAAAAATTCAAATTAACTTTTTTTTCAATGTTTATTAACAAAAGTATAAAATATTATAAATAAAAAACGTTATTTTATTATTTGCAGTTCAGCTACCCCAATAATTACACCATTAAGTTACTATTGATAATAAACAGGTTAATCAATAAAAAATATATTTAAAAAAATTATTAATACTTCTTGAGTACTTCTTAATAGGTCTTAACTTACTAAATGGATAATAAAATAATAAGTTAAAATTAACAATGATTTTTCATTGTCTATGTATTCAGTCTTTTTTCCTCAGCTTAGCGCTAGAGATCTCAATTGACTCCAGCCAATGGGTAAGTTCTGGTGGACAAGCGGGCTTTGTTTCACACCCCTCAATACCCTTGAACAATGCGTTTACTTCCACACCCACGATATTCTGTTTAGAAATATTAATAGCCCTCACAAACTTGTCTCCCAAAGTTATAAATTTTTGTTCAATGTAGATTGCCTTGTCATCCCAGTAAACAAGCTGAAAGAAAAAATATTATTAGTATAAGATTGCAGAAAATATACCTATCAATAAGAACTGTAGACTTTTTTCAGGACCTAAGAGTAGTTGCTTGATGTCATATTAATATGGCAACCCTGTGGCTTGAAAAAGTTTGCATTATCATGTTCCATATTCAAATTTCATCTTCTCTTACAACTTACAAACATTGTCATGGGAACATTGTTCTATACAGAGATGATAAATATATTAAAATACTAAAATATGGTAATGCCACGGAGATGTCTGCTGTAAGCTGTCTCTGTTTTTACGTACCTCGTTTATAAGAAAGAGTGAGAGGTTACATTGGATCTATCAGCGGTATGCTCTTTGACCCGGGCAAAAAATACAATTTTCAAGACAGGATCATAAATTAATATGGCTTTCATGAAAGAGACTTTTTTGGACAAACAAAAAATGGTGTGGCCTGTGACTTCCAGAAAAACTTAATGCTAAAATTGGTATAACATTAAATAATTTATATTATCAATCATGTAATTCAACCAAATTACATGATTGGTGTAACCTCAATAAACTTTACTTAAATGTCAGAAAATGCAATATAATTAGTTTTTTTCAGAACTAATCAGCTTTTCGATTATCAATATAATCTCAACAATACTCTCCTGAATCCTGTCAATGAAATCAATGATCTTGGTATAATTTTAGATACTAAATTCAACTTTATTTTATATATCAACTCAATTACAACCAAAGGATTAAAAATGTTTGGCTTCATTCTCGGAAATGACAGAGACTTTAGGAATATTTCTACACTCAAAATATTGTATTCATTTTTAGTTCGTAGTCAAGTGGAATATAATTCTTCTATCTGGTCCCCTTACTATAAAATCCACTCCGACTACATCGAAAAAATTCAACATAAATTTCTTCGATACATAAACTATAAACTTAATCTACCCATTGAAAATATTAACTATAACTACTTGATGAAAGAATTAAATTTATTAAAACTTTCAGATCGAAGAATTATTTTTGACTTGACTTTCATTTATAAAATTGTCAATGGTATTATAGTCAGCCCAAATTTATTGAACCTTATTTCGTTTTACAAACCAAAGAGAACTATGCGATCCAAAATTTTATTTAGCTGTAACAATAACATCAGGACTGAGTCTTTTAGATATTCGCTTGTACCTAGATTGCATGTAGTTGGTAATACATACGCAGAGGTGGCTGGTGTATTTAACTGCACGGAATGTAGATACAAGAAGGCTATAAGATCATATTTCTTTAATCAATAATCTTATTATGTATTTAAACACTATTTTTTACTACTCTACAACCATTCCTTATTTTGTTTGTGCATCTAATTCTATTTTTTTCACTGTCAACTGCAAACCTTTTAATGTAAAAGTCCTCTCGGGCGTATTCAATAAAATAAATAAACTATTTCAAATGGTTGATTACAAACTCAACATTTGTTACTGCATCATAAAAAGTCATTATTCATTAAAATTCAGGCAAAGCGTCGGTAATCTTCCTTCTTTCTTCGTTTGGCGAGGATGTATTGTAGGCAGACAGTTGATAGCCTATTTCGGATGCCTAGCTCTTCCAGTATGGATAGATTAGTGTACCTGGCTGTCCATGGATCAATCTAAAAATAATAGTATTTCATTATAAATATAAACAAAGGCATTAATGAGGCACTTACCCGTGTTTCTACTTTGTACGCTGTGAAGATAGGAATAGTTCTCCTGTATCGGATACTGGAAGCCCCTTGGAGAGCATGGCCTTTAGCAGCCATTATATTTTCATAGATGCCAGTTCTGTCGTAGTAGTGGAATCGCGCAAAATCTAATTCCCTGATGTAGCGAGCATTGTTCATGTGTCGCAAGAATATGTCAACATCGTTTGTAGTACAGAAACCTGGAAATAGAATTATACTCATATTATGTTCTTTTGTGCAATCTACTATGAAAATATAACTATTTTAAAAACCTACACTGTAATAATATATTAACATTGTACCTACTAACTTCTTTTAAATTCTTACTTTTATGTTATGTACTACACATTTATTTTACTCCTTTGTACAACTTAAAATGTGTCTACATGCCATTTCCAAAAGTGTATACGACAAAAAGTTTAACAACGTTCCTTCGAAATTAGAATTGGTAATGGAAAATTATGCTGAGGTCAGAGAATAAATTAATTTGTGAGCATTGTCACTAAATTGAGGAAATATAATTAATTGTTCTGTTGTGAGGTAATAGATGTATTTAGGAAGGTACTGGTTTTTATAAAGGTTCATGACAAATAGTAACATATATTATATTACAGAAAAGGTTTTCTAAATGAGAAATAAATTAAGAAACAGGAAAAATAAACTATATTTATAAAAAGCATATAGTTTTTTAGATAGACGTAAAATACAAGACACGTCATATTCATACAAATCTTACGAAAAATGTAGCACCACCAAATGTTTCACCCGCGTATGAAAAGGATAGCCATTCAAAAAATATGTGTGTGCAGATGAGATAGCTATATGAAGCGTATTTCGAAGGCATGTCTCGCTGACTTGGTTTGGTGCAACCAGGCGCGTTCTCTCAGTAACGTATCTACATTATTTAGTTCATCTAAGGTTTCTTACGAGAATTGTGTGAGATTTATGTGAGATTAAGCTGGTATTTATTTAGTATGGCAACCACAATTATTGGGGAAATGTTGTGAGGCTGAAGGAACATGGGAGAAGGTGGGAAAGAGGAGGGTTGGGAAGTATCCGACCGCGTAGATCTGTCAGAAATAATGAGAAAATTCAATTTACCGTAAATAGTTGTGGCTTCGTTGAGTTTGCACTTCTTGTCGAGTAATCTTCCAAGTCCGACTGTCACAAGTATTCTTATAAAGTAGTTGACATCCCAAAACATATACAGGAGCGTAACAATGACAAGAATAGCGCAAAACATGTTGGAAAACTTTTAGCCTAAATTGAACGAAAGCCGTGTGACCAGTGGATACAATTTACGAGAATGAACTGAAGAAACTTATACGATTCGTTAAAACCGACTAATATTCATGAATATTCATTAAATAGTCTGCTTTGCAACACTTTTAAGTGATGAATAACAAATTTCGAAATAAACTGACACCGGATTTTGCTGACAACTACAACTTCACTGACGTTGAATACCGGTTTTGTGAACAGTTAATTTCCTCATATTCTCAATGTGTGTGGCGCATAATTCAAATATGTCTTATTATTATTTATGAACGTTATCTTGGACACAAACATACAATAATTTTCAATCTCCCACTGCCCGACGTTTTTTTTACGTGAATACCGCACAAGCATTGATATAAAATACAAGACACGTCATATTCATACAAATCTTACGAAAAATGTGGCACCACTAAATGTTTCACCCGCGTATGAAAAGGATAGTCATTCAAAGAATATGTGTGTGCGGAAGAGATAGCTATATGAAGCGTGTATCGAAGGTATGTCTCGTTGACTTGGTTTAGCGCAACCAGGCGCGTTGTCTCAGTAACGTATCTACACTATTTAATTCATCTAAGCGCACAAGAGTCTCAACTGTTCCCAACCGTCTAGAGCCAGTGAGACTATGGCATCCCCAATAGGGGTATGTTGTGAGGCTGAAGGTAGTGGGAAGGGGGAGGAGATGAGAAAGGGGAAGGTTGGGAAGTACCTGGCTATTCAAATCGGGTCACCAAACACGGTGGCTAAAGCCATTTCAATTCTGAATTAATTAATTAATGATTTTTATTTTTATATCAATTAAATGTGTTATGAAACATACCAATTTAATAAAATGCATTTGCGCACGCCGGGTTCGAACCCGCGACCTCTGGATTTGTAGTCGAGCGTCTTATGCTCATGCAGGCCGTCATTATGGATCAATTAAATAATGACAGCATAAGCAATGATATTTTAAACTTATTGACACTTGTACTACTTATAGTAGTAGAGCTCTTAAAGTAGCAAGCAAAAGATACGGTAATTGTCGTACTTTCGATTTAACGTCAAATAGTCACGCATCGCTTGAGGTTGTATCTATATCTAAGCAATTTTCATAAATAAGTGCCAGGAATAACGCCTTTCACCTAAACACAGTCGAAATGTAATGTATTATAAATGCATAACTCAAAATATATTCCTCAGCACGGGAAATCGTACTAAGAAAAGTACTGCAGCACAATATGTATTAAATCAAATCAAATAATCTTAAAATTACACTTATTACCAAGGTTTTGCAAGGGTGGTGGCCATTTTGTAATCCGAATATGTGAAATTCAAATCGCGCGCCTTGGTTTCGAAACGCAGGCCAAGTAGGTTGGGTACCTACTTGAAAATACTTCGTGGAGTAATACTATGTTTCTTGATATATATAAATGCGTTCAGTGTTCTTTGACCGAGACCTTGTCTAATAAATAATCAATAATTTGCTGTCTGGAACATTACCAAGATCTATTTACTATTAATTTAATCATCCAAGATATATCCAACATAGCCATTTTAGTGAGTAGGTGAGTTGAGTTTACGAGAGACGGAAAGGCTGATAAGGATATTGAAAGAAGGGTGAATGCAGGAAACTCCATTAATGGAGGACTGAACGCTGTTGGCGCAAATAAGAAATCGTCCAAAGAAGCGAAGCTAGCAGTCCACAATGAAGTACTTATACCAACCTTGATGTATGGCAGTGAGGCATGAAACTGGCAGAGGAAGGATGAAAGTAGACTGAATGCTGTGGAAATGAGATCTTTGAGACGTACGTGCGTAAAACCATGTATGATCGTATTAAAAATGTGGATATCCATAAAAAATGCAAGGCTGATGTGAGCGTAATGAATAGGATCAAGAAAGGGACGCTTAGATGGTTTGGGCTTGTAGAGCGAATGAACGAAGAAAGGAGTGTGAAAAGAATATATGTTGCGAAAGAGAATGGAAGAAGAAGTCGAGGACGCCTGAGAAAGACATGGCACGATCAAGTAAATCAAATACTTGAATCGGGTCATGTAAAGAGTCAGAATAACAGAAGAGTATGTGTGAGACGATGTATGAATGTAAATGAAGCAAGGAGTGTGTGCCAAGACAGAGTTATATGGCGGTCCGTCCTCTCTGCCTACCCCTGCGGCGAAACGGCGTGATGGTTAGTTAGTTTTAGGTGAGTTTTTACCTGGGGTCGTATTTTGAATGCCTCCATGGCATAAATCAAACCCCCCGAAATAATAAGGTTCTATCTGACACCGCAATGTTGTGCGATAATAAACTTTAAAGTATCCTTTTATAAAGCCTATTATCGCATGATTTGCCGGGTCCGATAAAATCTTGTTATTCTAAGAGGTTGATATGCTGATTTGATTTTTTAACAAAAATTATGATTGAATAAAAAAAATTAAAAAATATTACTAGAGTTTTTTACGAAATTATAGAAACATTGAAAATGTAGTAGTAAATATTATATAATAAAATAATATAATTTTTCTGTGTATATTATTTGTTTTTTCTATGTTTTGTTAAATTAAATTGCAAATTTTGACGCTCACCGTCATCGGTTCCATGGTGTAACGGTTAGCACTCAGGACTCTGAATCCTGCGATCCGAGTTCAAATCTCGGTGGAACCTGATTTTTTTACGACTTATTTTTTAAACCGATTGATAATCTCACTTTTTTATAATCATTTTTATTGCTTTAATAACGGAAAATAAAACGAGTGGGCAATATCCTGTTTTTTCAATTTCTTTAACTTATAGAGCGCCATTAGAGATTTTGAATACAAAAAAAGTGATTTATAAAAATAGTCCGTTCGTTCGTTTGGCAGTCTGCTAAATAATTCATCTTGCATGTCGGCTGTATTTTTTGTTCTCTACAGTTCATTAATTCAATTAATTTTTTTGCATTAACTCCACACAGAAAGCCCTGAGAGATATTAGTTTTCTCAGGGTTTATGTCATCTTTGGGGATACTGTGAGGAGGGTTTATTGATAAAATGAAGGACTGAAACTGGGTCTTGAAGAGGCTCATGTTGTAGAGGGGAAGAAACACAGAGACCAGCAAATTATTCCACAGCTGAGCTGTTGAACACGAGAACGAGTCGTAGAAGCAACCCGTTCTTATAATCGAATGTCCACCGCGCACAAATATTGTGAGCGCATTCGTCAAGTTTCCTAACTGTGCACCGGTGCGGAATGGATCAATGACGCAAGTTCCTCGGAGCATCTTCCATTGAAATACCGGTAGAACAAGGACAGCATTTTCACCCAACATCTGTGTTCCAAAGATTGCAATCCGTTTGTTAAGATCATCTAGGAGAATCTATCAAACGGACCGCCCGTTTCTGCACCGAGTCTAGGGGTTTCCAGGTATTTTGGGGCTCCAGACCAAAGGTGGCTGCCAAATTCAACAGTGGAGCATTAGCCCTACGTCAAAATTTCTCTTTGAGTGCGCTTCTTTTATTTTTCTGTCTCAAGGGTTTAAATAAAACGACACATATAAAATAAATTAAATGTTTAATTAGTGTATTTCATACAAGATAGTAAACGAAACAATGGCTTATATGTTATCACAATTAGAACAAAAACTAAATATATTTAATTACGTACATAATAAATAATAAATTTTCCTTAGCAGGTGCTCTATACCAGTTCGTTTAGAACTACGTAGTTTAAAATGTAGCAAAAACTGTGTTTTTTTTTATCTAAAAAACATAGTGCGCCTTTTAGGCTAAAGGCAAAATTTATAAATCACAGTTTATCTAGCAACGAAAATATATTCAAATTAGTAGTTACCCTTGAAAAATCGTGGGATGTAAGTTAGCTTGCCAAGAAAAAAATATGATTTGCCCCGATCGAACCATTTCAAATATAGAATAATTAATGTCTGCTAAAATACATTATAGGTAGGTACTTTATTAGGAAGGTAGGAACTTGAAAAGATTAATATTTAAATTTGATAATTTAAATTAACATCAGTTTCAAATTTGAAAAATTCTAACTCAAAATTAATTATTTATATTTAATACACTTTGACCCCTGAGAAAAACAAGGTTTAAATTGACACACCGATGTCATGCGATAATGGGCTCTATAGAAAATTACTCTAGAGTTTATTATCGCATAACATTGCTGTGTTAGATGGAACCTTGTTATTATTTCACTTTACATTATTTTTCCAAATTTTCAGATGATACAAAATGGAAAATATCTCAGTGTTTCATGATGGATCACAAATTTATATTAAATATTGTAAATTATCTGCTTTATAATAAATAAAAATAAATAGAACTACTTGTATTTACCTGTGAAATTATATTATTCCCTATTATTACAAACCTAAGATTTATTTTAAGTGCAGTTCATTAACTAAGTAAGTCAAAATGCAAAATTCGTTTAGTATTTCTTTATTCCTACTAGGTATCTAATATCTACTCGTAGATAATAATAAATTAAATTTCAAACCTACCTTGTTGTATTATAGTGTTGTAGAAGGTCAAAGTTTAACATGACAATAATTCTTAATTTTTTAATAAAAATAGTCACATATTTTTTTGAATAATAATGCTATAACTTTAAGCCAACTTGTAAGAAAACATAGGAATAAAACTGGTTGAAAATAATCCAAAGTTAATTAATAATATCATCTTTCGTATCGTGGTAATCTTCTTTTTCTAAAAAGATTTTTTTTAGAATCTTTTTTGTGGCGTCTGTGAATTTCCTACGTCACTTTTATTTTCCTTGCAACTCTCCACTGAAATGGTGCTGCCATCATGAAAAAAACAAATAAATAATTGGAAAAGGTTTTTTTGTTAAATTATTAAAATACACATAAATAATTATAATCTAATGGTTACAGCATCTTCTGAACAGAAAAAATGAACAATTAATGATTTTATTTCAGGGGCTACTGTTTTTTAAAACGTTAAACAATGTGCATTCATTAAATCGTAATCTTAGAGAAACATTATGGAGGAATAGTTTGGTTTGACTCTGAACTATGATTTCATAGTTCTCATCTCTTTCTAACACAAATATATGACCGCCCCTGTAAGCAGATAGAGAGAGACGGAGATATATTGAAGGGGGCGATTGTTTGTAAGATAGTCTATTTTGTTTCGTTTCGGCCATTTTTAAATACAACAAAACAAAACAATATTATAAACACCATTTAAACGATTTATTAAGTAAGAATATCACCCACGTGATAATAGAATGAGGTTAGCTTTAATAATGATAGATGTTTATTATAAAAATAACGTATTTATATCCTTAAATGAATAGACATAAAATACAAGACACGTCATATTCATACAAATCGAACGATTAATGTGGCACGGTCTTGATTTAAGTTTCAAACCTCATAAAGTTTATAAAAAGGATGGCAATACTAAACAGAATGTGTGTGTACGGATGAGATAGCTATATAAACATCCCGCGTTACTGTTATAATCTCTCTTCCCCGACGAACTTACTGAGCGACTAGTCAAGTAGAGTACGACGTACGGAAACGGTTGTCTTCCACACACCTATGTATATCTGCATTCGCTATCTCACATTATTTCGGTTGAAGAGTTCCCATTCTCCCGTGACAGTTTGTCTGTCGAATGAATGTTTGTATGATACTAAACGCAGTAAATCTCAGGTATGTCTCTCGGAATGGTTAAGTACATTCATGCCCGTTGTCTCAGTAACGTATTTACACTATTTAATTCATCTAAGCTAAACTGATACTAATCTTCAAAAAATCTATCAAACATATTAAAAACTGTTGAAATACTTGAGAAAAAATGTAATTTTTACTGTTTTTTGGGGTCCCACGCATATAACATATTTTCATAGTGTTTTTTCTTGTATAAAACTACTGCAAATATTTCAATAAATTAAAATATAGGGAACAACCTCAATAACTCTCTGACATTAGTTATTCCGATAAATTATGTGAAGTTCGCGCCGACGCGATGCGAAATTATGTGACATCTTGTTTTGTCTCTCTCTTTTTCATCGTATACGAAGTAAAATTCCGGAGAAAGTGATTAATCCAAATTTGTTTACTAACATTAGCTCTCCCTCCTTATATATTGTTCCTCCAAGTATATCACCCACACAAACACATTATTTTATGATAAATAAAAACGAGCACTAGTGCTGGAATTTTTTTCAATACTCAGCCAAAAATGGTGAGGAGAATAAGGGACTCCATTTTATTTTATTTTTAAATCTCTTTGTAACTTAAATATCTAACATTTTAATAGGTTAAAGAAAATAACTTATAACTCACCCAAATATAGACCAAGTTTAATAATTCTTTTTGATAATAATGGAGAAAATAGTTTATAGTGTTATAAAATAGGTAAATGAAAATATTTGTGACTTTTTGATAACGTATATATATAGTCTTTTAGCAATCTAACGGGTGAATAAAAAAACAACGAAAAATTATGAAAAGATTAAAAATTAATTATTTACTAATTTTTTTTTTAAAAGTACTCGTCTGCCAAAAAAATATCACAATATTCTTGAAAAAATAAGTAACAGACAGATTGAAGCAAAAATATTCCATTCAGAAAATTTGTTTATATTTATATGTGGCGCAATTAGAATTGACCCAAAAAACACAAACTTAGAACTGTGTGTATTGGTGCAATGTATTAAATTTCGACGGTGAAGTCCTTGGAAAATGTCACTGAGACAGCATTTTGTCTTTTTTCAGAAAGGGACAATAATATTCGACAAATTTTTCAGTGTGTTTTTTTAAATTTCACTAGAATTTTCTTTTATGGAGTCGAATAATAAGTTTGACACATGCTGTATGCAAGCAATGCATCTGTGTTAGAACTGAGTTCGGGTCAACTCTGGTTGCGATACCTATGATGATAATTATGATTAAAATCATAATAATTTATTCAGATGGTAAATTGGTGGAAAATGATTGTTAAATAAATTTGCAATTGGATAACAAAAATATAATTTCGGACAAAAATTAGAAAGGAAAAGTTATTTTAGTGGTTGATAAATTAGTAAAAACTGAAAATATTTTTAGATAATTTTGAAATTATAGTTAATAGAGTAATGCTTGTGATTTTGAAAATTGGTTATTTACATTGTATGAAAAAGCTGTAAAGCATGCATAGCAAAAAAGGAGTGGTTGATTTTACAAAAAAATTCAGAAAGCTAAAATTTTTGTATTATTACATTTTTTTATCTGAACAGTGGCGTAGCGATAACTTTAACATTCATAAGACCTGTCATTGATCTGATGTTTAATTACTTTATTATAAATAATTGGGAACGTCCATACTAGCAAGATATTGAATTAAATAGAAGATATATCTTTGTATTAACTACGCACTACATGATGTGCAGTAAAAAAAAATACAGGGGAATTAGTACAAGAAGGTTTTAAAACGCCTTTACCCCCTCCGCCATCTTTGATTTTCAACATTTGACTGGAACGTGTCAAAAAAAAAAAAGCTGGTATTATAACTTGTAACCCCATTTTTTTCGAATAGGATTTTATTCGCTAAGCCACTGTTTATTCTCGTATTAATCTCAATTATATATCATACCTAAATTTGTGAGTTCATCGGTAGCTTCGAACAAATAATGTGCTCTTTATAACTAATTAGTTAGTTTCTGCAATATAATGAAAAAATGGGTTAAATATTATAATGAAGCACAAATACCATAATATTCATTAGAAGCCTGTGTTAGTAGGGTTTTATGAACATTGGGTCAAATAAGGATATATATATATATGTAATTTTTTTGTCATTACACGTGTCCGTTGGGTTTTTCGCTATTTTCTCCGTCTCTCGGGGGTAGCTGGGTGTTGCATTGGCACCTGTCAGGGTCGCAAATTTTGCAAACATTCTTCCTGAGTTTGGCGGACGATATATCGTTCGATTCCACCCAGGCAGCAATCTGAAATGGTAAAAAACATGTGTCAATTTTGCTTACTAAGAATATATAAGGAGAGATACCTTTGCTTAACAGTGCAGTAAGGACGGTTGACTTTATACTGACTTGATAGAAATAGACAAAGGATATATTAAAGGTTATTGGATAGCCTATTAGTTACCGCCCACATGGAATTCGGCCATTTTTAATAAACATATTTGAACACATTCAACAAAACAATATAAATACACCCACACTTAGAGTACACAGAGTGGTACCTATCCAAGGTAGTGTAGTCAGTTTTTGATGATTTTTGCCGGACTCGGCTAGGACCAAGGCTAGGGTATTTATACATCCACTCATGACACATGTCGACATAATGATTTGTTTATTTGTATAACCACTTTTTCACAGTATTCAACAAAAAATATAACCTAAAAAACCGTTTAGTTGTGTCGAGTTTAGTCGCGTATGAAAACCTGTGGGCGGAGTTCCCGGAGACGCGGGAGACCAAGATCATCCTTACAGTACACAGAAGCGGTGAGTTATTTTTGTTGTCTCTTTCTCCCTCATGGTGTACGACGTAAAACATGAAGAAAGTGATTTATCGCAAGTCTGTATAGGTTGGGTAAAAATAATTAGCTATCTCTCCATAGGTTGTTACTCCATTCACCCACACAAACACTAACAGAAGGTTTGCCTAAATAATAATGGTAGTTTTTTAAAAAAAATTTTTTTACTATATATCATTAAAAATGTGAGTATTCTAAAGTTCGCTCAAAAATATTTAAAACTGTTGAAATACCTTTGAAAAGTGATGTTTCATAATCTTTGTTTAGTCTTTTTGAACATTCACGCATAGCACATATCACCATCATGTTTGATTTATTTGTATAACCACTGCAAGTGTTTTAATCAACACAAATATATCAAAATCCGTCGACGTAAGTTGGCGATTCGGTCATGTGAAGTTAGCGCGGACGGAGAACATTCCTACATACTTAGAAGTGTTGCAATATTATGGGACGACTTTTTTCGTCTCTTTCTCTCTCACGTAAAAACCCGGAGAAAGGGATTTATCGCAAATTTGTATTGGTTGGGTAAAAATATTTAGCTCTTTCTCCGTATATATTCTTACTCCAAGGAAAGAATACATATGCTTCTACAATGTCAACTTTTTTACTTTGGAATTTTCATGGGTAGTAACGAAATGTGTTTAAAAATTCTAAAACCTAGCGCTCCACTCTGCATTACGAAGCTGAAGGTATTGGAGAAGGGAACTATATGCAGAAGAGGAAGGTTGGGAAGTACCCGGCTATTCAGATCTGGTCACCGAACACGGCTAAACCCATTTCAAGCAACGTTTCAATACATAGAGTATCTACCACTCTGGAACGTGCCGCAAATATACTATGCATTATTTTACATGAATCAAATGTGTTTTGAAACATATTGATTTTATAAAACTTACCTCGAAAACGACCTCCGGATTCGTGGTCGAGTGTCTTACCACTCGACCACGGAGGCCGTATTATTTGATTGCTACAAAATAAATCAGTGTCGCCTGGTTGCAAGTTGTAAGCAAAATTCATAGCTTCCGAGCTACAATATAAAAAATACATATTTTCAAGGTGCTCGCGCAATGGTTGACGGTTTAAAAAAAAATTAAATTAATTTATTAAACTGAACTAATTGGCATATTTAATAATAACAAGTCTCTTTGCCAACCGTCTGGAGCCAGTGAGACTATGGCATCCCCATTTGGGTATGTTGTAAGGCTGAAGGTAGCGGAGAGGGGGAGTAGATGTGGAAGATGGTTGGGAAGTACCTGAACATTTAAATATGATCACCAAACACGGCTAAAGCCATTTCAAGCGACCTTACTTGGAGTATCTACCACTCTGGTAAATTGTACCTAACCAATTTTTTGACTCCATTGACTAGAAAAATAATCTTTTGTATCTAGAACCGAATCGAGATTTGTGATGGCTTAAAAAATTAACGAAATCATTAGATCAATACATTCATTAGTATTAGCATAGAGTGTCACCTCTGGCGGAATCTCAGTGGGGACCATGGCCTTGCACAGCCCCCCGCAGTGCACCTGGTGCAGGAGGTTGACCACCGCGGAGGCCTCACAGCCGATGACCCTCTGTCTGCAGGTGGCCACCGCGTTCACAAAGCCGTCCGGAGAGACGAACTCGTGGTCCATGAAGATCGTCTTATCGTCCCAATAAACAGCCTGAAAGAATATACAAAAAATCCTTACAAAGATATTTTAAAAAAATCTTTATTTTTTTACTAGCATTAAAAATTACCATACCGATAAACTCCTTCAGAGCAGTTTGCCTATAAGTAACTAACTAACCATTACATCATTTCCTCGCAGAGTAGGCAGAGAGGATGGACCACCATACTACTCTGTCTTGGCACACACTCCTTGCTTCATTCACTCAGAGCAAGTTTTAATAACCTATTGAGGTAGGTAATGTAAAAAAATGAAACAAAAAGTTAATGAAATAAATATATATAACACTAAAACAAAAGCAAAAAAGTTAGTCTATTGTTTTCTCACTGTTCTTTTATTTTATTTTATGTTGCGTTCTCCCTCTGTATGTATATATTGTATTTATAAATCGTCTCGTACATACTCTTCTGTTATTCTGACTATCGGCTGTATAAAAACATAAGATGAAACCAGTCCGATCTGAAATAGTGGAATTAAGTAAAATTTCACCACAAATTAACAGTTTCAAAAATATGAATATATATATTTTTTTTTTATAACAAAGCTATTATTCACATAATATCACACATAATATCGCACCACTTTTAGGTATATATAGGCATGTTTTCCGTCTCCCGCGTCTCCGGCGACTCCGCCCACTACCTTTTGTTAAGCGACATAACTCAACTGTTTTTGAGGTTATATCCTGATTGTTGATAACAATACAGTGAAAAAGTGGTTATACAAATAAACAAAACATTATATCGACATGTGCTATTAATGGATGTAAAGAGGTGTGTCCACAAAAACCCTAGCCACGCCCGTATCAGGAAAAAAAACAACAAACCTGACTGCACTGTTTCGCAAGGCTATCCCTCCTGTCTATTATTGCTCTGATTTCTAATTCAATCTACAATTTAATACAAACACAAATCAATCATACATGTAAAATAAATAATTAATTGAAAAGTATTTTTCGATTTGAATAAAAAAATCTCCTTTACGAAACTTTTCTAGCACCAGGAACCGGTTCCAAAAAGAACTGGATAAATAACCGGTTCCTCGCCGGTCACCGGTAGCTGGAACCGCAGATACACCCAATTCCAATATCGACTATCTTTTTTTATTTTTTTTTTTTTACATGAATACCGCACAAGAGTCTCAACTGCTCCCAACCGTCTAGAGCCAGTGAGACTATGGCATCTCCAAATAGGATATGTTGTGAGGCTGAAGGTAGTGGGGAGGGGAAGGAGATCGGGAAGAGGAAGGTTGGGAAGTACCTGGCTATTCAGATCTGGTCACCAAACACGGCTTAAGCCATTTCAAGCAACGTTTCGATTCTGAATGGTGGTCTTTCACCAGGGCGATACTTAGAGTATCTACCACTCTGGAACGTGCCGCAAATATACTTGTTATTATTTTTATATGAATTAAATGTGTTATGACACATATTAATTAAATAAAAGTTATTGGCGCACGCCGGGTTTGAACCCGCGACCTTTGGATTCGTAGTCGAGCGTCTTACCACTCGAAAATAAAACTATAGTCAATAATAATAATAATATGAATAATTTAAAAAAAATGTAATCCATTGTTCGATGATGAGTGGTAAACGACAGAAAATGTTTCCAGTCCATAGGTCGAGCATTATTGTGAAGTACCTATTCGCCTATTATGCTGCCACTTATATTTTACATAATTCCACTTTTACCAGTGATTACTATGGGTGACTCGTGGTGGGGTACGTGGATGGTTGCCACATTATTTAAAAAAAAGTCAACCTTTCCATATTATACACATTAAAATATATGTGCAATCCAGAACTCTGGAAGGTACTCATCTTACGCAATTAGTGTTTGTACGCAGATAGATGTTCTACGTCACAGAACGTGATAAAATCATTTGTGCCAACCTTAGAGCAATAATATACAAGAGGTATAGCTGTAGATCGATCTGTAGTCAGTTTTTACTAGCTTTTACCTTGAAGTAACTGACTCGGTTGGAAAAGGGCGTGGCTAAGACTGGGGCTACGGTATTTGTATATCCATTCACAGCACATGTCGACGTAATGTTTTTGTTTATTTGTATAGCCACTTTTTCACAGTATTTTTATCAATAAAAATATAGCATATAAGCAAATAAACCGTTTAGTTGTGTCAAGTTTAGTGCCATAATAAAAAATGTGGGCGGAGTCCCGCGGTGGCCCAGTAGCTTAAGATCATTGCGTCACTACGTAAAAGCGGGGAATTAAATTTGTTGTCTCTTTCTCTCTTATGGTGTACGATGTAAAAACCCGGAGAAAGTGTTTTTTCGCAAGTTTGTGTAGGTTGGGTAAAAATAATTAGCTATCCCTCCATATATTGTTACTTCAAGGTGCCAACAGAGTACAGAATCGAGGCTTTCATTTGACGTCGATGTGTGTCGCCAAAAAAAACAATTAAACTGAGGTGCGGGTTTGTTAAAACAACTTCTGTGAAAGTCGAAAATAAAACTAAGTATAAAAATAGTTTTTATCAAATATACCCGTATCGATATGCTCACGATCTCATTGTTCATAACCCTTTTATAACCTAACCTAACCCGAAAGCTTTCCTCCTCTTTTATTTACTACCCCATTTGAACGATTTCGACCTCGGAGTAATAATATACCAGGAGTTTATACCTGGATAGCCTTGCAAAACAGTGTAGCCAGGATTGTTGATTTTTTCCTGACTCAGTCGTGGCTAGGGTTTTTGTGGACACACCTTTATACATCCATTCATAGCACATGTCAACATAATGTGTTGTTTATTTGTGTAACCAATTATTCACAGTATTGTTAGCAACAAAAAACGTTGAGCTAGGTATATATAACAAAACGTAGTAAGCGGAGTCACCGGAGACGAAACACATGTTTACATACCCAAAAGTAGTGCGATATTATGTGACAACTTGTCTTGTCTCTTTCTTTCTCACGGTTTGCGACGCAAAAACTCGGAAAAGGTGATTTATCGTAAATTTGTATAGGTTAGGTAAAAATATTATATTTGGCGACCTCAATCTACCGAATTTTTCGACACTTATCTTCTGCCAATTTTTATTTTCGAGGCACGGTATCACTGCCTACCTCTTAGGTTAGGTTAACCCTCACAGTGCGGCTGGCTACATATGTAGCCAGGAAATTTCGGGCCTAGTTGACGGCTGGCTACATTCGTAGCCAAGGAGCGTGGATCACTTTAATCTTTATTTCTAACGTTTATTTGCCGAGTAAAGGCCAAAGTAAAAATGTTATTTCATGAGCCTGATGCTTTGTCTACCATATTAAAATTATAAATCATCACTTTTACTCGAGGATTTTTAAATTATGAGCGATGTTTTCAACACGCATCTCACAGAAATCTGTCGTCGGAAGAAACGCCACACACACAGTTGCGTTTGAACTTGAGTGTGTATCGGTCACGCCGCGCTCGCCTGTCGGTACACGTATTTGGTGTGTGTTTGTTATCGTTTCGGGGCGCCAGTAACTGGAGATTGTTTACAACTTGACTTTATTTTATGTTTATTAACATTTATAATTTATTGGATTAGTCGTGTTTATTTTTGTGAACTTTATTACTTATATCATTGTTTATGTTAACAACATTATCGTTTAAAAAATGGATCGTTTAAAAGATTTTTCTATGTGTGACGATGATGAGTATAGAGTGAACAATATAGAGGATACGTGATGATCCTTCAGAAATAAATGATGCCGAAATTGAGGATTCCCATATATTCGAAGTTAATACCACGGCAGAAATAAATGCACACAGATTTTTTCACCTGAATGGATTGATGGTAGCCGCTTTTTGTCCTGTTGTGCACGAATTCAACCAACAATCTGGATAACGAAATTGGTGAACTGAATGAAGAAAGCCGGGAAATTAACTTCTTTTTGAACTATTTCTCAGTCGTGATATCGTAAGCGGAGTTGTGGATGAAACCAATTGGTATTATGAGCAAGTCAAGACCAATAAACCATTCCCTCCCCAGTCTCGCATGTATAAATGGAAGGATGCTATTGTAGATGAATTATACGTATTTATTCCATTGACTATGCTGATGGTTCGGAGTAAAAAAGGCCAAATCAGTCAATACTAGACAACTGATAAATTAATCGCATCGACAATTTTGAAGAGATTAATGTCTCGGGATCGCCACAGGTCTATACTAAGTATGCTCCATTTCTCAGACACCAAAAGTAAGCAAAAAACGATACTACATTTAAAATAAGAAACTTTGTAGATTTAGTGTGTAAAAAACTTTAAAAAGTATTTTTATTAACTTAAAATTCGTGTATGGAAGAGTCGTTAGTTTTATTCAAAAGGAAAGCTTCGGATAAAGCAGTATCTTTTAAAAAAAAAAATCACACGATTCTAAATTTTTTAATAAATATTATACGCCTGGCCCCATTCAACTAATGTGTGGTCACCCAGTTCAATGCCGACGCAGCGTAATGTAGAATGTGTGTGTAAAAGGGACGACTTATTTTAGTGTCCTACAAAAATATTTTTAAAGTAAATAAAAATGCAATAAAATAAAAGTTTTTATGATTTAATAATATGTGAAAAGTACATTTATGATAATAGACTCGTTAAGTTTTACAATAAACCCTACCTTTACCATTTCACCTGTGAGTGATTATTTACGGAAAGCTGTATTTTTGAGGTAAAATTCAAGTTTATTTATTTATTTTTTAATTAACCACTGATAATTTTGTCATTATTATTTTTATAACGTATACGTTAAATGATAAATGTCATTATGAATTTTTAATTTTTACTTTAAATGATCAGATTGCATAGTGTAATTAAATTGCGTAAATAAGATGCATCTCTATTAAAATCAACGCCGTTTTGGGGAACAATGGCATATCTGGCCCGCACAATAAGGGCAGGGTTACCGTGAGCCATACATGATACAGTCACGCAAAATCATGCATTTTCATTTTCGATTGTATTTTGCTTCTATATGTCATGCATCCACTTTTTTCTATTCAACATTGAGATGCTATTATTTTGTTAAAGCCTTCTCTGGCCCCCAAACAGCCCTCTCTCCATCGACATAATCTTCCGTCGCACTTAGCGTTGTATTCGCTCTGAATAAACTACTTCTTTTGGCAGCAGTTCCTACTTCATTCATTGTTCACCGAACAAATACTTCAATTGAATTTGGTAGTTCATTTTAGCGTTCATTCATTTCATTAACTTCAATCAATTTATTTCATTGAACAAATACTTCAATGGAAATACAAAGAACTAGTCCAATTTGCAGCAGTTTAGTTGTGAAGCGAGGAACCGGTTCCAGTTCTTTTCACTTTCAAAGCTCTACCGACTAGTAATTTTTATTTCGACAAAGAATCAGTTCCAGTTATTTTCACATTCAAATTCCCACCGACTAGGACGGGTTTTTTTTTCCGGGAAAGGCAAAAAACGAACAAATAAACCCGG